>CM045767.1:128169654-128769654 GCA_025200525.1 Camellia lanceoleosa | reverse complement strand
GTGTTCGTCCTGAACTTCATCTATGGCTGCAATCGACTCATAGGCAAGTGCAAATTTCTGGTCAATGATGACCAGACGCATTCGGACTCCACACGGGATGTCTATCATAGATGATAGAGTTGCTAGCGAATCCGCGAACTTGTTGTTCTCCCTTAGTAGATGAGTAAAACTTAGTTTCTCAAACCGAGGAATCAGCAAATCCAAGGTTTGGTGATACATCATCATTTTTTCCTCTTTTACTTTCCAGTCTCCTTTAGCTTGAGACACAACAAGGTTCGAATCCCCAATGACGTCCAGCCGTCTTGCCCCTAGTTCCAGGGCTGTTTCTAGACCAGCGATACACACCTCGTATTCCGCTTTATTGTTCGAGACTTTGAACCGGAGTTTGAAGGCTAAAGGGATACGGGAATTGTCGGGTGCTATCAGCAACACTCCTATCCCATACCCATGTTGATTTGACGCTCCGTCAAAGTACATCGTCCAAGTTTCTTCGTCGATATACAGAATTGATTCATCCGGGAATAGGTACTCGACTGCTTCATCCTCCTCAACCGGGTGGTCGGCAAGGAACTCTGCCACTGCTCTTCCTTTTACTGACTTGCGTGTCACGACGTGAGATCAAATTCGAGAGCAACAAAGAACCAACGAGCTAGCCTACTCGTGGCTACCGGTTTCTCAAGAGGTATTTGATGGGATCAAGCCGTGAAACCAACATTACAGAGTGAGCTAACAGTAGTCTTGCAGACTTCGTAGCCCATACCAGAGCTAAGCAAGCCTTTTCCAGCGGTGTATATCGGGTCTCATATTCCAGCATCTTTTTGCTCAAATAATAGATGGCTTTTTCCACCTTATCTTCTGATTCTTGTGCAAGCATGCAACCCATCGTAGTTTCAGTCACTGACAGATACAAAATCAACGGTTTCCTCGGCTCTGGTGGTGATAAAACGGGTGGGTTCTGTAGATATTCTTTAATCTGTTCAAATGTAGTTTGACATCGGCCGTCCCATTGGAACTTCTTTCCTTTCTTGAGGAGGCCAAAAAGTGGTTCACAAGTCAAGGTTAATTTTGAAATAAACCGTCTTATGAATTGCACTTTACCCAGAAAGCCTCGCACCTCCTTTTCAGTCCTTGGTGGTGGCATTTCTAAGATGGCCTTGATTTTGGAAGGATCGACCTCGATGCCTCTTTGTGTAATCAAACCCCAAAGATTTTTCCCTCAGAACACCAAATGTACATTTCGAGGGTTCACCAACCTAATTCCCCGATCCTTTGAAAAACTTGTGCAAGGCGGTGTAGTGGCCCTCTTTCCTTGGACTTGACAATCATGTCATCCACATACACCTCAACCTCTTTGTGGATCATATCATGTAGTATTGTGGTCGCGGCACGTTGATAAGTAGCTCCATCGTACTTCAACCCAAACGGCATTACCCGATGGCAGATGTCCCCACGGTGGTGAATGCATTCTTTTCCCTGCCTTCTGGTGCCAACACTATCGCGTTGTATCCTGCGAAGCCATCGATGAAGGAGCGCAATGCATGCCCTGCTGTGAAATCACCCACCTCATCGATCTGCGGTAATGGAAAGCCGTCCTTCGGACTAGCTCTGTACAAATCCCTGAAGTCTACACACACCCGGATCTTGCCATCTTTCTTTGCACCGAACAATGTTGGCCAACCAAGTCGGATATTCAGATACCAAATAGAAGCTGCGTCGATTTGCTTGGTGACCTCTTCCTTAATCTTAAGAGCCCAATTGGGCGGATCCTTCCGAAGTTTCGCTGATGTCGGGCCTCGGTCAAGGGGATCCGATGTCACAATCTCAGATCGATTCTGCATGTCTTCGTAGGACCACGCGAAAACATCTTTGAAATCTTTTAATAAAGCGACTAAGCGCTCGCGTTCCTCCGAAGACAACGTGGACCCGATCTGGACCAGCCGCGGGTCCTCCTCAGTACCAATGTTCACGGTAATGATTTCGTCCATTAATGGTTTAACAAATCTCTCTTGCTTTTGTTCAATTAAACGTTGTAAAACCGGAGGAACTTCGTCCTCGTCGTTTTCATCAAAGTTTTGAAAGTCTGAATTAATGCAATAAATCAAGGGTACAGAAAAATACTCGGAAACCACAGATAGTTCATTCTCATTAGGCACGTCCAAATCGTCCAATTCATTGGTCACAACAGACTCAAATGAAAAGGAAAAAGACGACCTGGACAGGACTGTGGCATCCGGGTTAACATCCCCAGGAGTACCAGACTCAGACTCGGTCGAGCTAGAACCTGATTTCGACTCACAGGACTCGGTGGAATCAGATTCCGGCTCACTACCTGACCCGGTGCTGCTGGACAAAAATCCCTCCTCGTACTGCCAAGTGAGAGAGGGTGCGATTGATGCATCCAAGATAGTCTATGGTCACCGCGGCCGCTTTCATCCCCAATCATGGAAACCGGGTTATCCCCAAGCACTCTTGGTCGACGGAGAATCGAGAGGAGACATGCCATACCCCATTTCCAACTCTGGCCCTCGGGATCCACCGCCTTATTCTCGCTCAACCTCGGTTGTTGGGTCTGCTCGCTGCGGGCAACGCTATCCCCGGATAGTTGCGTGTCGAAGAAGATTTCAAACTGCACGCGCTTCTTCTCCGCGGTTAACCATGGCTCTGGAAAGCCGCAAAATGGAAAGTCCTCCCCCTCCCGGACGAAGCGTCCTTTCAGGGTACCCTGGATGGGGCTGTGCATTAAGTCAAAAGGCTTCCCACCGCTTCGCTCACTGCCATTTCTTTCCTTTTCTCACCCATTTCTTTGGGGCGATAACCCAACCCAAAGGTATGCGGGTTGTGTGGCACTTCGGCCAATGCTGCGACTCCTTTCCTGCCGCTTCTTCCTAATCCCATCCCGGGAATATGTTGTAACTTGTTCATGAGGTAGACGGATTGAGCACTAATGTACACACCTTCATTCACAGCCATAATATTTTGCACTACCCGGGCCTCCGCCAAAGTGAACCCCGATAAGAACACATCCTCCGTGCCGTGCTCGATCTCCAAAACTGGCGTAGACACTTCTGGCGGCGGATGGATGGATAAATTTCCGAAAACAATTGCAACCCCCTTCCCGTGAGGGTACTTCAACATCTGGTGCAGAGTGGAAGAGACTGCTTTCACTTGGTGCAACCACGGCCGCCCCAAGAGCAACTTGAAGGTTGCGGGAATGTCCAAGACATGAAATTCAATGTTGTGCTGTCCTTGACCAACTTGGGTCTGAACCTTGACAGTCCCCATCACTTCCCTACTGGTATTATCATAAGCTTTGATCACCTGAGTGGTTGGTATGAAGTCTGTGGGTTTTAACCCAATTGCATATGCCGCTCGATCAAGTGACATTGATAGCGCATCGGATCAACAAGTACCACCGTATCCACTTATCTCTACACTCCACGGAGATGTAGGGGTTTGTTATGATTCACGCCTCGGTGGCAATTCCTTGTCTAAAAGGTTAATGCCGTAACCTCCTCCGGAAACCAAATTTCAACCAACCGCTTCCGCGTAGTTTCGATGGAGAGTTTGGCCTTGTCCATAGCGGATAGGACAAATTTGTCAGGCACCCTTGAAGCCATAAGCGGTCCCCAGATGGAGATGTCTCAGTATTTTCTTTAACTGTCAAGATGACTTCTTCTTCAATTTGCTTCTCTCTCTGTTTCTCCGCCTCTTTATCTTTCCCGGATGTCTCGGGTTGGTCAAGGTGTGGGGGCTTGAAATACCGCCCACTCCTGGTCATATGGTCTACCTCATCGAGGTACCAAGTATCATCCGGTTGAGCACCTGCCCAATCTTCATCTGTGTGGGCAAGACATAAGTCATCGTCTTCCCACCACATCCCACTGACATTTAACAAACACCTATCTGGTTCCAGCAAGTTCGTACTCTCGGTACTTTCATCCCACATGCTCACAGCATGTCCTGCTCTTGTGTTCGCAGCACTTTCAACCTCTTCATGGTTCTTGGCTTTCCGGATTCTCTCAGAATCCCACCTCTTCTCTTGCTCCTCCTGCGTTAGTAGGGTTTGTTGTTCGGTTTTCACAATATCTTGATCCCGAGCGAAATTCTTTGTACCGGCGCTCTCCGGCAATCCATTCTGACTCTCGGCCCTTCCGGCCATCATTGATACCCTTGCCCTTACCGGGCCTTGCTCTGGCTGAAATTCCACAATGTCTGGCTGATCATCTAACCATCCGGTAATCTCTACCGACTCCTCATATTCAAACCAGTTGATTGTTGCATCCCCTGCTTCTTGGTCGTTGAAGAACTGGAGGTTGGCAAAATCTTCTTCCACCGTTGTCAGATCATCTGCCCCTTGTTCAAGTCCGTCCCCCCGAATCATGCACAATTCAGCTTTTTCTGGCAGCCTCACACTCAGCTCAGACTAGCTCACTGATAAGATATATCCGCTTGGATCATAAGCTCTTCCCGCATAATTCCTAGGCTGTCCCATCCCAAACTCACCAATTCTGCTCTCCTCTGAAACTTGCCCCGTTCCATCTTCGGAGGTCACCACCTCTAGCTCAGATTGGGTTGTGAAGGTGTCCAACATGCACAAGTCAGTGCAATCAAGAAGGATCACCTCCGGCTTGGGTAGGTGAGAGGGAGTAATATAGATACTAGGATCGTAGGAAACGACCCCAGTTTGGATGAGGTTGACTCTTTTGGGTGGTGGATCTTGGTTGTGTGCGGGGAGTGGGTTAGTTGTGACGTTGGGTCTTTCGGGAGGTAGAATGATATTCTTGTCAACGAGGTCTTGAATCTCGTGACGCAATGAAACATTGATCTCAGATCATGGCCATGTCACGGTGGTACGCAAGATTTAGCTGGGTTATGGGAAGGGGGGGAGTGGATTTGGTAGTGGCCTCGGCTCTAGGGGTTTCAGATGCCCCTTTTTGATTAGAACGCCGAGAGCCTTGGACAAAGGCATGTATAGTGGAGTGAAGGTTCTTTGGCCTCTGGATTGGTATCTCGGGGCTTGGTTACTGCTCCCGGAGGTACTAGAAAAGGGTGTGGCCGCTGCGAGCCTTGGTTGGGAAGGGGGAATGGTGGTGACCATGCCGACCTCCGAAGTCCTTGTGTTGGCAACGCCGCTTGGGCCTGCGGTGTTATTACGGTTGAATGTCCTTCGGGGCTGCTCTCGGTCCTGATCGATCAAACCTTGCTTCATCGCATCCTCGATCTGTACCCCCATCTCGTGTAAATCTGAGAAGGTGGAAAAAGGGAGTACGATCATTTTCTGCATTAACTTCGGTTGGAGATTGCGTACAATCATCCGAATTTGATCTTTATCTGTTGGCCTCAAGGTCATCATCGATGCCTTTGCTCTCCACCGAGTTACAAAATCAGAGAAAGTCACTTTTTGTTCCTGCCTCGTTGTTTCAAGATCACGTGTTGTAATCTCGATTTGTGTATTATACGAGTACTGTGCAATGAAGGCCTCAGCCATCTCATCCCAGTTTCTCTTCACATCATCTTCTAACTTTGCGTACCAGATAGCCGCCACCCCCGACAAAGTTCTGCCAAACAAAGAAAGCTTTTGTGGTCGGGTTAGGCCCATTGGTCTCAGGATGTCTGAAAATAGCCGAAGATGGACCATGGGATCTCCGGACCCATCAAAACGGTCAATCTGTGGCATCTTGAATCTGTCTGGCAATGTTACGGCCACATCAGTGTACCCATCTTCGATGTCTGGGATGGCCTTCACCCCCTGCGATTTCTTGAAAAGCTTTTCTAGCTTACTCAGTTTCAGAGCTGTATGATCTACCTCGAACTCAAATGGAGAGTCCGGGTGGTTGGGTGTAAGATTCTTGGACAGTTGCGGCAGAAGTGGGGGCGGAGCCAGCCCCGTTGGAAGACCTGTGTCCTCTTGAGCGTTTTGGACACTGGGTAAGGTATTCTGGGTGTTCGGGAGGATATTCTGAGGATTTGGCAAGGTATTCTGGCTAGTAGGTGCTCGCCGTAGTAGAGCCGGTGGAGGGGAGCTCGATGAAGCGGACGCATTCATTCTGGTACTTAGTAATCACCGTCGGCTTCGGGCCATGATCGCGCTTGTTGTTTAGAAAATTCCACTTGGCGGATGGCATCATCTTGCATCTGTTTCATGCTTTCATGCATCTGGCGCATCATCGCCTCCATCCCTGATGTAGTCTGTTGTTCCATCTGAATGACCGGTAAATGTATCTCTATGGCGCATACGTAAATTTCAACTCGACTATTTATCACAAAGCACCCTCTTCCAGAATCCTCGTTCGACACATTGCGCCTCCTCGGCCTTCTTCTAATAACTGGGGGTAGAGCGTGGAACACTGGATGTCCGTCAACGAGATCCTCGGATCGGTTGAGTCGGCGACCTCGTGTCCAAAGTGCTTGGGGAATATCTGCTGGTTCGGAAGCAATCGTGCTAAAAACTGCCCTAGCAAAAAGATAATAAAGCGAAAAGGAAATAAATAACCAGATAAACGGGCAGCATAACAGCTTAAATTAAATACACACAACACACGGTCGGGTATGCAACACGCAGTTGATAAGCTGAAAATACGCTGTCCTCAATCACTGATCACGCCCTCAGACATCGTTTCTCCAAAATCAATCCGATATCCGCATAACCGATTCTCGATATCGACCGATGCCCGCAGTTCGATGCCCAAACTCATAGGCTGATACATGCATTCCCTGTAGAGACGCACTCTAACAAGCACATAGCAGATAAGTGAGAGCCAAAACACCTCTATGTTAGGGTAGGGTTCCCCTGTCCTATTTTGTCAGGAGCTAGGGTTTTACTACGCACACAGCAGTTTCAAACAACCTATAAACGAGTAAGCAACCTGTCCTAATTTGGAATGGTCACTACGGATCCGAGTATGCACTAGGTCGAATGGTCAAAAAGGGTGCCCCGGTAAAACCGGGGTTTGTGTTCCCATACTGGCAGAGTTCAGAATCGTCAGCCTTATGGACATGCCTTGACAAGACAAGCCTCCAGCAAACCACTCAGGAATAGCAGATGGCAAACACGGTGTCCTAGGCACACCAACGCAAATGCAATGCAAAGAAACACACAAGTATAGTCAAAACCAGATATCATGAGTTCGAGTCAAGTTCTCTAAATCCTCAAAGAGAGTCGCCAGAAATCAGACGCCCCGAACGCATCCCGGGACAGAGGCGAGTCCCCTGTTCTGGTTCGATATTGGGTCACTACAGTTCGAAGGACTCAAATGTCACGGTTCTTAATCTTGAACCAAAGAGTCCAAATCCGGCAAATTGTTTTGAAAACAGATTTTTTTGAAAGAAGTGCCAAACATGGACTACTTCGCCAGATACAGAGTCGCCACCTAAATGTTTTAAAATGGGAAATTTAGGAAACCCCGACTCGGTGCCAAAGGCCACGTGTCTGTCATCACCAAAGTTGCCTCGGCTCAGGAACTTGGGTACGATTGGGGAAGGTCACTTCGTGAGCACCCCCGCTCGCCTGGTCAAAGACCGGCCTCTACTAACCATAATATCTTATTTTGAAAACATTGTGAGTTCTTATTCCGGTTATTAGCCTAGGTTACTATGTGATGCTTGCAGCAAACAAGTATAGACTGAATCGCCTGAATTGGAACAAAACATTTCATGTCTGTTTGTTTGAAAATGGTTTGATGGTGCTACCCGCAGGTAGGCTAAGACGTGGATTTGCCACCCTCGGGTGGGCTTAGGAAAAAGTGATTTTGCCACCATCTAGTGGGCTTAAAACAAACATTTGATGAATTGTCCCAATTCAGATAACTCAACCTCCACCCACAGGCATTCAAGGCAGTTATATCACATAAGCATTTAGCCTCATGGTAAGCATGCTATCATGGCAACACTCACACGCATGCAAGGATGCTAAAGCATAAAACTCACCGAGTACTCCGAGCCAAAACAGAAGTTCGTTAGAAATCCATGCATGATTCTAGATGCACAGAATTGCCTAATGCAACACATGCAAAGATGCAAATTATAGCAGGCTCGGCTATTCTAAACATGGCATGTAGAATGCTACAACTAACATGTATTCAATTTGGAATTTGAAATACAAATGCAGTTTGTATGATGCACCGAGCCCGGTGCGTGCAAAACAGATGAATGATGCAAACATGTTGTCATACTGTTATGCTAATTGAAATGTGCCCTATATCTAACCATCATAAGCAGGTAAATAAAAGGGAAGAAAGACGTGGGGTTGGAAGACATACATCACACTCACCCACACTTATTACAATTATGCCCTCGCGTAGAGGGTCCGAATAAATAATACAGTCCCAAATAAAAGAATAGTACAGTCCGAATAATATACAGACTCCTAATTAATTTACAAATTAACTAAGTAAGCTGTAAAACTGGCACGCAAGCCAGGGGGTTGCCTTGACTCCGCTCCAGATAATGAAATGATGCATGTTGAGCTGCTTTGCGCGGAAATTCACTAGGATGCCCCAATTAGCCTCTGTTTGCACCTTTTCTTGAAATGCGTGCCAGACTCTGGAAAGTTGCTGATTCTTCATTTTGCTGTAACAGAGAGCAGGAAAGGGGCATAGCAATGTATTTCACAAATATATGCATGCCTCGATCCTCGTGCCACCAATCACGCATCTCGATGCATAATGGCCGAGGAGTCGGATTGCACAACTCAATATAGGATGAATGCAGATGAATGCTACAACAAAACCTAACTCCATCATGGATAATCCGGAGTGTCGGTGACTAGGGAATTGAGACCCGTTCCGTCACTCGGAGTACGAAACGCACCTCGTTTCTCGTGCCCGGGCTAACTCCTATCCCAAACACAATGCAATATGCACGATATGTATGAAATGCAACTAAGATACAATCCTAACATACACAATGCTATGAAAATGAGATGTCTCGAAATGCGTGCACACGGGCACGCAAACAGAGGAAATGATCCTAAGGCATAAAATGGCATACGCAATGCAATTGGACTTACACTAACATGAGAGAGCCTCAGCCACACTCACATAAGAGGCCGTCGGATAAAAGTGAAGTGCCTCGAAATGCGTGCACACGGGCACGCAAACCGAGACAATGGCATACGGAATGCAATGATGCTAAAATGAAATACAGAATGCAATATGGGCTTACACTAACATGAGAGAGCCTCAGCCACACTCACATAAGAGGCCGATTGATGAAAATGAGATGCCTCGAAATGCGTGCACACGGGCACGCAAACCGAGGCAATGGTACTAAAGCATGAAATGGCACTCCAAATGCAAATTGGACTTATACTAACATGAGGGAGCCTCAGCCACACTGACATAAGAGACCGTTGGATGAAAATGAAGTGCCTCGAAATGCGTGTACACGGGTGCGCAAACCGAGGCGATGGCCCTAAGGCATGAAATGGAATGGAAATGATATGCAAACATGCAAATGAATTTTGGCACTGAAATGTGGGGGAAAACAGCCCCGAACTGAGGCGAAAGTACACCCGATGCATGAAATGGCCCTGAAACATGAATTTAGGCACCCGAAATGGCCTATAGCTATACCAAACATGCACAATATAGACATGGAATGAAAATACAGTAGAAAGGCAGCCCCAAGAAAAGCATTTTTCAGTCATAAAAAGGGCTAAACAGCAAGCACACATAGGATTAAGCAAGAATGCAAAAATGGCTCCCCGAGAGGGGTATTGAAGTAAGTGATATATGAAATGCCCAAATGGAAAAATACCCTTCTACAACACTGAAGAGGGCCTAAAAATATGCACATTTACAGTAGATTACATCCCCCAAATCAGTATTAAAATATGCTAAAAATGCCATGCAAGATTGAGGCCAACAAGAGGCTATAACATGAGGTACCCCAAACATTCATCAAACCAGAAAAGACCCTTAATAAAATATGTCAAGAAGATCAAAATATGACTCTTTCCAGTTCTGATAATGGCCGAAAACAGAAGCTAGATAAGCTTAAAAAAAGCATGCAAAAATGGGGGTCAAAGAGGGGTATAATGACAAGTATAACATGGGGACCCCCAACAAGGTTGATCCCTTCTACAATGTTGTAGAGTGACACAAAATAAGCTTACTCACAGTTCATGACATGCTCCAAAACAATTTACATATAAGCCAAACAAATCATGCAAACTTACAGTAAATAAGAGAGATTATGAAGCAAGTGAAAGATAGGGGGCCTAAACAGGGTTGAACCCTTCTTAAATGTTGAAGAGGGGCTCAAAATAGGCCCACTTACAGTTTACATTATGCTCGAAAACAGATCACTCATAGGCTAGAAATTTCATGCAAAATAAAGGCATACAAGATGGTATTGAAGCAAGTACCAAATTGAGGGCTCAAAAAGGGTTAAGCCCTTGAACAAACATGAAGAATAGCTCAAAATAAGGACCCTTTAAGTTAGGGTCTGAGCCTAAAAGAGTGAGAAAATAGGCTTAAGAAATGAAGCAAGAAAATGCTACAAAAGAGGGAGATGGAGACTTATCCTTGTAGACCTTTTCTTTTCTACCTCTTGGCTTGAGGAATGTTGTTTCTAAGCCTCTGAGAACCTCTCCTTGCTGCTGGAAATGGAGTGGTGGTGGTGGTGCTTGATGATGATGAAGAAATGGCACCAAACTTGAGAAGAATCAAAGAGATGGAGATGGATATGTGTTTGTAAGCTTGAGACAAGTGTTCTAACTCTTGAGGGAGAGAGAGAGAGATGTATGCATGCAAGGATGGTGTGTCCAAGTGTGTGAAAGAGTGTAGGCCTTAAGGGATTAAGTTCCCTTGCTTACAAAATATCCCCCGAAATCAGATATTTTGGGGGATAAAGCTATACAGCTGCCATGCACACCTCCCAAGGAGCATGGCTGGCCATCTACTTTTGCTGGAGGTGGCCGGCTGGCCACCCCCTATGGCCGGCTGGCTAGGGGTCAAAAGGGTCAATGAGAATTTCTGGCCGGCCACCAAAGATTGGTGTCCTCCCATGTGTGTACAACAAGACCCTATGGTTGGAAATTGGCAACTCTGAAACAAGAGAGACAACATGCCACTTTTAGAAGGGGTTCAAAAGGGTCAATGAGAATTACTGGCCGGCCATGTGTTTTTAGGATCCTCCCATGTGTGTACAACACAAATATGTGGTTTTGGCTCGAAGAAAATGGCCCTAGGGTGTTCAACATTAGCCCGGAAGTGAGAAAAACGGGCGCCGGGGGGCGCCGGAGGAGCATAACTAGTTGCTGAGACAATTGCTGGCCTCCCACCCTCCAGTGATCTTCCTGGTGATAAAACAGAGGTACCTGCCAAAAATGAACAAAAACCGATGCAAAACGAATGCTCGGGGGCCAAAACACGCAGTTCGGGATCCCGAAAACAGGCCGTTAAGCACTGAAAGTGGTGTTTGGCCACGAAGTGGGTATCTAAGACCCCAGTGTCCCTCGAAAGGGAGAAAATGAGATGCATGCCAAAAACCGGAGGAATCGGAGATGGTTGGGTGGTCCCGAACCGAGGCACACGGCTTGACAGCTCCGAAAACTGGGAACCGGGCTCCGAAAAGGGCAAAATGGCCTACGGCCACGAAATGTAGCCCACGGCCACTGAGAGATAGTCTACGGGACCTCTCCCTCCCCTCAGGAAAGAAAACAGAGAAAATCGAGTCCGGTTCGTAAACCGAGGCAAGGCACAGAAGAGAGTTCGGAAGTCCGGAGGCAGGGCGCACGGCCGCGACTCTGAGACTTCTGAATGAGCACAATATGCAACATCACCGAGCGCTCAATTGGTGACGTCTAAGTCTTAAGGTCGGTCAAAAATGGGGTGTCTACAGTCAGATAGCCGAAGTAGATTGGCAGCAGAGCAGATTTGAAAAACTCATGCTCTTTGACGAGCGCAGACTGAAAGCACTGTACCATGTTCAAGGTTATCAACGCAGAATTGCCAGGGCTTTCAACAAGAAAGTTAAGTCCAGGAATCTAAAAGAAGGAGATTCGGTGCTCAAAAACAACCGAGCTCCCATCCACGACCCAAGGGGCAAGTTCAGACCCAATTGGACTGGTCCCTACATCATTAAGTCTCTCTGGTCAGGTGGAGCTGCGGTTTTGATGGACCTGGATGGCCTAGAGTTCTCCCAACCAATCAACATGGACAAGTTGAAGAAATATTACTCCTGAGAGGCTCGCTAGGCCGAAAACCCGAAAGGGCGACCTAGGCAAAAGTTAGAGCACAAAAAATTTGAAATGATAAAAACTGAGCTCGCAAGGTTGAAAACCTGCAAAAGGCGGCCTTGGCAAAAGTTAGAGCGTAAAAGGAGAGTGAAAATACTCGAGTGAACCCGAGCCCGAACTACGTAAGGCTTGATTCCCATCTTTGGGATACATAGGAAATTTCATCCTTGTGGACGTCCCCGAACGCCCCGGGAGGGTTAAGTCCCGTTCTGTTCATATTGGGGTCACTACAGTTCGGACTCGATTTTTGTTTGTTGCGGTTCTAAATCTGAACCAAAAAGTCCAACTCTGGCAAATCGTTTGAGAAAACAGATTTTTGAAAAGTAGTGCCAAACATGGACTGCTTTGCCAGATTACAGAGTCGCCACCTAAATATTTTTAAAATGGAAAATTTAGGAAACCCTGACTCGGTGCCGAAGGCCACGTGTCCGTCATCACCAAAGTGGTCTTGGCTCGGGAGCTTGGGTACGATCGGGGAAGGTCAGCTATGAGCACCCCCTTTCGCCCGGTCCGAAGACCGGCCTCTACTAACCGTGATATCCAATTTTGAAAACTTTATACGTTCTTATTCTGGTTATTAGCCTAGAATTACTATGTTGTGCGCACAGCAAACAAGTATAGCCTAGATTGCCTAATTTGGAAATAAGCATTGCATATCCGTCTTGTTTGGAAAACAGTTTGAAATTGCTACTCGCGAGTAGGCTAAAACACGGATTTCAATGAGTATTCCCAACTCAAGTAATCCAACCTCCACCCACAGGCATTCAAACAGTTTATCTCACATAGGTACTTAGCCGCATGGTAAGCATACTGTCATGGCAACATTCACACGCATGCGACATGCTAAAGCATAAAACTTACATCGTACTCCGTGCCAAAACAAGAAACCAGTTAGCAAAACATGCATGACCTAGTTTATGTTAAGTGACTAATGCATCGCATACGGAATGTAATCTAGACAGGCTCGGCTATCCTAAGCATGGCACGTGAAATGCAACAACTATCACGTATTCAATTTGGAATTGAAAGTACGATGCAGTTTGTATGATGTACCGAGCCCGATGTATGTAAACAAATGCATGAATGCATGCATGCATTGCATAAGGTATGCTAAAATAAGTATGCCCTAATCTACCATCGAAAACGGGTAAATAAAAGGGAGAAAGAAATGGGGGTTGGAAGACATACACCCACTCACACACACTTATTACAAGTTTGCCCTCGCTCGGAGGGACCGAAAGAATATACAAATTAATTAACTATGCAAGCTAATTAAAATATTACAAATCAACTAAATTAATCAGATAAATTAATTAATCTAATTAAACAGTAAATCGCCTCGGGATGAGGGCCAAATGCAGCATGCGCTCGGGACTGGCTCGGAACCGCACTGTCATGCAAGTGTGCCTCTGTTTTCCCTACTACCCTCCTCTGAAGGCTGCCAAAGTCTCAGAAACACTTCCTTGGGCACTGGAGATCATCACCGGCTGGAGTAGAACACCACTGGCTAAAGGATGTGGCCACCGACACTGAATGAAGCTATCGGCTGCCAATTTACTGCCGGTCGGCACTAAATAGTGCCGGCCGGCACTTAATACCTGCAGAACCTGCAACTCACAGCAGCAGAGGGCAACAACTTGCATGGCAACGTAATTCAAAGCATGTATGCACTAAACACAATCCTTATCATGTTAATGACTCAAAGGAAGGTGTGCCTTGGTTCTCGGACCACCAATCACGCATTTCCATGCATGATGGCCCAAGGATAAAAAATGCAACTTTGATTTCAAATGCATGCAATGCAAACAAGCAAACAAGGGTGTTAAACCTCTATCATGACTTGGTCAAGAGGCCTAACATGCATGCCAATGTGATGCACTCCTAGACATGGCAACTAGCATGCAATATGGCAATACAATGCAAACCTAAGTAAGCACACAAGGCAAGCATGCAAACCACATGGAGGGTGGACTTAGACATGATCTAGGTAGCTCCAAGAAGGCCCAAAATCAGTGGCCAAATGCTAAGTTATGGAGGCCAAACACATATGCACACATACACATGTTAAGGTGCCAACACTTAAGCATAACAAACAACATTCAAGCACACTTGAAATGAGTTGGGCATGGACAATTGACATGCATATAAAGCTCTGAAAATCGCATAAAACATGATGTCGAATCATGCAACAAAGCAAGCCAAGTATGCAACAATAGGTCCAAGTACTTGAAGCAAGCCATGGAGGCTTATACTAAGGTCAAGTCTACCAAGCCTCACAAGGCCAAGGGGACTCAAAAGCAGTCAAGCGGACTTGAACAAAGCCTAAGGAGCACCTAGATGGCATCTAAGAGGCTCGAGCACAAAGGCACACAATCATGACCAAAACATGGAGCATTTAACACATGCCTTTAAAGCATTAAAGAAGCCACTAAGGCAAGCATATAAGCACATCATAAGGTCTGAAATGGCATGCTAGGGGGTTCCAAACCACCAAAAACAATGCAAGCAAGACATGCTACATATCCATGCTCTTAAGGCTAACAAGCCAAATGCAAAGAGGCTATATTAAACATGCTATGGTTGACTCAAACAACATGAGACAGACCTTGAACATGGAAATATAAGCATAAAAGTTTCACAAATGTAGGCCTAAAACATGCTAGAAACTAAGGCACACGACCTAGGCATGTTAAGGCATCAAAGGGCATTACAAGGCAACTATGCTAAGCATGCATAAGGAACCAAAACCAACTTAAAATCATGTTATAATGTGACAATATAAGCATGAAAAATAAGTCAAACATGCTCAACACATACTCAAGCATGAAGCTCCATAAGGAAGCAAAACTTGCCCTTTTCAAGGACATCAAGGAGAGGGGGGGGCCCTCTCCTTCTTGAGACTCTAAGGCATGCTCTTCACCACTGAAATCCCTCAAGATTTCAGTGGTGAAGAGATCCTAACACCACAGTCTCGGATCTCCCACAAAATAGCACAAAAGTGGCCTTTTCAAGGCCTAAGGGTGGTCAAACTTGCTCAAACCACAAAACACCCTTAATGAACAATAAAGAGGCTTAAAAAATAGAACTTTTATGTGTTATATACTAAGCACAAAAATAGTTCTAAACTAGGTAAAAATAAGGTACAAAAATGGGGTAAAAAGAGAGTTAGTGTCTCACCCTTGTTGACCTCTTTGACAAAGATGTAGTTGATGCTTCCTTAGGCTCAAAATCTGTCAAGAACTTCAAAAACCAGTCCTTAGAACCTCAGTTGCAAGGAGAAGGTGAAACACTAGGTGTTTGTGTGCAATAGTAAGGCACAAAACACCTAGACACACAAGAGAAGGATAGAGATAGAAGGTGTATGCAACTCAAACCCTAGAAAAACCAGAGCTTCTCTCTCCCTTTTTCTCTCTAACTCTCTAAATTTTCTAACCCTTGAGCCAAGAGAAGAGAGCTTCTCCTTATAGGCAACAAAGACTTACAAACTAAGTCATCCAAGGGCCCATCCCTCCATACGTGTATGGAGGAAACAAACTAACAATTTGTCTAAAAATATCTCATAAAGCATTTGTAAAAGCGTTCGGCAGGAGCAAAATGGTAATTTTGCCAAAATGAGTCTTGCCGGCACAAAATAGTGCCGACCGGCACAATATAGTGCCGTGGCAACTCTGACCGGCCGGTGACCTCTAGCCACGGTCGGTGGTGTACGGGAATGCCTCACAAAGTATTCCCTGCCCCTCTAAGGCAAAACACAAGTGTTTGGTGTAAAACCAGACACAAAACAGTCAAGTTCGAAGGTCCTGAGGCAAGGCGCGTAGCCGAGAACTCCGGGAACTCCAAACGAACACGAACATGGATAATCACCGAATGTTCAAGTGGTGACGTCCAAGTCTTGAGGACGGTCAAAAATGGGGTGTCTCTGATTGCCCTCTTTGAGAACTTCGAAAGTCATAACAATGACGGGAGTGAATGTCAAAGTCCAGAGACGACCCATTTTTGACAAGGCCGAAGACTTGGACAAACATGCAAGACGAAACAAGGTATGCGCCCGAAGGCAGGGGCAAAATGCAAGATGATGCAAGAGGCCGAGCATAACTTATGATCATGCAAAGGAAACTGTAATGAAGCACACATGCAACAGTTATAAGCTAGCATACGCCAATCTACACTACAATGCAGAAAGGATGTAAGAGAATTATACAATTCTCAAAACGTCTCACGCGGAGGATACAATACCTGTGCGGCTCGTCCGGTTGCGCCGGCCTCAAATGAGCCGTACATACAATATCGTGCCTGCAAAGAAAGCAAACTTAACAGGTACAATATTGTTAGCCATATGCATGGCAATGCAAATGAAGTGCACAAAACAGTGCAATGACATGCAATTGAATCTAAATGTAACGCAAATGATATGCAAAACTACAAAGCAAAATATAAACAATGCAAATAATATGCAATGCAATTGAAAAGCAATTGAATCATAATCCAATCACGAGCGGTTCAAAACCACAGAAATGTCAAGTAGATTGATGGAAGTAGCAAGTCCGTCTACCATAGAACGATGTCTGAACTATGAGTGATGTAGACGGACACAAGAACAAGTATTGGGTGGATTGACATAAGTGGGGTGACGACCCGCTGGGGAGAGGATAATGATCCTAATGCCGGATGCAACAATTATACTACAATGTAATATGTACAATGTATATGGCACACGAGCCAAACCGTGTCTCGCTTAGGAAAGGCATGCACACATACAAGCCATGTCTAACACAGAAAAGGTGCCGCAACCTCAAACCAAGTTCATCAAGGAATAGGCGCGATACACATGTAGAACTGTGCTTCAACGTGAAAAGTAAGGGCACATACCATACCAAGCTCAACAAGGAAAGGCGCAAGCCATAGATGGAAGATGATGCAGTGGATGCATCCAACTACAATGCAATGGAAATGGATATTTACAGAAAATGCATGACATATGCACTATACTACAATGAAATGCATGACATATGCATGTTTTTTTGTTTTCGGTTTTGAATTTTTGAAAATGCATGACATATGCAATATTTACAAATGATGCATGAAATGCATGTGTGTTTTTTTTTGAATTTTGAAATGCATGACATATGCAGTATTAATGATGCATGATATGCAGTATGATGCAACGACTATGATTGCAACTTTCCCTATTCCCCTAACAGGGCGATACACTAGGTTGGTTCAGTATCCAGAATTGAGGCGTAAACACGCCGCCTCAACCTATGGGGCTTCCATACAGATTTCAAGCCGAGGGTACACCCCCTGGGTATTTAAACCAGACTTTAGTCTCAGAAATTCCGAACCTTTGCGTTCTAGGCATAAGCCGTTCAAACTCTAGTTTTCACCGTCCCCATTGGTCTCCTAGGAACTCACCGCAAACACAGATGGGTGGCTTTACCAGACCACCGAAAGTCGTTCGGGCACGACAAACACCGAAGGAATTGCACCCTCAGAGGATTTAAGGTCTCCTAGACCGGAATGCAAATGTAGTGAGGGTTTCACACCCTCCAAGGATTTAAGGTCTCCTAGACCGTGCGTGTTTAAGGTCTCGTCAGACCCGGGGGGCAATGATGAGGCGCGTGAAGCAACACGATGGAATGCATGCCAAATGCAATGAGGTGCACCTTAATGCACCGAAGGTCTTGCACCTCCCGAAGATTTAAGGTCTCCTAGACCATGCGTGTTTAAGGTCTCGTCAGACCCGGGGGGGGCAACTGTTACACAACACTTTAAGTGCATGCGATGCAAATGAGACACACATGCGGATGCAAATGGGGCGAATGAGACATGCGTGTCTCAAAAGATGAAAAATTGAGTGCAATGAGGTACACGTGCCTCAAAGGATGGAAAATGAAGTGCAATGAGGGTGCGCTAAACGGCGCGATGAAATTCATGCCAAATGCAATGAGGGGCGACTTAACACACCGAAGGTCTTGCACCTCCCGAGGATTTAAGGTCTCCTAGACCACGAAGGATTTAAGGTCTCCTAGACCGTACGTGTTTAAGGTCTCGCCAGACCGGACGGGGCAACGATACAAAGCATAAATGCATGATAGTGCTCGTAATAAAGCACGTGACAATGCAATCAAGCGGGTTTAAGGTCTCGCCAGACCGCGTGTGTTTTCGGTCCTGCCGGACCTTGCGTGTTTTTGGTCCCACCGGACCTTCTTCGTAAAATGAAATGCTCATGAGGCACGCATACCTCATTTGATGGAAAATGAAGTGCAATGCGAGGCATACGTGCCTCGAAATGCAATGAAATGCAAAATGAAATGCAAAACGAGGCACACATACCTCGAGATGCAATGAAATGCAAAATGAAATGCAAAAACGAGGCACACGTACCTCGAGATGCAATGAAATGCAAAATGAAACACGTGAGGTAGTACACCTCATGTGAATCAACATGAGATGCAAGATGAGAGAGTATGACACGCATGTCACATGACAATGCAAAACGGTGCAAGTCGCAAGGGACGTGCAAGATGGCGCGATACGATGCGCCGGACAATGTGATGGATGCCTTGCGCTGCACGGGCAACTTTTGAATCTTATAAAGACAAAAGGATACAAAAGGATACAATCTTGCAGATTTGAGTGCCACTCACAGTGAGACACTCCAAGTCGAAAGCAGGCGGTTGAGCATCGGAGGTGCATTTTCTTACACTTTCTTGAGCTATGAAGACCCAAAACTACTCATTTTGCCAAAACAAGGCCTTGGGAACACCACCGGCTGGGTGGGAAGGTCACCGGCTTCCACCGGCTGCCTAAACTCCTCCACCGGCACAATAATGTGCCGACCGGCACAAAATAGTGCCGACCGGCCAAAAGTCGCTGATCGGGGGCAGTTTCGGCAATTCACTCCGGGTCTTTTAAAATAGGGCTTGAAACCCTATTCTAATCACTTTCCCTCCGCCGAAATCTCTCTCTCTATCTCCCTAGAGCTTTGTTCTCTCATCTTTCGCTCATTTCTTTGAGTTTTAGGCTTGATTTCGTCGTTCGATTCGCGATTTTCTTCATGTTTCGGACGTTTCCATCCGATCGAAATCTTGTTTCGGGATCTCCTTTGCTATTTTCTCCTTTTCGGGACTTGTTCCCCCCGATTTCCTCTACATTTCCGTATATTCTCATCTTCCGACCTTCCCGGCCATTTCCGGCCCTCTCGGGGTTGACTTTTTCGGTTGACCTTTCATATTCCGATCCTGTTTTCCTTTTCCGACTATTTTCTCGCTACCACTACCATGGCCGATGATGTTCCATGTGTCAGGACTCCCCCGGATCATGAGATGGATCCCGGGGTGGAGCTCCTCCCATTGAGCGAGCGACCATTCGACCCGGCGACTTATCGCCCGGCCATTCACGTACTGCCGCCAGATGGACTCCGCCACTTCCGCGGTTTTTGGAGGCTCTGGACGGAGCTTCGCGCTGCCGAGCGACCTCCCACCTTTGATTCGGCGCTTCCGAGGTAACCGTCCTGCTCTGCTTTACTTTTACGCAATGTAGAATCAGAATCAGCCAAGCCATAGCTGATTACAACCCTTAATTGCTTAGCTCTGATACACTGTACTGTAGTTGATTGTAGACAACTTACAACTGATATCTGCTTAGGACCGACATACATGCACACACCGCACTTAGCCTTTGAATCACCGAACACGGCACGCATTTCCTTTCATCAGAATTCACGGTGCAGGTACTTATTTAAATCTGAAAACCTGCACACATGCTAGATTTATACTGAATTGAACCACTCAGACATGCTGTCGTATCTCATGCTGTAGTTCACTGTAGGCACACTATGATTCGATATCTGCTTGAATCTGAAAAATGTGCACACGTGCACCATATCTGTATGCTGACCTTCACCAACATACGGACACGTCACAGGCCGTAGTCTACCATAGTACACTGAAACCTGACATTTGCTTGCATCTGAAAAACGTACACACGTGCACTATGTTCACACTGCATCACTCAAAAACACACTGACGCATCACAATATTGTAGGTTACTGTAAGTACACCGGCACCCGGTTTCGGTTTGAATCTGAAAAACGTGCACGCATGCTAGATTTGTATCGATTTTAACATGTTTCCTCGGAACTGTACATTTCATATTGCTTCGCAATTATTTGTTTGTAAACAGAGAGATTCCCATGCCATCCGCGGGTATGAGAATGTTTTGGCTCGAGATTGGTACCTGGAGCTTCCGGAGGCAGTCCGACACATTGTGGATGAGGCGGGCTTCGGTTTTTTCTGCGAGGACTGACGACTTCTTGCTGCGAGGCTCTCCTCATGACCTGGCAGAGAGATGGTGGGACACCACCGATTCATTTCACCTATCGGCGACTGGGGACATGACAATGACCCCTTATGACTTCTCGGTGCTCACTGGCATCGGGGTTGGGGGTGATCCGATCCCCTTCGACACAGATATGGACGAGTGGACTGCCGCTCAGATCCATTTGCTTGGCGCGGCTCCGCCTCTTGCACGTCCAGGCTTTGTCCGCTATTCTTGGTTCGAGGTGCAGTTCAGGGTGCAGCCTCTGCTTGTCGACGCAGCTCCGATGACCGAGGTGGCCGTGGAGGAGTATCTTGTGGCGGCTTTTGATGTTCTTCTTTGGGGACCACCATTCGCCGACCGGCGAACACCGTGCCTCTTGCCTACTCGGCGCCCGTAGACGTCAGGACATCTTCGCTATGATTTGGGGTGGCCGGCTCGCCACTCTCTCTGACTATATGAGCTCGGTTCCGTGGCGTGAGGTTGCTTGGGGGTTACTGGCGAGCTTGGGAGGTACGTCTTCTTCTCTGCTTTTCATTTCTGTTGTGTACTTTCTGTATTCTGCACACTGCACACACTGTAGTTTGCTTTACACTTGTTGTATACTACACACGCGGCACACACATACTCCTGCTTTACCTTGTTGTACCTGCTCATTCTGCTTGTACACTCTTTGCACAACCTGCAGTTCTGCTATTTCTGCTTTATTCTTCACTTTTGCTGTATCTGATGATCATACTGATATATGTTTTGCAGTTGTGGGTCTATGCCTACTTTCCAAGGCTAGAGCCAGTACCGGAGACAGAGACTCCTCTGGTTGTCCCCTTCTCACGCCGCTACGACGGGAGGTGCACCCGGAGGCCGCGGGAGACTTTCAGCTTCTTCCGCCGCTACTTTGACACCATCACCTCCGCCGAGGTATGTTTTACTTTCAATTCATTTAAGCTTCACTTTTCCACTGTATATTTGCAATACCAGTAGGCAATAAACTGTATTTCAATTTCAGATCACCTGGCAGCCATGGGCTCCTCTGCCAGCGATAGTGCGGGATCGGTTTGCCGGCGCAATCGAGACCTCGCGTTACCGGATTTTCTTTGGAGGCGATGCAGCCGGGCTTGGTACTGGTGGCGCTTCTTGTGTCGGACCTCGGGGTTACTTAGGCGAATAGTTCGAGCACCCTCCGAGCATATGAGGACACCGAGCGTTCACCGTGGCGGATGGCGGACTACACTATCGGTGGGGCGGGCGGTTTCAGAGGCGAGGCGACTACTCGAGTATGTCGGACCTTCATCATCTGCCGGCGAGTGGTGGTCGCCAGTGAGCGAAGACCAGAGCCCGGGCGGCTAGGCGGCAGAGGCGAGCAGAGCGGGATCGTCGCAGAGCTCGAGCTCGTGGCGGGAGAAGTCTGAGAGGGCGAGAGGCAGGCCGCTCTGCCTACCATGCTGACGTACAGGGGGCAGAGTGGGGAGACCTACCAGATCCCTTTTGCTCCTCCCCCGGCTGGTCATGAGTTGGTTGGCATTCCTGACTTGCCTCCGGTATGTATTACTGCATTTTTGTACAGTCATTTGATTTTAGTTTATTTGATATTCCACAGAATATTTGATGCATCCGATATTTTTGCAGGCTTCTTCCGAGTACACCCGGCAGTCAGTGGAGCTGAATGCCTCCATGGCGGGGATGCTGCAGCGGACCTTTGAGTTCTTAGCCTTCTACGGCCTTCCGGTATGTTTTCTCTGATATAGTTCCAAACCATATACAAACTGCTTCGCATAATCTGATGCACGACGCAACATCTGATAAACTGTTCACGGCACTCACACACTGTACTCATACACTGCATTCTGCACTGATAAACTGCTCACGGCATTCACACATCAGACTTCATACATCGTGATTCGTGACCGATAAACCGCTCACGGCATTCACACATCAGACTTCACACACCGTGATTCTCAGATCGATAACCGCTCACGGCATTCGCACATCAGATTTCATACTCGTGCATTCTCGTGACCGATAAACTACTCACGGCATTTACACATCAGATTGTATACATCGTGATTCTCGTGACTGATAAACTGCTCATGTATACTGATGCATTTGCCTTTTGTACTTTTCAGCCTCCCTTCCCAATTCCTCCCGTGAGTGGCAACGCTCCATCTGGACCTCCCATTTCTACTCGGGATGGCAGGATATTCCCCCGCACCAGAGGGGGGCGTGGCCATGTGTGGAGCAGCTCACAGGCTCCAGTTGCAGGGGATGGCGAGTCGGAGGTGGAGGCCTCTGAGGAGGAGGCCGGGGGCAGCTGCCTGCCCGACAAATGACACTTGACGATGCTCCTGCGCCTTGAGAAGAGGGCGAGGACGGATCCCCCGGTGTGAGGCCATTGACGATGATTTCAGACTTCTGCTGTTTTCCTTTCATTTTCTTTTCTTGTACTTTTCTCTTTTTGGTAGATAGAGTACTATGTACTGCCGCAGGCAGATTTTTGTTTTTCTCAAACTTTGTACTTGAAAAGATTTATGGGATGGAACAAACTTTTTCAACTTTTTTATCTAAAAAAGAATGTCGTATCTGTACATATCTGCATTTTTCATATTTTGCACTGCATTGCCTCATATTACACCTCAAATGTAAATGATATTGATCTGTTGTCTGACAACTGAACACTTGCACTGTAATAATCAGATAACTAACCAACTAAACAGCAACACGGCTTATACAAATCCCTGCTCAATCCGAACACACAGCCCATACTCTGCTGGGAACTAATCTGCTGGGGATTGATCTGCATATAGCCCATAACACAGCATTTGGTTCATTCTGCACTCGGATGTCTCAAATTTTCCCTTTCCTTCTCTTGCCTAGCACGGATGTGGAGAATGGCACAGCATTCTGAGCACAAGCGATTACCTTTTGGAAGAGGATGAGTTTTCAACCAGGGTATCGAGCCTACCACAGAACACGACGAGACAGACTCAAACAAAGAAACAAAAGGCACACGACCTAATACAACGAGACACACTTGGAAAAGACTCAAAGCCAATATTGAGACTGACAAATCAAAAGGCACGACACACGGACATGCTTACAAAAGACCTCAAATCTCGAGAAGCCAGTTGCTCCGGGTATTACTCCCACCCTTTCTGATTTGTGATACTCACATCGCTCGGCCCTCAGGCTCGTTTTTTTTTTCACAAAACCCTCTTCTTCGCTTTTCTCTCAGCTTACACCTCTCTATTCTTTATTCTCTCATTTTTCAATCCCTCCCCGGGGTGATTGACAGATGAATAGGAAGTTGCGGGTTCACGCCCAACACTGTTAGCTCACGGCTATTCCTTCTGGTGGATAGAGCGCTCTGCTGGCAAGCATGTTAGCGGGGGAAAGACAGAAGACCTGACTCAATCGTGCCCCTAGTTCGTCGTTTTGACCATTTTTTGTTTTCTAAAACAGTTTTGATCGAAAATGAGAGTTAGATTAACACACTTATTCAATTTTTTGATTTGAAAATCATGTGAATCAGGCTGTAAGCATTGAAAATTCTCCCTTTTGGGTCCAAACATGGTCTAATTTTGAAAATGAAACAGTTTTCGAGAAAATAAGTCAACCTCAGTGAAAATTTTCAAAAACTATTTTTGCAAACAGTCACTGCTCAACGAGCGCGGAACTTACCCCCGAGATGCGCAACCTCAGATCGGAGACAATGGAAAATTGCCCCTGGCTTAAAGGGGGATAAGGCAACGGAAAGTTGCCCCTGGTTTAGACGGTAACTCAGGGCAACTTATGGCAATGCATGGCAATGGAAAGTTGCCCCTTGTTTGGATGATGCCGCGGCATATTGGAAGCCAGTCTTTGTTGATGACGATCGGACCCTCGGGCGCGGAGGAGTCGAAGACGGTTTGAACCAATATATGGACACAGTCACCTGGAAGGTGTTGGTGGTTTGGACTTCAGGAGGAAGTTAATCACGTAACTCCGGGTTGCTGCAACCGAGATCTTGGATTCGGAGGAGGTAAAAGTGATCAAAACCATGACATGGACTGGGACGCTATGGAAACGTTGGGGGCTGGACTTCAAGATGAAGTTGCCTACGTATCCCAAACATAGGAATCAAGCCTTACGTAGTTCCGGTTAAGGTACTCTCGGGTATTTTAACCTTCACTGTTTAGGCTCTAATTTTTGCCAAGGCGCCTGTTGTAGGTTTTCGACCTTGCGAGCTATGTTTTTCTTCTCTTTTTTTTTTTCTCTTTTTTTTTTTTTCCTTCTTTTTTTTTTTTGTATTTTTTCTTTCTTTTTGTATGTATTTTTTGCTTGCTCTAACTTTTGCCTGGGTCGCCCTTCCGGGTTTTCGGCCCAGCGAGCCTCTCAAAGGGTAAAAGTGTAGCTTTGTCCATGCCAAATGGTTTTGAGATCCTGAAGTCACCCGAATCCAGGAGAATGGGTGTTATTGATTTGCAGAAAGATCCACCTTTGGCTCTTCGAGCACATCGGATATTTTTTGCCCCTAGTTCGAGGGGTGCTTCCGATCTAGCTTTGCAAGCTTCTTCTGATGAGATCTGATCTTCTTGATCTGACTTCGGTGCCTCTTGTTCGAGGGCTACCTCGGAATGGGCCACACAGGCGTTTTCATGGCACTGATCGTTTCGAACGGATTCCAGATTTGAAATAGATAGGCTGAATCCCGAGGCTGAGAGCGATCCTGGGCTGCACAATCTCAAGGGCGGTTCCACACAAGTCTTTGCGAGACTTGCGCAAAATATTTTGTTTTTGAAAGTTTTTAAGAAAGCGACTAATCGCTCGTGTTGAAGATAGTGTGGAACCAGTCTGGATCGAACCAGGATCCTTCTTAGTACTCACGCCGACGGGCATGATTTTATTCATTAAAAGCTTAGCACGCCTCTCTTTCTCTCAAAATTGATCAAAATTTTGCAAAACCCGAGGAATTGCTCCCTCTTTGTTTTTATCACCGCAGTGTTTGAAAAAGGTTTTTCTTAAAAGCTTAGGTCATTGTAACGATGTTCGAGGCACAAGAGAGCAGTCGGAATGCACTGTCGTTCCATTCACATCTCTGGCACGGCTGGCTCGAATAGCGACAAATTCGGCCCATGATAGCCGCAGCTGTTTCATTCAGATTTGTTGGCATAACTGGCTCCTCGGCAGAAACAAACTCAAACAGCACAAACAACTAATTGAAAGACAAAACGGTGTTTGAGGCAACAGCCCCGAAATCACCTGGTATACTATACAAAAAGGGACTGACTTGTTACAGCAAGACAGACTCTGTAAGTAAAAGACTGACTCATCTGAGACAGACTCAAAAACAAAAGACTGACTCGACACCCAAGTCAGGATTTACAAAATTAGCATTGGCAGGTGCTCAAAAATGCGTGCCAAACGCCACATCCAAAAATGTACCAGACACTGCCCGCAGGCGGTTCACCTTCCGATTACATACTTGCAGTATCCGCGTCCTCGAAATCCAACAACTGAGTGGTGACGGATTTTGCTGAGGTGGGCGGGAGGATAACCTCGTTGTCAATCAAGTCTTGTACCTCATGACGGAGGCGGAAGCAATTATCAGTGGCATGGCCAGTCTGCTGATGGTACGCACAGTATTGAATAGAGTCATGAGTATCAGGGAGATTCTTCGGGAGAGGCCGAGGCTCCAGGGGTTTAAGATGTCCCCTCTCGGCAAGGATTTGCAATGCCTTAGACAACGGCATATAGAGAGCATGAAAGACCCTGCGCCCTCGGGGCTGGTACTTTGGAGCACTCTTGCTAGATGCACTAGCGAACGGATCGGCGGGTGCGGCCTTGGATTTCTGATCCTTTCCGGATGTAAGGTTGGGAACGGGAAGAACAGTCCTGGCATGACGGGGCCTATCCCGATTCTCTGATTGACTGGAACTGCCCTCCGGCGGAGTAGGGAAAGCATCCTCCACGGCTTTTGACATAACTGCGGATATCTGTTGTTTGTTCATTCCCCCGGCTTTCAAAGCCTCTACTGTCCACAGCAGTTGTTCGATAGGGTCGGCATCTGCCTTCATCTTACCTTTGTCTCCGGCCTCAGCCTGATCTAGAACTTGGTTTACTGCGTCGTGGCCATAGCTGGAGGTCATCTCCGGTTGGCTGAGTTCAATTACAATTCGTCCCAGTAGTGGGGGCTCTTGGGGTATAAAGCCTCTGGCATACGGTGCAGCTGGTGGCGGAACAGATATTCCATAGGCGAGATCCGCTACGGATCTTTGAAGATCACCTATCATTCCCATTAGTTCAAATGTAGTAGGCTCGTGAGCCTGATACAACTGAGGAGTCCAGATTGGATGTGCGGCAGGCGACCTAGGCAGGTGCGGCATATCAACAGTAGCATCATCCTGTGGGGTGGTTTCCTGACTCAACGCGGCCGTCATGACCACAATCTCTTCTGAGTTCTGCGTCATGTTGATCTGCCGCCAAGAAGGAGAAGATACTAAGCGTGCGGATCACCATCAATCTCTCGAACCTGAAACGGAAAACAAGTAGTATTTCAGCCCCAAACAGATCAAACACGGGTGTAGTCGAACAACTGCACTCTACTACTGAACACTGTTGCCCAGAATCACTATTCAAAACAGAACTGACACCCGCAGACGCAGCTGATTCTCAACAAACATTGATACTGGTGCCCTCAGGCCGGATTCCCAAACTTGCAAACTGATATGTGCGTTCCCTGCAGAGATACACTCTAAAAGCACATAACAGGTAAAAGAGAGCCAATACACCCCTATGTTGGGGTAGGGTTTCCCTGTCCTATTTTGTCAGGAGCTAGGGTTTCACTACGCACGCAGCGGTTTCAAACAACCTAATATCGGGTAAGCAACCTGTCCTAGTTTGGAATGGTCACTATGGATTCCGAATATGCACTAGGTCGAATGGTCAAAAAGGGTGCCCCGGTAAAACCGGGGTTTGTGTTCCCATACTGGCAGAGCCCGCAACCGATCAGCCTTATGGTCATGCCTTGACAAGACAAGCCTCCAGCAAACCGCTCAGGAATAGCAGATGGCCAACACGGTGTCCTAGGCGCACCAATGCACATGCAATGCAAAGAAACACATAAGTGTAGTCAAAAACGGATATCACGAGTTCGAGTCAAACTCTCCAAACTACCCAGCAGAGTCGCCAGAAACTGTAGACGTCCCCGAACGCCCCGGGAGGGTTAAGTCCCGTTCTGCTCATATTGGGGTCACTACAGTTCGGACTCGATTTTTGTTTGTTGCGGTTCTAAATCTGAACCAAAGAGTCCAACTCTGGCAAATCGTTTGAGAAAACAGATTTTTGAAAAGTAGTGCCAAACATGGACTGCTTTACCAGATTACAGAGTCGCCACCTAAATATTTTTAAAGTGGGAAATTTAGGAAACCCTAACTCGGTGCCGAAGGCCACGTGTCCGTCATCACCAAAGTGGTCTTGGCTCGGGAGCTTGGGTACGATCGGGGAAGGTCAGCTATGAGCACTTTTCGCCTTTCGGTCCGAAGACCGGCCTCTACTAACCGTGATATCCAATTTTGAAAACTTTATACGTTCTTATTCTGGTTATTAGCCTAGAATTACTATGTTGTGCGCACAGCAAACAAGTATAGACTAGATCGCCTAATTTGGAAATAAGCATTGCATATCCGTCTTCTTTGGAAAACAGTTTGAAATTGCTACTCGCGAGTAGGCTAAAACACAGATTTCAATGAGTATTCCCAACTCAAGTAATCCAACCTCCACCCACAGGCATTCAAACAGTTTATCTCACATAGGCACTTAGCCGCATGGTAAGCATACTGTCATGGCAACATTCACACGCATGCGACATGCCAAAGCATAAAACTTACATCGTACTCCGTGCCAAAACAAGAAACCAGTTAGCAAAACATGCATGACCTAGTTTATGTTAAGTGACTAATGCATCGCATACGGAATGTAATCTAGACAGGCTCGGCTATCCTAAGCATGGCACATGAAATGCAACAACTATCACGTATTCAATTTGGAATTGAAAGTACGATGCAGTTTGTATGATGTACCGAGCCCGATGTATGTAAACAAATGCATGAATGCATGCATGCATTGCATAAGGTATGCTAAAATAAGTATGCCTAATCTACCATCGAAAGCGGGTAAATAAAAGGGAGAAAGAAATGGGGGTTGGAAGACATACACCCACTCACACACACTTATTACAAGTTTTCCCTCACTCGGAGGGACCGAAAGAATATACAAATTAATTAACTACGCAAGCTAATTAAAATATTACAAATCAACTAAATTAATCAGATAAATTAATTAATCTAATTAAACAGTAAACCGCCTCGGGATGAGGGCCAAATGCAGCATGCGCTCGGGACTGGCTCGGAACCGCACTGTCATGCAAGTGTGCCTCTGTTTTCCCTGCTACCCTCCTCTGAAGGCTGCCAAAGTCTCAGAAACACTTCCTTGGGCACTGGAGATCATCACCGGCTGGAGTAGAACACCACCGGCTAAAGGATGTGGCCACCGGCACTGAATGAAGCTATCGGCTGCCAATTTACTGCCGGTCGGCACTAAATAGTGCCGGCACTTAACTCCGCAGAACTCACAAAGAATAGAGGGCAACAACTTGCATGGCAACGTAATTCAAAGCATGTATGCACTAAACACAATCCTTATCATGTTAATGACTCAAAGGAAGGTGTGCCTTGGTTCTCGGACCACCAATCACGCATTTCCATGCATGATGGCCCAAGGATCAAAAATGCAACTTTGATTTTAAATGCATGCAATGCAAACAAGCAAACAAGGGTGTTAAACCTCTATCATGACTTGGTCAAGAGGCCTAACATGCATGCCAATGTGATGCACTCCTAGACATGGCAACTAGCATGCAATATGGCAATACAATGCAAACCTAAGTAAGCACACAAGGCAAGAATGCAAACCACATGGAGGGTGGACTTAGACATGATCTAGGCAGCTCCAAGAAGGCCCAAAATCAGTGGCCAAATGCTAAGTTATGGGGGCCAAACACATATGCACTCATACACATGTTAAGGTGCCAACACTTAAGCATAACAAACAACATTCAAGCACACTTGAAATGAGTTGGGCATGGACAATTGACATGCATATAAAGCTCTGAAAATCGCATAAAACATGATGTCGAATCATGCAACAAAGCAAGCCAAGTATGCAACAATAGGTCTAAGTACTTGAAGCAAGCCATGGAGGCTTATATTAAGGTCAAGTCTACCAAGCCTCACAAGGCCAAGGGGACTCAAAACAGGTCACAAGCGGACTTGAACAAAGCCTAAGGAGCACCTAGATGGCATCTAAGAGGCTCGAGCACAAAGGCACACAATCATGACCAAAACATGGAGCATTTAACACATGCCTTTAAAGCATTAAAGAAGCCACTAAGGCAAGCATATAAGCACATCATAAGGTCTGAAATGGCATGCTAGGGGGTTCCAAACCACCAAAAACAATGCAAGCAAGACATGCTACATATCCATGCTCTTAAGGCTAACAAGCCAAATGCAAAGAGGCTATATTAAACATGCTATGGTTGACTCAAACAACATGAGACAGACCTTGAACATGGAAATATAAGCATAAAATTTTCACAAATGTAGGCCTAAAACATGCTAGAAACTAAGGCACACGACCTAGGCATGTTAAGGCATCAAAGGGCATTACAAGGCAACTATGCTAAGCATGCATAAGGAACCAAAACCAACTTAAAATCATGTTATAACGTGACAATATAAGCATGAAAAATAAGTCAAACATGCTCAACACATACTCAAGCATGAAGCTCCATAAGGAAGCAAAACTTGCCCTTTTCAAGGACATCAAGGAGAGGGGGGGGCCTCTCCTTCTTAAGACTCTAAGGCATGCTCTTCACCACTGAAATCCCTCAAGATTTCAGTGGTGAAGAGATCCTAACACCACAGTCTCGGATCTCCCACAAAATAGCACAAAAGTGGCCTTTTCAAGGCCTAAGGGTGGTCAAACTTGCTCAAACCACAAAACACCCTTAATGAACAATAAAGAGGCTTAAAAAATAGAACTTTTATGTGTTATATACTAAGCACAAAAATAGTTCTAAACTAGGTAAAAATAAGGTACAAAAATGGGGTAAAAAGAGAGTTAGTGTCTCACCCTTGTTGACCTCTTTGACAAAGATGTAGTTGATGCTTCCTTAGGCTCAAAATCTGTCAAGAACTTCAAAAACCAGCCCTTAGAACCTCAGTTGCAAGAAGAAGGTGAAACACTAGGTAATTGTGTGCAATAGTAAGGCACAAAACACCTAGACACACAAGAGAAGGATAGAGATAGAAGGTGTATGCAACTCAAACCCTAGAAAAACCAGAGCTTCTCTCTCCCCTTTTCTCTCTAACTCTCTAAATTTTCTAACCCTTGAGCCAAGAGAAGAGAGCTTCTCCTTATAGGCAACAAAGACTTACAAACTAAGTCATCCAAGGGCCCATCCCTCCATACACGTGTATGGAGGGGAAACAAGAGCTAAACAGCTGTCTAAAAATATCTCATAAAGTAGCTGTAAAGCAGTCGGCAGGGCAAAATGGTAATTTTGCCAAAATAGTGCCGACCGGCACAATATAGTGCCGGTGGCAACTACAGCCAGCCGGTGACCTCTAGCCATGGCCGGTGGTGTACGGGAATGCCTCACAAAGTATTCCCTGCCCCTCTAAGGCAAAACACAAGTGTTTGGTGTAAAACCAGACACAAAACAATCAAGTTCGGAGGTCCTGAGGCAAGGCGCGTAGCCGTGAACTCCGGGAACTCCAAACGAACACGAACATGGATAATCACCGAATGTTCAAGTGGTGACGTCCAAGTCTTGAGGACGGTCAAAAATGGGGTGTCTACAATCCTGAAGTTCAGCCATAAACCTTTCCCCAATCAACTTTGTCCATTTGATCATCTCGGCCATCTTTGGCTATTCAGCATTCAAGAGTTCGGTTATGATCTCCGGTGTAGTACTTTTCAGACTAGGGGCAACTTTCTATTGCTGTGCAGTGCCGCGATACTATTCAGACTAGGGGCAACTTTCCAGTTGCTGGGGATCTGGGGTTGTGCATCTCAGTGACAGATTTCAGGCGTGTCCAGTTCTGATCCATATCGAAAATGGTTTTGAAAAGTTTTAATAAAAGTTGACTTTGTTCAAAATTAATCTTTTTATAACTTAGACCATTTTTGGACCAAATCGGAAAATTTTCAGTACCCACAACCTTCAATTTCATTGATTTCAATACAGAGTTCTTCTGCTCTTGCATACAAATTGAAGTTTCTTTTGGTTACGTTTATAAAGAAAACTTGAAAGTACTAATAAAGCAATAAACCCGGGGCATAGCTAAGTCAGGTGTTCCTGCGCCCCCTCCCAGAGCTGGTCGAAGCCTCTGATGCCAAAGTGGGCCCTTCCTGTGCCTCTTCATTGAGCCAATCCAAACACTCATCAGACAAAGTGCAACTGAAAGTGGGAGCGGGGGCCAAGAGCTCTCTAGTCCTTCATACTGTGGCATACCGGGCAAGCTGTGCGCCTCGGGCTGGGAATGCAGCAGGGTACTCTATGTCCTCTGGAGGGCAAGGCTGATCATGTCCAAACTGGCGCCAGAACCGAAATGGAAAACAGAAGACAGTGTGTCATGCCAATCAGTTGAATCCCAAGTTGACAGGTCATGTTGTAACTCATTGCCGGCAGATTGAGCCAAGGGTAGCGCCAGGCGATGCGGTTTGCAGACAAACTGCACATCCAGTTGTACCACCATCCCTCATCCAGGGCATCGACTAGGCGTTGTCAGAAAAAGTAACCGCGAGCTGAGTATGCTGGGCAAGACTCAACAATCTGTAACTTGTCCATCAACCACACCTGGGGAGGGATGAAAAATGAGAGAATAAAGAATAGAGAGATGTACGATGAGAGAAAAGTAAGAAAAGGGTTTTGTGAGAAAAACTGAGCCTGAGGGCCGAGTGATGTGAGCAATACATATGTGAGATTGGGTGGGAAACATTACCTGCAATAGTAGTGGGCTCCCCACAAGCCTAGCCGTCTCCCGGCAATGAAAAGCGTCTAAGCCCATCAATGTCTCAACTAATGTCATGGCAATGCAACTCTTGCCCTCCTTCAAACCTTGGGCAACCTCGATCAACTGGACACTGAATCCATCGGAGCCCGAGGCAAGTAAGAAATGAGATAGCAAGCATAGGCAAAGCACGTGTCGCCGATAGCCCTGCCAATGATGGTCGCCGCGGTCACCAGCATCAGAAAACTGGCAAACCAAGCTTGGGATGTCCAGCTCCCCGTCATGAATCAATGATCGAGCGTCATACAAAGTGAGGCTGCACATTTGTCCTAAGGCTTGAATGTGGCCAAATTGGAGTTGAGGCAAGATTTCCTCGTTGCACTCGAACTCCATCAAAGCTTGGAAATCCTCGAAAGTAGGATACATCTCTTGCCCGCTAAAGCTAAAGACATGTGTTACCGGATTCCAAAACCTTGCTACGGCATGGAGGAAAGGAAGATGCAGTGAAGTACGGCCCAGCGTGAATAGTGCATTCAAGCCGAAGCCCCAGAAGTTCAACTTTTCCGAGCCATCTAGAGAAGCAATCCAAGCTGTGAGATTTTGGGTGAGAAACGCCTTCATTTTTTATGCAAAACTGAGATGAAATGAATGAACCATAAAGATGGAACTTTTAAAGAGGATAAGGCACTGTTCAGGGGACACGTGTAGAAAAATTGGTGGTTGCCAAACCAGGTGGTCAGCCGACCACCTTTTCTGGTAGGCCGACCACCCCTTGGTCTCCAATGAAAAAAAGCTAGTCGGCCAGCTCCCTTAGGTGGTCGGCTATGGAGAGAAGTGTGGCTTTGGTCTTGTCCTAGTCTCTAGAAGAAAGTTCCTAGCATTTCCATGCATCGGGGGTGTTGAAGGTGCGAGTCTTTCTCTGTTTCAGATGCGTTCCATCACCCCGATCGTCCAAGATACGTCTGTTTATCGAGTTGTTGTTGAGTTTTGCTTATCGAGTTGTTGTTGAGTTTTGTTTATTGAGTTGTTGTTGAGTTTTGATTATCGAGTTGTTGTTGAGTTTCGCTTATCAAATCGAGTTGTTAAGTTTCATCGAGTTGTCGAGTTTTGTCCGTTAAAATTGTTGTTCTTTGTTTATCAACATTTTCGAGATTTGCTTATCGAGTTGTAAGCTTGCTAAGGCCTCGTTGTTTCTTAGTAAGATAAGTTCTTTTGTTTGTTGTGACGGTTCACTATCTGACTTGGCAAATTTTTTATGCTCAATTTTCATTCAATCTCATTTTTGTGCAAAATGATGCAATGCGATGCTAAGAACATAAAATACAACACTTTTTGAACAAAAGTTGTTTCATTCCATCATGCTTCCTTTGTTACAACATTTTACAACAAGGGTACAAGTTTTACAGAAAATAAAACTGCCTAATAATGTACAATGTGCTACAACTACTAGTAAAAAGGCAAATAAAGCAGGAACATCTGCATCGGTGCTCTTAAGTGCAAGAATAAGAGGCTCTCTTCGTCCTCTTCGGCTGAGAAGTCGCTGCACCATCTCTACCAGCACCACCATCTGAATCGGAGCTGTTGTCCTTGGAATCCTCCTCGGCATCACGTCCGAACTTAGAACCGGACTCAGAGTCATCCTCTCTGCCTGCAGATGTCTCTGACTGAGGATGCGCAGACTCCTTCTCCTCGCTGGACTCCTCTATGACAAGTGCTCTGCGCCTGCCACGTCTGCGAGACGAGTCCCCTCTCCCAACTCCCCAAGAAGGCCTAGATGGCCCGGCCTGTGGCCCAGTATGTAGTGGAGGCATCTGAAAAGAAAGAGCGCAATTTGAATACATCAGCCAAAGTATGTATATCAGATGCAGATACAAGAAAACTACATAGAGAGGGTGTATGTGGATGCAGTACATAAATGTGGTGTATGTCAGATGTGCTCTACACATACAGTCAATCAATGCAGTGAAATGTTCAGGATCAGCATGTCATTAGAAGTATGATAAATGCAAGAAAACAAAAGAGTACCGAGACACCGACGATGGACAACTGCGTCTCTTTCCGCAGGACCATGCCCTCGAGTGAGGCCACCAACCCGAGTAACCCCTCAGTATACTCCATGGTAGGCTGTAGATGCAAGTGCAAGTCATTAGTAAATGAATGGATGTCCAAGTATCTGAGTGAAAAAATCAAAGCTGTAAAGTATACCGATGGCGAATTGGGGTCTCTGACATATGGGTGACCAGGCATAGGAGGCTCTATCGGAATCGGGTAAGAAGTCCCGTATCGCCATCCTGTCAACTCAGTCGGAATATCTGGCCATCCAGGGTGATGATAAGTCGGGGGAATCGGGGGGACCAGTTCAGTCCCACCTCTCGATGTGCCGGCCCTACTAGTAGAAGGGACACCTACAGCCCGAGCTCGACTCGATGATGGCATGCCAGCAGACCTCCTCGTGGGAGTACAGACACCTGTCAATGGAGGCATCAGGTATGTATGACAGTAAGTCACGTACTCCCCCTCCTCCAAATGTAGAAATACGTCGATACCCAACATAGCGCTGTCGACATCCTGGGGAGTGAGCCCCTCAGTGGATCGCATATCGTTCGAAGGTGCTGCGGGGACACTCTGCTCGGGAAAGCCCATAGTCTGGCGCATGAAGCGGTCCCCCAGAAACTAGGCCCTACCAGCTGGCCCCTCAAACAGGATCCTATATCGCGAAGTAGCCCATCCTCTAGTAAACTGAAATCGGGTGTCTTCACCTAAGGGCGCCCAGGACTGCCATGTGATCTGCAGATAACCAATGCATAAGCCGATTAGAAATCGCAAATGTGCAAGATGAATCAAAGATGAAAGGATGAAGAACTGAGAGTTCTGAATTACCTTAGTCGGCCGCACTGTATCAAAAAACTGCCACAAGTAGGGCAGAGTCTCCCGAGCTCGCAGCCGGTATTGGCCCTCAAACACGAGCGAGTAAGGAATCATGAGAGGCACCTCCACCTCAAGCTCCGGGGCTAGCGTCGAGAAGTACGCAAAAACCCATAGCTATGGAAAACAGGGCAAAAGCCATCAGAATACAGAATGCTGAGTGCAAAATGTGAATATAGAATGTACAGAGAGTACAAAATGCAAAGTACATATTGTAAAGTGTGCCGTGTGTGCATTGTACAGATAACGAAAAGCAGAAATGTAAATCAAGAGGGTAGAGAGTACCTCCCAGGCTCTCCAATAGCCGCCAACTATGTTCCCCCGTCCGCGTGAGGTCGCATTCATGTAGCAGTAGAGGGAAGCTAAGCCGGCGCCACCCGAGTCATACTGGCTGACCTGTGATAGGTCTACCAGAGCACTCAGCAAATAAAGTCCAATTGTGTTCCCCCTATCGGAGAACAGAGTGGTCCCGAGAAGGAACATCAAAAACCCTCGAGTATACTGCTCTATTTCATCGGGAGTCTCGGGCACCCTCTCTTTGAAATGTAAGGAAAACCAAGTGTACCGGACCGTGCCGGAAGATCTGTCAATCGGTGGGTGAGCTCCCAATAGATAGATCCAAGCAGCCTCTCACTCGCCCATGTCCTCGTCGTAGGGGATCGGCTAGCCTCCCATGTCAAGGCCTGTCAGCACGGCAAAATCGAACGGGGTCATAGTCATGTCCCCGGTAGCTGAGAAATGGAAAGAGTTGGTGGTGTCCCACCATCTCTCTACAAGGGCGCCCACCAGGGTCCTGCTCGCTGGATAACGTGATATCCCCATGCAGAAGAGTCCGAACACTACCTGGTCAACCAGACCGCGAACAGCCTCTGAGGGCTCCGATGATTGATCCGTATCCTCATGTAATCCGGGAAGATACCTGCATTTAGAATGAACACATGTATTCAATTTCAAAATAAAGTATATGAGCTGTGTGCAAATTAAATCAGATACAATACCATAGGCTGCGTGTTGAACATGAAGTATATGGGCTGCATGTTCAGAGTTGAAGTGTATGAGCTACGTGTTCAACATAAAGTATATGGGCTGTGTGTCCATCTCAAAGTTCGAGCTGTGTGTTCACCTCAAAATTTTGGGCTGCGTATTCAGAAACACAACAGTTTGGGCTGCGTGTTCAACTCTTAACCAGTGTGTGCTATGTGTTCACCTAAAAATTTGGGCTACGTGTTCAAAAAGTCAAGTGTTTGAGTTGTGTGTTCAGGCTTCAAAAACAATGGGCTGTGTGTTCATCATCAAAGTGTGAGCTGTGCGTTCAACATCAAAGTTTAGGCTGCATGTTCAAATTTCAAAATAGTGGGCTGTGTGTTCATCTCAAAGTTCGAGCTGTGTGTTCAACATCAAATGTTTATGCTGTGTGTTCAGACTTCAGAAACAGTGGGCTGCGTGTTCATAATCAACAAGTTTGGGCTATGCGTTCAGATTTTAGAAAATAGTGGACTGTGTGTTCACCGTCAAATAGTGGGCTGTGTGTTCAGAAATTCAAGTGCTTGGGCTACGTGTCAACTTAACAAAATATTGTGCTGTGAGCTGTGTGCTAGAGTAAGCAGAAGTATGGTGTGTGAACGCATTCAGAACGAGCAGATAAGCATGCATAGCGAAAGCATGAAATGCACGGAAAATGCAGAATACATTGCAGAAAATGTAAAAGTAAAGTACATACCTCTCGTGCCTGATAAGAGAGATGGGACTCTGACTCCCGCAGTAATAGATCTACAGGTGCTCGTTCATCAAAGTCGATGAAGTGATAGAAAACGGCCCGATGAAGGATGTGCGCCGGAGGGTCATACCTCTTGGGAACAAATGGCCGAATCCTTGGAGGCAAAGACATAATGTCTGGCTCACCTCCGGCACCTGGAGGACCTCCGCCCTGAGAAAAATGACCAGCCATCTCAAGAAATCTGCAAAAAAGAGCAAAAATGAGCAAAATGAGCCAAAATTGGAAAAGTCAACAAAAGTCAACTCTCGGGAAATGAAAAAGTCAACAAAAGTCAACTCTCGAAAAAATGTTCCAAATATTGAGACAAACTTACCTAAAGTGGTGAAAATGGGCAAAGAAGCTCCGAAATCAAATTTTAATCGGTCCAAAGTGAAGAAAACCGAAAGATTTCGCGAAACAACTTTGCGTGGGGCGTTGGAAAACGCATATAGAGCACAGATCTGAGGAAGAAAATGGCCTAGGAAGCAAGGGGAGATGATTTCGGATCTGAAGGTGTGAGCAAAAAGTGTTTTGGCCAAGTGCATTTAAAGATCCAAGGGTGAAAAGACTAAACTGCCCCTGTTTTTGGCTAGGTGGTCGGTCAACCACCTTTTTTGGTAGGCCGACCACCCCCCCTCACCAAACCTGGTCGGTGGCCTCCTTACCTGGTCGGTGGCCCTCCTAGGTGGTCTCCAATGCCTCTTTGAGCTCCTTGCAAATTTTGGTGGTGATTGGAGTCCCCGGCACTCGAGAAAGTACAAGGAAAGTGCACTTTTCGGCGCAAAATCCCTCTGCGGGAACTTCAACTCCAACTTTCGATGCGTATTTCATCGTTACTCGCCGAGAGCGAGGTGTATCCTTTTTAAATACGTTGTGACCCTCCCAGGAGGTGAACCGGAGGTCGCAATTTGAGTTGTCCTCGTCAAAGCTTGCATTTCTTTGCTCAATGTTTTGTTTTAAACATGCTCGTAAAGTCGCACTTTTCCAGTATTGTTATGTATGCCACTCGCATTGTTATGAACATCGCTTACATTGTGGTGCACGTTTCACTGGTATTTTCATACCTCTATGCTTAACTTGCATTGTCACGCGCACTTCTCTTGCATTGCGATGCACTTTCCCATCGGCACCATGTTTGTCCGCATTCGATGTAGTGTTGAACATGTGTTGCTAACTATGTTGTGCTTGTTAAGTTTCTCTCTTTTGCAGGCACGATATTGTATGTATGGTTCATTTGAAGCTGGTACGACCAGACGAGCCGCACAGGTATTGTATCTTCTCCGTGTGAGACATAACGAGAATTGTGATTCTCTTACATTCTTACTGCATGAAATGTAGTTGCTGCTTTGTATTCTTGCTTAAAACTGTTGCATCTATTGTGAATACTTGCTTCATTACAGCTTGCTGCTTTGCATGATCATGAGTTACGTTCGACTTGGTGCATATCGTTTTGCATTTTGCCCCCACCTGCGGGCATGCTTGCGGGCACATCTCCTTGTTTATCTTGCCTGTTTGTCTAAGTCTTCGACCTTGTCAAAAATGGGTCGTCTCTGGGCTTTGACATTCACTCCCACCACTTATGACTTTCAAGTTCTGTCAAAGAGGGGTGACTATAGATACCCCATTTTTGACCGACCTTAAGACTCAGACGTCGCTGATTGAGCGCTCGGTGATGATACATATTGTGCTCGTTCTGAGGTCACAAAGTCTCGACTGAGAGCCTTGCCTCCGGACTTCGGGACTCTTTTGTGCTTTGCCTCGGTTTACGAACCAGGTCCTATTTTCTCTATATTCTCTTCCCGAAGGAAAGGAGAGGTCTCGTAGACTATCTCTGAATGGCTGTAGGCTATGTTTCATGGTCGTAAGCCGCTTTTCCTGTTTTGAGACCAGTTTTCGGAGCTGTCGGCCGTGCGCCTCGGTTCGGGACCACTTAACTTTCTCCATTCGCTCCGATTTTTGGCACACACCTTTTTTCCTCTCTCTAGAGGGACACTGTGGCCCGGGAGACCACCTTTGTGGTCATACGCCACCTCCGGTGCTTAATAGTCAGTTTTCGGGGCCCCGGACTGTGCGTTTTGGCCCCCGAACCCTCGTTTTGCATCGGTGTGGGTTCATTTTTGGCATGGACCCTAGTTTCATTGTTAGAAAGGTGGTAGCAGGGTGGGAGACCACCTTTTCTTCTTGGAGACCACCTTTCCCCAGCTGGCCGATTTTTCTTGGCAGGTAGGTGGTCTCCCTCACTTTTGAGCCACAATTTTGGGTCTTCCATACCACCATTGTGTTGCATTCATCTAGGAGGCCACCAATCTTGGTAGGCCAACCACCTTTTCTTCTTGACCCTTTTGACCCCTTGGTCTCCCTCATTTTTGAGCCACAATTTCGGGTCTCCCATATCACCACTGAGCTGCATTCACCTGGGAGACCACCAATCTGGCATGGCCGACCACCTTTTCTTCTTGAACCTTTTGACCCCTGGTCAGCCGACCAGGGGGAGTGGCCGACCGACCACCTAGGCTGGTCGGCTAGCTTTCTGCTTTTTGGTCTTTTTGAGTGCAATATAGTTGTGCCAGCCGAGAGGCATTTGCCCCATCCTCCGGGATTTAACCCTTTTGTTTGCCTTCTTAAGGAAGCTTTGACCCTTTTTGCTTAGCTTCTAAGAGAAGCTTGACCCTTTTGGTTTAGCTTCTTTTAGAAGCTTGGCCCCTTTACTTGAGGCTTCTCCAAGAAGCCTTGGTCCCCTTCTCCTATAAGAGAGGCCCTCCTCTTCATTTGCATGGTTTAGAATTTTTGGTCTCAAGCATACATACACTTCCTTCCATATCTCTCTCCTTCAAGCTTCAAACTCCATTGTTCTTGCACCCATTGCACTACACCTCCAAGCACAACACCTCCATTATCAACCTAAGTACCTTGGAGCTGATTTTCAGAGGTTGAGAGCTCACTTCCTTGGTCCAAAAGTTGCTGGAGGTCTTCTCTACAATGGTAAGTCTCTATTTCCCTCTTTGTAGCATTATTTTGCCTCATATCTTAGCTCTATTTGCAAGGATTTTTGGACTTCATCATAAACTAAGAAAAGTCTTATTTTGAGTTCCTCTTCAAGTTTGATTAAGGTCATTTTTCTGTTGGGGGTCATCTACCCCCTTGCATGCTTCATTTCCTCATATTTTGAGCTATGCTTTAGAGCATTTGTGTTGGCCTTGGTTTGGCCTTTTGGCTACTGAAATCCAGTAGATTTTCAGTGGCTAACATGTGTGTTTGAGACTCAAAATCAGATAGGGGTGACCCTCTCACCCCTTATTCTCTTTACTAGCTTTGTTGGCTTTACAAAAGACCCCCTATTTGCATGTTTCAAAGCCATGTTTCAGGCCATTATTTGTGTGTTTTATGACCTGAATAAGCTCTGTCCAAAACCCTTTTGGCCATTTTGAATGTCTATCATACATGTGTAGAGCAATCCTATTCAAGGCCTTTCAAAGGGGCTTTTACTTGCATGCTTCCTAGCTTCATTTCAAGTCATTTTTTATGAGTTTTAGGGCCCTCATAACCTCTTTCTAGAGGTGGTTTTTCCATTTTGCATGTCTATCTTGCATGTGTAGAACAACCCCTTGCATGGCCCTCCAAAGGAGCCTATCATTCTTGCATGCATTGATTGAGTTTCAGTGGGTTTTTGGGCATATTTTGGCATGGCACACTTCTTTTTTTAGCTGGTTTGGTGAGCTCTCATATGCTTCATATAGTTGCAGTACAACTCATGGTTCACTAGCTTTCTTTGCATGCTTTGTTGACCCTTGATTCTAGCACATTTTGACTATGCCTTGAACTGATTTTGTGCATATTTTGGACTGACCTAGCTCTGTTTTTGGGTCTCATGGTCGAATGATGTTTGTTTTGCATGCTTGTAGTTCAATACACTTGCCTAGTTTTGAGTTTCGAGGTCCATTGCATGCATATACTGAGGTGTTTTCATACTTTGGGGTCATTTTGCATCATATTTCAGAGCCTATGTGAATGTCATATCCTCATGTTTTCTCCTCTTTAAGTGTGCTCGAGAGTTGTGCATGAATGCCTTGTTTTCGGACCATTGAATGAGCTCCATTTCTTTGCATTCTGAGCCATCATTTTAGGCCATTTCTCCACTGTTTCAGACCTGCCTAGGGTCTGTTTGGGGTTGATTTTTCCACTGGTGCATTGCTTTGTGTACCTCTAGTGTGACACACTTCACTAGTTTCGGCATTCGGGCCATCTAACTTGCATTGTGTGACATACTTGCATGTTTCGGGACCATATTTTATGCAATTTCAAAGCTGTATCATGTGCCATCCTATGCCATATTTCATTCCTTGCCATGCCTTGTTAGAGTTGCATGTTGTGCCTTAGGATCAGTCCTTTGTATTCGTGCATGTTTGCATATATTTCGGTTGTCTCATTTTCATCATATGGCCATTGATGTGAGTCTGGCAAAGGTCCACTCATATTGGTGTAAGTCCATCGTGCATTGTGTATGCCATTTTAGTCCATAGCATTGTGTATGCTAAGTTGCATGTTAGTGCATTGTGCATGTCATGTTGTGTCACGTACATTGTGTATGCCATTTTAATCCATAGCATTGCGTATGCTAGGTTGCATGTTAGTCGCATTGTGTATGCCATCTCATTGCATTATGTTTGGGATAGGAGTTAGCCCAAGCACGGGAAACGAGAGACGTTTCGTATTCAAAGTGACGAAACGTGTCTCAATTTCCGGTCGCCGACACTCCGGATTAACCATGATGGAGTCTAGGCCTTGATATGTTTATACGTGCATTCATTTCACATCAAGTCGTGCAATTCGACTCCTCGGCCATCATGCATCGAGATGCGTGATTGGTGGCACGAGGATCGAGTTGTGCATACATATGTGAAAATACTTTGTCATGCCCTTTTCTTGCTCTCTGTTGCAACAAACCAGAAATCAGCAACCTTCTAGAGCTTTGCACAGCATTCCGGGATTAATTGCAAACTGAGGCAAATCAAGGCATCGCAAGGAATTTTTCGACGAGGCGACGCGAGCATGCATGCATCTTTCATCATTCGGAACAGAGCTAAGGCAGTCCATGGATTTACATAATAGTTTATTTTGCTTTCCTTGTTAATTTGTTAATTAATTAGGGTTTTGTAATATTTAATTATTTATTTGGACTATAATTATTTATTCGGACTGTATTATTTATTCAGACTGTATTATTTATTCGGACCCTCCGAGCGAGGGCATAATTGTAATAAGTGTGCGTGTGTGTGATATATGTCTTCCAACCCCACGTCTTTCTCCCTTTTATTTACCAGCTTATGATGGTTAGTTTAGGGCACGTTTCAATTAGCATCTATATGCTCGCATGTTTGCATTCATTCTGCCTTGCATGCACCGGGCTCGGCGTATCATACTAACTACATTGTATTTCAATTCCGAGTTGAATACATGTTACCTGTTGCATTTCGTATGCCATGTTTAGAACAGCCGAGCCCATCTTAGTTGCATTCTTGTATGTGTTGCATTAGGCATCTCGGCATAGTTAGGATCATGCATTGATTTCTAACATAGCTTATGTTTTGGCTTGGAGTACTCGGTAAGTGTTTATGCATTAGCATCCTTGCATGCATGTGAGTGACTGCCATGATAGCATGCTTACCATGAGGCTATTTGCTTATGTGATATAACTGCCTGAATGCCTATGGGTGGAGGTTGGATTATCTGAATTGGAATAATGCATTGACTGTGAGTTTTAAGCCCACTTGAGAGTGGTAAATCACCGTGTTTTCTAAAGCCCACCTAAGGGTGGCAAATCCACATTTTAGCCTACTTACGAGTAGCAAACTCTTTTCAAAATAAACATGAGATGTTTTGTTCCAGTTCAGGCGATCCAGTCTATACTTGTATGATGTGAGCATCACATAGTAATTCTAGGCTAATAACCGGAATAAGAGCACATAATGTTTTCAAAACTCGATATCATGGTCAGTAGAGGTCGATCTTTGATCGGGCAAGTGGGGGTCCTCACTAAGTGACCTTCCCTAATCGTACCCAAGTTCCCGAGCCGAGAAACTTTGGTGATGACGGACACGTGGCCTTAGGCAAACGAGTCAGGGTTTCCTAAATTTTCCAAGCTAAAATATTTAAGTGGCGACTCTGTATCTGGCAAAGCAGTCCATGTTTGGCTCTTCTTTCAAAAAATCTGTTTTCAAAAATGATTTGCCGGATTTGGACTCTTTGACGATTCATCGGTCTTGCATTGCACTCTGCGAGATTAGATACAGGACCGTGACATTGAGTCCTGAACTGTAGTGAGCCCAATGAACAAAATGGGATTTCCCTCCCGAGACGTTCGAGGACATCTACAATATAACGAAAATTTCCACTCCCGTATCGGGATGGCACCATGGGAAGCTTTATATGGGAGAAAATGTCAGACTTCGGTTTGTTAGACCAATGTCGGGGATAGACCATTGATTGGGCCTAAAATTGTGCAAATCACTGCAGAGAAGATTTTAATCATCCAACAAAGATTGAAAACTGCTCAAAGCTGACAAAAGAGCTATACAAATCAAAGAATGAGAGGCTTAGAATTTGAAGTTGGCGATCATGTTTTTGTTAAAGTCACTCCAATGAAAGGGCACTCAAGATTTGGAAGAAAATGGAAATTATCACCTCGATACATAGCGCCATTTCAGATTTTAGAAAGAATGGGTTTGATTGCTTATCAGATTACCTTACCGCCGAGCATAGAGCAAGTGCATAATGTGTTTCACGTATCAATGTTGTGAGGCTACTTGCAGGATCCTGCTCATGTTATTGATTATCAATAGATTTCTCTAGATGAGGACATGGGTTATGATGAGAAGCCTGTCCGGATCCTTGATCAGCAAGTCAAGTAGTTATGGAACAAGACTATCCCTATGGTAAAAGTCGAATGGAATGAACATTATGGAAAGGAAGCCACTTGGGAATGGGAAGAAGAAATGAGGCAGCGGTACCCAAAATTGTTTTCGACTTGAGGTAACCAAGTTTGAAGGACCAAACCTCCTAAAGAGGGGAAGACTGTGATAACCCAACCCATAATATGATTAATTATACATGAGTTTATGTGTTTGATATGAAATTACAAGTTTAATTATGTGAATTTGAAATAATATCTGTTGAATGTAGGAATATTTGTTGCAATTCCAACTTTGAACTGAAATTGTAAGCCTTGGATGCGCGATAAACCAAAACCGATTTTATATCTGTGATTAGCATGATTTTTAGAGCCTTTAGTGAAATTTTGTAAAATTACAATTTGTAATGATTAATTAAGATTTATGAGTTATATGTGTATAGCCCTCTTGTGTTCTTCATTTTTGTTGAGAGCTCTAGAGAATGAGTTAGAGAGAGAGGAAGAGGAAGAGCTAGGTATTTGGAAGAGAATTAAGAGGCAAACCTTAAATTTGAGTTAAGGTATGTTAATTTACTTATAATCTTTGTCTTTAGCTCATCTTTGGCATGAAATCAAAAAGAAATTAGAGATTTTGAGCTAGGATTTTGGGTTGTGTAATGGGCTGAACTAAATGCAAGCAATAGAACCTTAATCTCTTCATTTTTGTTTAATGTAAGATCGATCTTATGATTAATCTATGAAATAAACTCTAGTTGGTTCATACAACCAAGATTGGTGAAAGATTCACCATGTTTGTAGCTATATTGTATATGAAATTCATGTATGTAATAAAGAGATGACACCATGAACTTAATGTTGAGGCAAGATTGATATGTTTAAGTTGCAATTACCCTTAATTCATGTTAGTATATCATGATTTGAAATTAGTTTTGCATGAAATGGGGCTTGATTTTGAGCTTAGAAGCTTAAGTTTTGCATCAGCTTCGGACTGCCCAAAATAGCCAGAATTGCACGTGCGGAAGACAGGGCTAATCAGAACTTCGCTACTGAAATAAATGCACGTGCGGCACCTTTCCACATGTGCGGTGAGGGGCTTCCACATGTGCAGAAAAGTGGAGAAAAATATATCTTTTTCTGTTAACTTCCCCGACCCTCTAAATTCGTTTATGAGCGTGTTTTGACCCTCCGCAATGCCTATAGATGAATGGAATTGAACAAATCGTAAAACAAATTAATGAAAGAAAGTGTATGAATTCAACGGATTATTCATCGAATGTGTGTGTGAAATGTTTGTGTAGGTCGTGTGCTGGAGGAAACACGGCGAGACCTAACGCACTGTGAGTAATAATATTGTACATATATGTTCTTAAATGTGTACCTCGAGCCATGAATAGTGAATGGTGCCGACATTGTGATTTGATTGAAATGAATGAACTTCATAAATATTATATGACATCTGCAATGTGGACTTAAGGTCGTTCCGTTTCTGTTTAAGATATGATATGTGTGGGCCCGAGGCCGTTCTGTTAATATGTGGGCCCAATGTTGTTCTATATAATATGTGGACCCTATGTCATTTTGTTAATATGTGGCCTGAGGTTGTTTTGTACTTATGTTGGCCTAAGGCCGTTCTGATATTAATGGGCCTAAGGCCATTCTGTTTATATGATAGGCCTAAGTCGTTTTGTTTATATGATGGGCCCAAGGTCGTTCTGTATTATGATTATGGATAGTGTGATAACCTTATAATCATTTGTTACACTGCTTTACTGTATTATTACTCATTGAGTTTTGCTCACCAAATATTATGTGTGCACATATAGGTAATCTGCAGCATGGAGCCTACCCTTAGAGTCAGCTTCAGGAGTTATTTTGTGAACCTGTCGAGTTATGCCTCCAAGATAGAGTTTTGCCTTTGACTCCCATTATGCTTTGTCTTTATTCTATTTTTGTTATTTGGTCTTGGGATGTGTAACCAAGATGTATAAAATTTCCTATGATGCTTATATTTTTGCATGGGCATGTGAACGATGTGAATTTGTTATATTTGCTAATATTGGCACTACTCAATGGACTTCTTCATTGTCATATTCCGCTTATGGGCCCATTGTTATAATTACTTTGTATGTTTATGTGAGAACCCACATTTAATTATTCAAAAAGAAAATAACTAAATTAATTAATTTTATCCAGAGTTTATCTGAAATATATATTAGTGTATAAATTAGTTTTAATTTGACCCAATGCAATCACTAACAAAGACATTATTAAGAATAATAATTTTGTGGATGTTCAATATTTATTGTTTATAAATTATTTTAATAAGGATTCAACATGATAATTATCCTTACTAAATACCTTGGTTAAAAACCTTAGTTTATCAATTTTAAAAAAACCCACACAAATACAAATACAAATACAAAAAAATAAAAAATAAAAAAAATAATTCTGATTTCGGCAGATTTGGTAGTAGCAAAACAACACTTGGATTGCATGCATATTGACTCAAATATATTCTTTGGAATTAAAAGATATGATGGGACTAAATAGAATGACTATGAGAGAGAGAGAGAGAGCATGCCTCAGAGGAGTCTCTCTCTCTCTCTATATATATCCGTACATACAGTTTTCATCTTCTCCTCAGACTAATTAGAGGGAGTAAAAAAAAAAAAAAAAGAGAATTCATGTGAGCAAGCTTAGTAGAAGAAGAGGAGAAGATTAAGGAAGCTAAAATTTTCTACCATTTCATCAACCCATTTCAATCCTACTACTAAGTAAGAAAACCCTTTCAACCCTCTCATTTTTTTTTAATTGTTAAAATTTCAGATTGTCTTCTTCTTCTTCTTCTTCTTCTTCTTCTTCTTCATCACTTATAACATGATGTGGAACATGGTTTTATGAGGTAACGGAACTGGTGATGATGGTGGTGGTAGTCCAGCGATGACGGTGGGTATGGTGTTGTAAGGTAGTGGTGATGGTAATGCTCATGGTGGCTATAATAGAACTTGGTTGTGAAAAAGGTGGGTTTGGTGTTGTAAGGTGGTAGTGATGGTAATGCTCATGGTGGCAGTAATGGAACTTGGTTGTGAAAAAGGTGGGTTTGGTGTTGTAAGGTAGTGGTGATGGTAATACTCATGGTGGCGATAATGGAGTTCGGTGGCGGTGAAGTTGATGGTTCAGGTGGTGATGTTGGTGAAATTGATGGTTGAGATTACATTGGCCCCAAAGAATATCACTTTCAACAATGTCATTCGAGCACTTTGTGTCATGGGAAGAGTGGAGAAGGCATTGTCGGTATTAGTCCTCATACGTCGAGCAAGTTCAGTCCCTACAAAGATTTCTTTCAACATTTTGATTTGTGAGTTTAATCGACAAGGCAGGCGATTGAGTGCTTGTAATGTGTATGGTGCTATATTGAAAATAGGTGTAATTCTGGAGAGAGAACCTAGAGGATATTCAACTAAGAGAAAAACTCTTATTTGACATGTTTAGACTCATATCATGATAGAGCAATCATAGCAAATAGAGAAATTAATAGGTGCTCATTAATTTGTAATTCAACATCATTGGCTATGACAACAAAACCTTTCTTCTAATACAAAATCAACTATTTGCTATAAGATTTTTCTTAATAATACAAATTTCTTTTGTTCTTGGAAAAACAGTTCAGGTTTGCATCTCATTTACGATCCAAGTCTGAATGGGCACGGTGTTCCATTCAAATGGATTGAGAAAATTCCAGTAGAAAAGATGATATATATGTATATACTTTGAAGATGAAGAAGAAGATTACTACCCGAACCACCAACTTCACTGACATCAAACTCCATTACCGCCACCACCACCATCACTAGTTCCGTTACCACCTAGAACCATGTTCCACATCATGTTATAGGTGAAGAAGAAGAAAAAGAATGAGGAAGATAGAGAATAAATAAACAAAAAATGAATGTTTTAAAATTTTTGGAATTAATTTGTAGACAAATTTCGGCATACCAAAACTGTCCATTACACGAAGAAGTGAGAAAGCGAGGTAGTGTACAGCGAAACAGGAAGTGGGGTAAAGAGAATATAGAAAAAATGAAGTAGAACCGTCAAGAATCGAGAAATATATGAAGTCCAAAAGATGGCTCGAAGAAAAGTCTTTTTTTTTTTTTTTTTTTTTATCAACTTTCGGAGCTCCGATAGTATGAAAAAAGAAGAAGAATGAGACGTGTGAGATGTGATACGAAAACTAGATCATTAGTTGAATCCAACAATGTAAAAATGAGACGAAATGGAGTTCTGACGAAGGAAATAGAAGGGCTTGAAGTGGTGGCTGTTGGTAGGAAAAATGATGGGTCTGCATCTTTCTTTTGAAATTTGGGGCCAAAATGTAATTTTTTTAACTTTTTCTGTTTCAAATCTAACTGCAATGGGAAAATTGATAGTAACTTAAATAGTATAGGGGTACGCGTGAAAATAAGAGTAGTCTGAGGGGTTGTTGAAAATCGTGACAAAGTATAGGGATAAAATAAAATAATCTCCTACTTTTATAACAAATTTAAACTTTCTTGTATTTTCTTGTATTTTTTGCAGAAATTAGAAGCTTAGTTACCATACTATTATGAGTTGTACAAAAATTAATTTTCTTGTAATTTTCATCACTTTCATACTGAACAAACTTAGATTAAAAAACAAAAAAATTCTCATTTATTTCACTTTCTACCATTTTTATCCTAATCAAACTGAGCCTTATAAAAACATTTTTTTTTTCACAAATTCTTACCGGTAAGAGTATGTAAAAGAGTACTTTTGTAAGAAATTTTTGTAGGAATAAATAATTTTTCGTAAATAAATAGATAAACCTTTATGTCTAAGGATAGATAAACCTATCAGTGTTGAATTAAAAATATATTACACAAATTCTAAGCAAAAATTAGATAAAAATTAGAATTGTTGAGCCTGCCATATGCGTGCACTATAATCCAAGTGCGAATCAGTTTAGCCTATTTTTAGAATTTGTTTCGTCAATTGTTTTTAAGAAAATTATAAATTAATTTGATAAAAAAATGAATAATAGAAAATTCTATAACTGTCATATGGTTTTACTTTTTTTTAGGAGTAAAAATAATTTTTTAAAATTTAAAAATATATCTTTGTTGTTTATTTTTATCAAACAAATTTTTATTTTTTCAAAAAAAAAAAAAAGAAAGAAAAAGAGGCAAATTTCACTTTATCCCGTGCGATTTAGATCATCCGCGGTTTATTTCCGTGATGTTTGGAAATGACCATATAACAACAAACAACATTTGCATTAATTGGGAAAATTCTATGGTGGGGTGTGTACCTTATGGGATAAAATCCCCCCCATATTTCATCTTTCCATATTTTTTCATATTTTTTTTATAAGTCTTAATTCGGATCGGCACTAATGATCCGAGCCTTGTATTTCGTATGCCTCGCAATGAAGGTCATCTATACAAAAAAAAAAAATTAGTTTCATCGGGCAAACATAAATATGGGAACAAATTACATTTTGTTTTATAAAATAGATAGTTTAAATTTAATTATGTTTACCATTCATTTTATAAAATAAAATGAGAATTATTTTCATATTTACAAATTCCTGATGAAGTTAATTTTTTACATGGATGACCTTTATTGCAAGACTTACGAGATAAATGGTTCGGATCATTCATGCGGATTCAGATTTGAAACCTACAAGAAAAGTATGGTGAGATATGGAGAGACGGCGTATGAAGATGAGCTTATTTCGTGCCGTATATATCTTTAATTACATAATTTTTTTGTGAGATTACTTTATGAAAATTTATGTAATTTTGTAATAAAATTGCATGGGTGAGATTATTGATTGATGATTTAAAAAGTAATAATTTATTAATGACCAACAGTGCATAATACAAAAGAAGTAGCCACTGTATTTTTGTATTGCCTCAATCTAATGCAACTTCTATTGAGGTAGTATTATTTTTAATTAATATGGGCTGATTAAGTCTATATTTTAAAATGTCATTAAACTATATTTTTGTGTATTTATGATATGTTTTTAAACTAAATAATTAAAAAACATTATTAAAAGGAATATTTTGAAAATTTTATGTTATGTAATAATATATTGTAACTTTAACACTTATATTTTTATTAATTTATAACTTTTAATATATTTATAAAGAAATTATGATATTACGATTTCATCTCGTTTGACACGATAGTTAAACTATTAACCCTTAATCTGGTCATTTTACTAATTTGCTCAACAATCAAATTTTTAAAACATTTTCACCCAAGCAAATGACTTTTGCAGTAAGTGGCTTGTTTTTGTTTTATTCATTCCTAAAAGAGAAAAAAGAAAAGAAACAATTTGCATTAATTAAACAATTATATATATATATATATATATATATTATAATCGGATGTCCAAACTAGCTAATAAAAGAAGCATTTTGCATTTTGCATTTTTTTTGAAACAATGTTCAGTCTTAAACAAACCATTCATGTTTTGTTTTCGTAAACCCAAGTCAGAAGGCTACTTGTCTTTCAAAATGGAAAAATTCGAACATACACTTTTTTTTAAAAGGTATACTATATGTATTTTTAATTATAACTAATTTTCCACTTTAGTTATAATATTATTTTAGATACGATTCATATTTTTTTAGTTATAATTCATGTTTTATTTAGGGCTGGTTTGGGATCCACTAAAAAAGACAAAAAGTCAAAAAGTTACACAAAAAATTAAAAAGTTATCACTATTTATCAAAAAAAATATATAAAAAAATTAATATATAAATATTAAGAAATAATTCAACTTTTCGGCCCATCAGTCAAACCAACTGCCAAGAAAGGAAAAAAAAAATTATTTTATAAGCATTCACTAAGTGACATTAGAAAAGTTGGGCCCATGCAGGCCCACCATGGGTGTCGTTTTGATAATCCGAACCAATGAATATGTAGAACTTGTCTAGTACTATATGCCTATAAAAAATCACGTCTACCGGATATCGCTAACAACATGATCAAATCAGTTTTGTATAGAAAATGAATGGTGTTATAGTTAACAATTGACAAAAAAAACTAACACGATCACATAGCTATCGATATCCAATCAACATGATTTTTTACAAACATATAGGGCATGTTTGATTCGCTGGATTAGAGGGGGGCTATCTACTATTTGGATTGTAATCCAAATAGTGCTCCTTATCCGCCGTTTGATTTTTTTTTAGTCCGCCGGACTCCATGTCCGGCCGGACTCCTTATCCCCCATATGGGGGACTATTGTGTCCTAGGGGGGGTATGGAATAGTTTTTGGGAGACTATCCACTGTTAGGATTAGGTGGTCAAAATGACCATTTTGACCATCTACTATTTAATTATGTATTATATTTAATAAAATTCAATAAAATTTAAATGTCTTAATTTAAAAATAAAATAATTTTATTTAACTTTTTATTGATGTTTTATTTATTTAATTTTTTTAAATAATTTTTTATAGATATTTTATTTTAAAATTTTGTTTATATTTTATTTAATTTCATTATTTAAATTTAATAAATGTTTTATTTAATTTCATTGTTTGATTTTTGTTATTTTTAAAAACAAATTTATTTAAAATTTTAATTAAAAAAATAATATATTTTTTTATTGATATTTTATTTATTTTTTTTTAAATAAATTTATTTAATTGTGTAAAAAATAAAATAAAATAAATTTTTATTTAATCTAGCTAAAAATAATTAAAATATTAAAGATATGTTTAATATTGCTATTACTTAGTAAACAATTGAAAAAGGGTAAAATAGTTTTTTTTTTCATTTCTCCTATCCAGTCCGTCCAACCAAACGTTGGATTCACTAAAAATAGTCATTTCCAGACATCTAATTCCATGAAAAAATAAACACAGGATACATATTCAATCCAACCAAATAGTCCGGGGGATTCACAGTCCCAAGACTCAAGTCCGATGGATTCTAATCCCCCCTTATCCAATCCGTCCAATCAAACACACCCATAATACTCGACGGGTGTGTTTGATTGGGGGGATAAGGGGGGCAATTATTTACTGTGCGGATTTTAATCCGCACAGTAAATCCAACCCGGTGTTTGTTTTTTTTTTAATCCGCCGGACATAAAGTCCAGCCGGACTCCTTATTCCCCATATGGGGGATTATACTACCCTGGGGGAGGAGGGGGTGTAGGACAATTTTGGAGGGATTATTTACTGTTGGGATTAGGTAGTGAAATGATCATTTTGACCCTCTACTATTTAATTATGTATTATATTTAGTAAAATTTAATAAAATTTAAATGTCTCAATTTAAAAATAAAATAATTTTATTTAACTTTTTATTGATGTTTTATTTATTTATTTTTAAATAATTTTTTATAGATATTTTATTGATGTTTTATTTTAAAATTTGTTTATATTTTATTTAATTTCATTATTTAAATGTTAATAGATGTTTTATTTAAATTTTATTTAAAATTTTAATTAAAAAATAATATAAATTTTTTATACAGGTTATATAGTATTTTATTAAATCAAATTTAGTGGTTATACAGGTTATACAGTAATGATTTATTAAATAATATAAAAAAATAATGTCCTCTATATTTTATTACATAATTTAGTGGTATTTGTTATACAGTAATGATTTAAAACAAATTTATTTAAAATTTTAATTAAAAAAATAATATAAATTTTTATTGATATTTTATTTATTTATTTATTTAATTTTAAAAAAATAAATTCATTTAATTGTGTAAAAAATAAAATAAAATAAATTTTTATTTAATCTATCTAAAAATAATTAAAATATTAAAGATATGTTTAATATTTCTATTACTTAGTAAACAATTGAAAAAGGGTAAAATAGTCTTTTGTTCATTTATCCTATCCAGTCCGTCTAACCAAACGTTGGATTCACTAAAAATAGCACTTTCTAGACATTTAATCTCATGAAACAAACAAACACAGGATACATATCCATTCCAACCAAATAGTCCAGGGGATTCACAGTCCTAAGACTCAAGTCCGATGGATTCTAATCCCCCTTATCCAGTCCGTCCAATCAAACACACCCGACGAGTTCTATACATTGAACGGTTTCGATTAGTAAAACGGGATCTGTGGTGAGGCCCCATGGGCTGAACAGAACAGACCAACTTTTTTTTTTTAATTAGCAAAAAAAAATTTCATTAACAACATGAAATTAAAGGTACAAGAAGATGACATGCATCGAGAGAGATTCGGAAAGTATAAAAATACCCCTACTACTGCTACTCGCATCCATACAACCAACCCCTTGACCTCACGATTTTTTTGTTTAAAGCAGAAAAGTTAAGAAGGACTTAACTAGAAAATTAAAATACATAAATCCCCACAAAATCAACCCACCAAACACCATTGATCAACCCAAAAATCACCTAACACCTATGCTGCTACAACTCCCCAAGCACACACCACGCCTCTGCTGCAGCCCACATCTACGCTGCTACACCTCACCTCAGCCCACATCAACCACGCCTATGCTTCAGCTACAACTCCCCAGGCCCTCACCTATGCTGCTATTCCGAGGTCCTCACCTATCCCTTGCTAATCTGCCCACACACACGCCTATGCTGCTGCCACACCCAATCCTACACCTATGTTGTTATTCCGACCAAGAACAACACTAAAGCCAACACCGAAAAACACCAACCCTGCCGCTGCAACTCCCCTGCTAAACTTGACAGCGCAGCTCCAACATTTGCTGCAATGCCGAACTCCTCTCCAGTGGTGGTGATAGTATTTCCAGAACTCCTCACCGACCAAAAGCATTTCCTCATCTGAAGCTAAAAGGATAACTTTGAAACTAGCAGATCTTCACCTTACTCTCCCCGCGGAACCACACACCCACCGAACACCGACCACCCTTTGGGACACCTCCAAAACAATGGAAGAAGTTCACCCCTCAAACTCTCACTCGAACAGACCAACTTATGCCCGAAAAGTAGAGAATCAATCTCCTACACACCCACTGCAGCGCTGCTTCCAACCGTACGGCCTACACATTACTTTATTCCCCTATACACTTATTTATACAATTTTTTAATACACATTTTTTCATAAAAAGTCAAAAAGTTAACTCAAACATCCATATTTTTTTTCTCAATTTTTTAGTTCAAAAAGACAAAAAGTGCACTTATTTAGGACACTCCAAATAACCCCTTAGTTATGTCATTTTTTTTTTTTCAGTTATAACTCAAAAAATTAAATTATGTAACTTGTTTTTGTTAGTTATAATATATATATATATATATCTTTTAAAAGATGTCTATCATAATATTTCCAACCAAAATGACAATCACAAGGGTTGCTAATGTGAACTTGTCATTTTTATTTGTTATTTGGAAAGTAAGTTTTTAGTTGAAAGGCAATTTTTAGCTTTTTAATTTTCTCACGTTTTTTACATATTTTTTTAAAAAAATATCCAAAAAAAAATCAAAAAATTATTTTTTAATTATTTTTTCAAAATACTGCTGAAGTCTTTTTTTTTTTTTTTTTTCAACAACCACAAGCAATTTTGTCATAGCTCTGACTTTGTTACCTCGAAAAACCAAAGTTTTTTTTTTTTTTCAACAACCACATGCAATTTTGTCGTAGCTCTCTGACTTTATTCGATAATGATACATTCCACTAAAAGTGGTGTTCTAAAGCACCACTAATAAGCTGGCAAGCACTTAAAAAAAAAAAGACACAAGCAGTGGGCCCCGTCCACTGCCACATCACTAGTGGTGCTTTTAGAGCACCACTTTTAGTGGTCTCAAGCATTATTGGACTTTATTACCTTGAAAAACCAAAGGTTTTTTTTTTTTGCAAAGTTGTCTTGCAAAATGATATGGGCTAGGGATGCTAGCAAAGATTTAGGCCTCGTTTGGCAAGTAATTTTTTTAGTCAAAAATTTATTAAAAAAGTCAAAAAGTCAACAACTTATATAAAAAAGTCAAAGATTCTATTTTTTTATTTATTTTTTACACATCTTTTTGTAAAAAATCAAAAAATTATCCCAAACATACTTTTTTTTTGCATCATATTTTAGCCAAAAAATTAAAAAGTTACTAAAAAAATATGTCCCCAAACGAGGCCTAAGCACAAAACTAATGTGAAAAAGAAGTCTAGTAAAAAGAATTTTATCTTTGTAATAATAGAAAATATTGTTTCGACTGATGTACAACATTTGGGTATATACTAGATATGTTTAGGTACGCCAACAATTAAGAAGAAAAATTTTGAGTACGTGTTTTGTGTACCCGATACGTATACAAAAATATTATACGTAAGTACCTAGTATGGGTACAACATGTTTGTTGAATTATTCATATTTCGTAGTTTCAAGATAATTTTAAATGAGAATTTTTTTTTTTTATCATTTTTTTTTTTGCAAAGGGTATATTATTTAAAATTCAATTTTTTCATTATTGAGATCAAAAATATTTATTAAATATTTAAATTTAAATTTTTTTTATATTTGGGGGCAATTTGATTTTTAAGGTATAATTTGAGGGTAAAATGAAATTTCAAATAAATTTTGATGTCACATTAGTACATTCCGTCCAATTGTAGACAGAATGTAACGGCATGGGCTAAATTAATTAAAATTTTAAAAATTTGATTGTAAAACTGATATTAATTGAAATTTGAAGGTCAAATTAAAAATGTGCGAAAATTTTGGACAAATGATATTTTCTCTAATTTTTATGTTGCGTAACAATTAACATATCATTTTCTGTTTAATTTTAAAATAAAGTAAGAAATATTTAAAATATAAAGAGTTAAAGTAGAAAAAAAAAAAAAAAAAAAAACCTTCAATGACCAACGTAAAAGAACAGTCAAACATAAAATAAGGCCTCGTTTGGGAACATGCCAATTTGGCTAAAATATGAGCTAAAAAAAACTAGTATGTTTGGGATGACTTTTTGACTTTTTACGAAAAGATGTGCAAAAAGTCGAGAGAAAAGAGAATCTTTGACTTTTTTGTATGGGTTGTTGGCTTTTTGGCTTTTTTAGTAACTTTTTGATTTTTTGACTAAATGGGAGGGTTCCCAAACGAGGCCTAATTTTAGTTTATTTTATATCTGTACTTTTGGCATTAAATGTTAATTATATGTTGGATTTAACAAATTAAACCATTTAATCAATTTATTTGTTTTATTCCAAATTAAAAATAAATATTTTTTACAAATATATTAAGCTGTATCCGTACCTTTATTTTTTTTATTTTTATTTTTGTTGAGATTTTACCATGTCGACATATCTGTATCATATCAATATTAGTACTCATACCTATATCTGTGCTTCATAGGTCTCAAATTATTTCGAATCGATCCAAACTTATTGAGTCGAAAATTTCTTAATTACTCTATGTGTGTGCAAGCAATTATAACTGGTTTATTATCCAAATTAATTTCAATAGAATTGATCGACTAATAGTAATTCACTACAAGAAAAAATACATTTGGTGACTAAATTTTTAATCGCCAAAAGTCGGTTTTTAAGTTTCCCCGACTAAATTTTTTAGTCGCCGGTTTGGTCGCTGGAAAAGGGTCGGGAAAGGTATTGGCGACTAAAAAACTTTTAGTTGCCAAAAAGCAAGTCTTTAGTGACTAAAACTTTGGTCGCCAATAGTCAATTATATTTTTAAATTATACATTTGGCGACTAAATTTTTAGTCGCCAATAGTCAATTATATTTTTTTAAGTATACATTTACCGAAGGAATCGGCGACCAAACAGATTTAGTTGCTAAAAGCTCATTCCGAAAAAATAAAAAATTACACCCTGCTCTTGTGGAGATTCGAACCATCAACCTCCCACACCATAAATCTTATACAACACACTAACATCATATGATTATATATGCAACATATATTATTTATATAGTACTTAGACCCATATTAATATAAAAGTATATATATAAACATAATTATTTTTTATTGAACATAATTTATGTAAAAATAAATTATGTAGTAGAAAAAAAAGGAGACCACTTTTGGCGACTAAACATAATTTTAGTCGTCAATTCTATACTTTTGGTTACTAATTATTTTTTAGTCGTTAAAAAAAAATTTCTCGCGCTAAAATTACCACTTTTGGCGACTAAACTTCTTTTTAGTGGCCAAAAAGCCTCGCTTTTGGCTACTCAACATGTTTTTAGTCGCCGAATTCACTTTTGGCTACTAATTTTTTTTAGTTGCCAAAGGGCCTTATTTTTGGCTACTAAAATTTTTTTAGTCGGTAAAAGCCTCACTTTTGGCGACCAAACAGATTTTTAGTCGCCGAATGCCTCACTTTTGGCTATTAAATTTTTTTTAGTCGCCAAAAGGCCTTACTTTTGGCTACTAAAATTTTTTTAGTCGCTAAAAGCCATATATCGGCGACCAAACAGATTTTTAGTCGCCAAAACCTATACTTTTGACTACTAAATTTTTTCAACTGCCAAAAATCTTTACTTTTGGCTACTAATGCATTTTTAGTGGCCAAATGCTATACTTTCAGCGACAAAATGTGATTTTTTAGTCGCCAATAATGCTTTTTCTTGTAGTGATTTCAAAATTGAGTCGAAAAATATTTTCAAATTCGGTAAGTACCCAATACGGGTACGACATGTTTGTCGACGTACCCATGCTTCATAATCTCAAGATAATTCTAAATGATGATTTATATATATTTTATTATTATTATTATTATTTTTGCAAACAATATATATTTAAAATTTAATTTTTTTATTATTGAGATAGAAAATTATTTATTAAATATTTTAATTTAATATTTTTTATATTTGGAGGCAAATTGATTTTTAAGGTACAGTTTAGGAGGTAAAATGAAATTCTAAATGAACTTTGGTGTCACGTTAACACATTTTTGTAGATAGAATGCGATGGTAGAGGCCAAATTGATCAAAATTTCAAAAATTTGCTTGTAAAATTGATATTAATTAAAGTTTGGGGGTCAAATTGAAAAATACGTGAAAGTTTGGGAACAAAATGATATTTTCTCTAAAAATCATATTATTATACTAGAATTTGGATTTGTATCAAATGTATGAGTTTTATATAATAAAATATTTTTATACCATGTAATTATCAATATGCAATTTTTTTATCTAATTTCTGACTTACGTTAACTTTTAGGCTATGTTTGGCATGAAGGTTTGTGTTGGGTTGAGGCTATTTTACGCAAAAAAGACAAAATAGACTTTGTAACCAAATAAAATAAAGTATTACATCCAAATCATAATCATTTTATTTTTTCTCTTACAAAAGTGAAAAAAGTCAAAAAGTCTATCATTAATAAGACTTTTTAGTACCAAGTTAAAATAATTTAAAAAATTAATTCACATTTCAAATGAAGGTTTAAAATAAACTGAAAAAAATTAAAACATAAAAAATCAAAGTGATAATAAAAAAAATATAAAAGAAAAAATCCTTTAAAAAAAAAAAAATGAGACCAGAATGGACAAAACGAAAAGTAAACCCTTTGAGTGTGTTTGGTAACGTTTACGTTTTCAGTTTATATTTACAAAAATTTTATAAACTGGTTTTTGTTTATTTTTAGAAAAACATAAACTACAAACGCATTTGGTAATTGACAAAATGTTTAAAAAAATTTAAAAATATAAAAAAGAGTAAGAAATGATAAGTGGTGACAAGTGGCGGCGGAAGACGGTGGTGGAAAGTGGTGACGGTGGGTGGTGGGTGGGTGGTGGTGGTGGGTGGGTTGGTGACGGTGGCAGGTGGTAGCGAGTGGGTGGTAGTGGTGGTGGTAGCAGGTGGTGGTGGCAAGTGGGTGGTGACGGGTGAGTGGTGGTGGTAGCGAGTGGGTGGGTGGGTGGGTGGCGGGTGGTAGCAGTGGGTGGTGGTGGTGGCGGGTGGTGGCGGTGGTGGCAAGTGGGTGTGAGATGGCGGGTGGTGGTGGGGCGGTCGGTAGTGATGGCGAGATAGGTGGGGTGATGGTGGTGGGTGGGTGAATAGCGGTGTGAGTGGTGGGTTGTGGTGGCGGTGGGTGGCGGATGGCGGGTAGTGGTGGGTGGTAGCAGTGGGTGGTGGTGGTGGCGGGTGGTGGTGGGTGGTGGGTGGGTGGTGGTAATTGGGTGGTGGTGGTGGTGGTGGGTGGTTAGTGGTGGTGGCAAGTAGGTGGCGGGTGGTGGTGGCGGGCGGTGGATGGTAGTGGCGGGTGACGGGTGGATGGCAAGTGGGTGGTGGCTGGTGGGTGGTGGTGGCGGGTAATGGGTGGTGGTGGCAGGTAGTGGTGGGGGGTGGGTGGTGGGTGGTGGCGGTGGAAGATGGTGGTGGAAAATGGTAGCTGATGGTGGCTAGTGTTGGGTGGTAAAAAAAAAAAAAAACTGAAAACTCAAAATGGAAACACATTTTTTATGTTTTCATTTTTGGCCAAATTTAAAAACTGAGAACACTGATTTATAAATCAAAAATTTTACCAAACAAGTTTTTATTTGAATTTTTTAAATTTTTGTAAATATAAACAGAAAACTGAAAACGTAAGTGTTACCAAACAGCACCTTTGCAATTATTTTATTTTTTTTTTTTCAACAATCACAATTTTGTCATTATCCTGACTTTCCAAATCCCTAGTAAACCTAAGTAATTGACTAATGACCACGTGAGTGAGATAGATGCATGTTCACGTTTTTGTACCAGGTAAACCTATGCTCCTGTTCATATAGCTCAAATCTTATTACCACTTTGCCAGCCAAAATGTTTGTTAGATAGATTTCGTTTAACACGTGCGTTGATTTTTTTGATTATTTTAATTTAGGATTAAAAAAAATATATCTCAAACAGAGCCATAGTAAATGAGGGCAATGAAAAAATATTTAATATAGTTGTTGAAAGAAATAAAATGAAATCGCTTTCACATTAGTTCATAAAAGTCAATTTGCCTAATAAAAATTAATTTTGGTAGTTGAAGGAATGAGTCGTTCCACGTTACACACTAGATAAAATATTTGATAAAAGTTAACTTGAAAGTAATGAATCTTATTATTTTAATTAATAAAATTAAATTGAAACAATAATATTCTATTGGGTTTATTGGAATGAGTTGGAATGGAACAGAACGACCCTTCTCTTAAAATGGTAAATGATCATTTCATTTGTAATGCATGTTATCATTATTTTTTCAGTCAACTAAACATATGAATGAATATTGTGATGGAAAATGAACCAAATACTATCTAAATGTTTTTACTTTAAGAGCGCTAAATATAAGTTTTTAGAATTATATAATACACACCCCTTATCATATGCACTCTTAGTTATATTATTTTTTTCTTTAGTTATGATATTTTTTTGATATGTTTGGTTATGCCTCATGTAGCGTTTGGTTATGACCTTTTATTTTTATTTTTATTTTAGTTATGACTCAAAAAGTATGGAGTTATGCAATTTTCTTTTTAAGTTATAAGATGTATATAGTACACACCCTTTAAGAGAAGTGTACTATAATCTTTTTCAATAATTTTTCCTAAAACCAAGTCAAGTTGGTGGTTATGAAAGTTATTCAATATTAATTCCAACATTGCTACAAATGAATATTCACTGTACTTGAAAGCATCTAGTACTATCGTGTTAAAAGAAGAGAGAATTATATATCAGTAAATTTTTTACAAAATATTTGCACATTATTAGTAAAAAAATTATAAATTTAATTATTAATATTAATAAACTGTACTATTGATTTGATTTTGAAAATATAAACATATATTGAGATGTAATTTCAATGTAGGAGTGACAAAAATGAAATTATAGACACTATCTTCAATTTTCTTTCTTGAGGGACAAAAATGAAAATGATGTTAAAAATGATAAAATTAAAATTTTATGACCCTAAGTAATTTTTTCTAAAATTACAAAGATAACAATGTAATTAATCAAAAATTAAAGGTGTGAACGGTAAAAAATCACCTCTAGCTTCATGTAAGTTTTTCTTTTCATTTGTTTTAAGGGTTATTTTAAGAAGTGACCTATAAGTTGATTTTTTAACTTATTACAAAAAAAAAAAAAAAAAAAAATGTTTAAAAAATAGAGATGTGATGTGACTCAAATAAGTTAATAAGTCAATAAATTAACTTTTTTATTTTTTTTCCTAAAAGAGGCCTAAATAAGAAAAATTATTTTCATCTAACAATCATGATTTTGTCATTACCTTAAAATTGATATTTTTATTTTTATATTCCTCGTACCAAAAAAAATATATATATATATATATACATTTTGGCTGATGACAAATTACATGTAGTTGACTTATGACAAATTTGGTAAAGCAAGAATACTATAATGATCGCATAATTCCGTGTGTGTAATAAAATTTATTTACATAGCAAGAGTTGTGTAGGATTTATAATGTGATTTAATAATCATAGAGCTGGTTTGTGGTGAACTAAAATAGTATAATTTTTATTTATTTTTTTATTTTTTTGAGTCATATATTTTTATTTTTTATATATATTTTTTGTAAAAAATTTAAAAAATATATTTATTTAAATTATTCTAAACAACTTGATAATGTGAAATTGACGATCACTCTTTCAACAACCAAAACATTTGAAGTCATACAATTCGAGGACCTATTCATTTGTGACTCAATTATATTCATTTGTGACCCAATTAAATTCTTTCTTTCCTTCCAACAATAAAAGTTTTGTCTTTGCTCTAGCTTTAGTACTTATAGCCTGGTTAAACCCAAGTAATTGAGCTAGAATTTCAACAATAAAATTACCACATGGTCAAGAAAATATTTTAAACGAAAACGCCATATCCCAAATATATTTTTAGGGTTCATGAGTAGAATAAATTTAAATAATTATTTTTTTTTGGGAATAAATTATGAATTTATAGTGTTATTGTATTTTAAAAAGTACTTAAAAATTACATTTATGTATTGAACTTCTCTTTTCAAGTGTTTCTAATGACAAGAAAACCAAAACTTCAATTTTGGAACGATTGCATCTCTAGGAATTTTGAAATGATCACAAATTGAAAGGGACCCCTAATAATAGATTTAGACCTTACCTCTACTTTTGGTTTTAGAAGCTTTTGGGTTACATTAACATATATGTATATATATTTATTTTATTTAATTAATTAATTTATTTATTATTACTATTATTTTATCTTATTAGAGTTATATCATCTCATATTTTGGTCATATTATTTTTCTATCACATTGCACATTTTTTCATAAAAGTTAAAAACTTATAAAAGTAGAAATGTTAAGGATTAAAAATTTAGAAATAGAAAAAAAATTTTAAAAAGGTAATGTCTAGGTCAAATTTATTATAATTATGAACTTTATCACATAAGAGTTGAATCTGGACCGTTCTGTATTTATTTATTTTTTTGAGGGGGGGGGGGGGGTATTTTTTAGGTGTTTTTAAAACATCAAAAATAATAATAATAACAACTAAAGGTCAATAGTTGCATGGCGTATCTTTTATATTTTTTAAATTCAAAAAAACGAAAAGAAAAAAAGCATTTGAGAAGAGTTCGAACTCTAAAGACCTAATAACATTTTTCTTTACATTTTAGTCACCTATAGTCTTTAGCGACTATATTTTTTGGTCGGAAAATTAGTAGCCAACGAGTAGTCGGGAAATATAATTGCCGACTAAACCTAATTTAATCGCCAAATGTATTCATTTGGCGACTAAATATTTAGTCGCTAATAGGTTTAAAAATTAATTAAATAAATACATTTTTGCCGACCAATTTTTGTGTCGCCAAAAGCCAATTATTTAGTGGCCGAAAAATTTTTAGCTACTAAACTTTTTAGTCGCCAAAAGCAAATACTAGTGTTTTGGCTACTAAAATTTTAGTCGCCTAAAGTCAATCTTTTTTGGCTACTAAAATTTTAGTCGCCAAATACTATTTCTTTTGGCTACTAAAAATTTAGTCGCCTAAACTTCAACATTTTTTGCTACTAAAAATTTAGTCGCCTAAACTATGACATTTTTGGCTACTAAATTTTTAGCTGCCAAAAGTCATATTTATTCTTCAACTTTTGTTTTTAACTACAAAATATTTTAGTCTCCAAATGTTTAATTTTCTTTTAGCTACAAAACTTTTAGTAGCCAAAGGTTTGATATGGTTGTTTTTCTTTTGCCTACAAAAAATTTAGTAGCCAAATGTTTGATTTTCTTTTGGCTACAAAACTTTTAGTAGCCAAATGTTATTTTTTTTCCCCCCCTTTTTATTGGCTACAAAACGTTTAGTCGGCAAAAACATGATATTATGTTTTATTGCTAATATTATAATGTGTCCATAATCTATCTGTATTTCATTCAACCTATAATATGTATATAAAAAAAATGGTACATAAATTATCAATCATTCCACAATCTGCATCCGTATACAAAAAATAAATTACTTAACTGTTCAAGTACATACAAACGAACTATTGTCCAAACTAAAATAATAATTCCATACAACATATTCAATCATACAAAAAGTAAAGCCCTCTATATACAAAAATTACATTTACTATACCATGTGAAATGACCATTTGGCATGGTACAAATTACCATCGTAATCTGTACCACGACAAAATGTGATGTATGTACCAAGCCAAAAATACATCTATGTACCACGACAAAAAAATCAATTTAGTGGACGGCGTCAAAAGATGATATATCTACCATGCCAATAATTATTTGTTCACTGCCAATAGTTTTCTATATCAGGAATAGTTAACTGCACAAAAGTTGGAGACGACAAAAGTATTATATTACTTCTATACAAAAGTATAATTTCTTCTCCATACACCAAAATATCTCTGGAAGTCCACGCAACGAAGTCATCTACAAAAAACAAAAAAACCATTAGAATTGGGCCCAAAAATGCCCAACTTCATGAATGAATTTGGGAACAAATGACAAATAAAATTAAGTAAGAAGCAACCTTCCATGATGAATCAATTATCAGTCATTGTACAGTCTTTCTAAAGTCTTTTGTTATAAGGAACATTGTTAAATGCAGAACAATCATTACTAAATTTTTCATTTGTAACATACAGCTAATGTAACAATCTTCTATTTGTATGCAACATGTACACCAAATTCTGTGGCTAAACCAATATCAAAGCCCAATGTGAATAGAAAGTATTCTTTTTACCAACTTCCTCATTGTGCCTGTTTGGCAGAAATTATTTACAGCTTATTTCAGCTTTCAGCTTAATTTAAGCTATTTTGATGTGTTTGATTTAGCTTATAGCTTTGTGGAAGTCAAAAATCAACTTATTCTTTGAGTGAGGCAGGAGATGCTTTAAGAATAAGCTGAAAATCAGCTTAAGCTGAAAGTTATAAGCTATAAGCTGTTTAGGCATAAGCTATAAGCACTTTCCCACAGCTCTACCAAACAGGGCTATTATTTGTTTGCAAAAGGCACTTGAATCATTAGATTGGATATAAAACCATCGGTGCTTATTAATGTATGTCAGTGCCATTTCAGAGAGGATATTAGAACATGGGATAAAATTGGCAAGTTTAAAATATTCCGTCAGTTGTCACAAATTCTATTTGTAATGGGAAAGCTACCCGTGAGAGTCAGACGGAGGTTCGGGGGATGTTTTGAAGTTTTGCCCCCGAAACACCCTTTTTCGACTAAGTTTTAGACATATTTGTCTCTAAATCTCAACCTATAGATCCGAATAACATTCCGTCAGTTGTCACAAGTCATATTTGGCATGGGGAAAGTGTTCGTATTGGCCACATCGAGGTTCGGGGGCTGTTTTGAATTTTTGCCCCCGAAACGCCATTTTTCGACTAAGTTTTGGGTGTATTCGGCTCTAAATCCCAACCTATAGGTCCGAATAACATTCTGTTAGTTGTCACAATTCATATTTGGCATGGGGAAGCTGCCCGTGTTGGCCACACGGAGGTTCGGGGGCTGTTTTGAATTTTCGCCCCCGAAACGCCCTTTTTCGACTAAGTTTTGGGCGTATTCGTCTCTAAATCCCAACCTATAGGTCCGAATGACATTTCGTCAGTTGTCACAAGTCATATTTGGCATGGGGAAACTGTTCGTTTTGACCACACGAAGATTCGGGGACTGTTTTGAATTTTCTCCCCCGAAACGCCATTATTCGATTAAGTTTTGGGTATATTCGGCTCTAAATCCCAACCTATAGATCCGAATAACATTCCGTCTATTATCACAAGTTATATTTGGCATGGGGAAGCTGGTCGTTTCAGCCACACGGAGGTTCGGGGGCTAGTTTGAATTTTCGCCCTCGAAACGTCCTTTTTCGACTAAGTTTTGGGCGTTTTCGGCTCTAAATCCCAACCTATACGTCCGAATAACATTCTGTCAATTGTCACAAGTCCTATTTGGCATGGGAAAGCTGCCTGCGTCAGTCACACGGAGGTTCGGAGGCTGTTTTGAATTTTCGCTCCTGAAACGCCCTTTTTCGACTAACTTTTGGGCGTATTCGTCTCTAAATCCCAACCTATAGGTCCGAATAACATTTCGTCAGTTGTCACAAGTCATATTTGGCATGGGGAAGCTATCTGTGTCAGACACACGGAGGTTCGGGGGCTGTTTTGAATTTTCGCCCTCGAAACGACCTTTTTGACTAAGTTTTGAGTGTATTCGGCTGTAAATCCCAACCTATAGGTCCGATTAACATTGTGTCAGTTTTCACAAGTCCAATTTGGCATGGGGAAGCTGCCCATCTTGGCCACACGGAGGTTCGGGGGTTGTTTTGAATTTTCGCCGTCAAAATGCCTTTTTTCGACTAAGTTTTGGACGTATTTGGCTGTAAATCCCAACCTATAGGTCCGAAAAACATTCCGTCAGTTGTCAAAAGTTATATTTGGCATGGGGAAACTGTTCGTTTCGGCCACACGGAGGTTCGGGGGCTGTTTTGAATTTTTGCCTCCGAAACGCCTTTTTTCGACTAAGTTTTGGACGTATTTGGCTCTAAATCCAAACCTATAGGTCCGAATAACATTCAGTCATTTGTCACAAGTCATATTTGGCATGGGGAAGTTGGTCATTTCAGCCACACGGAGTTTCAGGGGCTGTTTTGGATTTTCGCCCCCGAAATGTCCTTTTTTGACTAAGTTTTGGGCATTTTTAGCTCTAAATCCTAACCTATATGTCCGAATGGCATTCCGTCCATTGTCACGAATCCTATTTGGCATAGGAAAGCTGCCCACGTCGGCTACACGGAGGTTCGGGGGCTGTTTTGAATTTTCACACCCGAAACGCCCTTTTTCGACTAAGTTTTGGGCGTATTCATCTCTAAATCCCAACCAATTGGTCCGAATAACATTTCGTCAGTTGTCACAAGTCATATTTGGCATGGGGAAGCTTCCCATGTTGGCCACACGAAGGTTCGGGGGCTGTTTTGAATTTTCGCCCCCGAAACGCCCTTTTTCGACTAAGTTTTGAGCATATTCGTCTCTAAATCCCAACATATAGGTCCGAATAACATTCTATCCATTGTCACAAGTCATATTTGGCATGGGAAAACTGTTCGTTTTGGCCACACGGTGGTTCGGGGGCTGTTTTGAATTTTCGCCCCCGAAACGCCCTTTTTCGACTAAGTTTTGGGCATATTCGGCTATAAATCCCAGCCTATAGGTCCGAATAACATTCCGTCAGTTGTCACAAGTCCTATTTGGCATGGAGAAGCTACAAGAGTTAGCCACACGAAGGTTCAGAGGCTGTTTTGAATTTTTTCTCCCGAAACACCCTTTTTCGACTAAGTTTTGGGCGCATTCGGCTCTAAATCCCAACCTATAGGTCCGAATAACATTCCGTCAGTTGTCAAAAGTTATATTTGGCATGGGAAAACTGTTTGTTCTGGCCACACGGAGGTTCGGGGGCTGTTTTGAATTTTCGCCTTCGAAACGCCTTTTTTCGACTAAGTTTTGGGCGTATTCGGCTCTAAATCGCAACCTATAGGTCTGAATAACATTCCATCAATTGTCACAAGTTCTATTTGGCATGGGGAAACTACCTGTGTCGGCCACACGGAGGTTCAGGAGCTGTTTTGAATTTTCGCCCCCGAAACGCCCTTTTTCGACTAAGTTTTGGGCGTATTCGTCTCTAAATCTCAAGCTATAGGTCTGAACAACATTCTGTCAGTTGTCACAAGTCATATTTGGCATAGGGAAACTGTTCGTTTCGGCCACACGGAGGTTCGGGGGCTGTTTTGAATTTTCACCCCTGAAATGCCCTTTTTCGACTAAGTTTTCGTCCCAGAAGATTGCTTAATGTATTACAATTGCAAATCTAAAAAAAATGACTATATGTATGTCCTGGATTTTTTAGTAAGATTGAGACTCCCTTATTTAAATGATCCCTCTGAGTATCCACCTTCTCCAACTCACTTTTGCCAATCAAATAGAACAATGCCAAGAGAATCATATGGACTTCACATTATAAGCCTACATGTCCTAAATGGAAGGCTGCAAAACCCACCACAAGACACATCCACAACACAATGGATTTGCCACAACTGTATAATACAGATTAAAAATGCATTATGTTGCAGTAAATTCCAAGGCAAGATTCTTAAAAACTCACAGCGTTTCCTCACTCCAATTACCACTTGAAGAACCAAAACCACCTTAATGGATGATGATACTTTAAAACAAAATATGAAAGACCACTTCATTGAACCCGGAAAACTTCATATCCTACTATAGTAAATAGAGAAAGTTAAAGCAACTGGAAAATTACCATTACAACAGTATTGCTAAAAAGTTCTAGAACCAACAATGATGTGAGGTCTAGCCAGAGTTCTTCTAAAACTACAAAGATCTCATGCAAATTTACTCTTGACTTAACAACATAGTATCAGTGCTCACATATCAACATATCAAGGTGATTCAAAATGATGTTAACTACAGATTCTCGCCTAATGTAGCTTACTTAGGGCCTCACAAGGTTGGCCATCAAAAAATCCAACCAAGAAAAAAATATTCAAATCACTCTTTCATTAAGCAGTAACCACAGTAAGATATTGTGCTATTATTAGTGAACAGAAGCAACTGATTGGGCAGGAACATAAGATATGCGAAAACCACTCACTGGTCATTCCGAATAGAACAACATAATTGTCTTTTCAGAGAGAGAAAATGCAGTTCGTTAATGGTCATGTGCAGGCTACATGGTTTATTTTATTTTATTTTATATATACAATATAGGGTGGAAATAGGGGGCTTCAAACTGATGAATGTTCTTAATCATGCATACCTCAGCAAATTTATAATGTTAGTGCTCAGATTAGGTCTGTTGTAAGCTTAGCCAGCTTGTCATCTCCTAGATTAAGTGAGATGGGTTACTATCGTTGTGGATGTTGTTTTTTCAGAGGGGATTCCCTTCTTGTAATGTAACTATTGGCTATGTTTTAATACTCAGAACATTTCCTTTCATGATTGAAGTTGCAAAAAATTATGAAAAAGAGCAGTTCAAATCAATGTTTTAGATGGAAAAAAATGCCCATAAGATATATCAGTTCTCTAAACAAATATCTGGTCCGTTTAGCCTATGTCATTGAACTTGCAACTGTGCTTGAATTTTTCTTTTCTTTCTTTGTGTGTGTGTGTGTGTGTATAAAAGTAACAACATCAGAAAAATCTCGAGTCAGGATTATGGCTGCTTGAGTTGAGTTGGTCAGTTAGCACCAAAATAAGAGTATTATCAATTTCACCTTTTCATTATTACCACACAACATGACACATTAATCACAAAATGTGAATATTGTAAGTCAATTACACTGAGTATTTACTTATGAATACTTGTGTTAAATGAGCCCACGCCTCAAGGAAACTTGGATCAAGTTGAATTGATTTCATATGTGCCTCCTTAGCCCTCCTGTATTCACCAATTGAAGATAATGCCAAACCCTGTAAAAGTCAAAACCTGCTCCATCAATATTTTTTACATGGAAAAATGCCTGAACTTTCTCAGGCTGATTGTACTAGACCCTAGATCAATAAATTTTAGGAACCATAGAATTACCAAATATGTGTAGGCTAATTTGTTATCCTTATCAAGCTTTACACATGCATATAGGTCTTTAATAGCAGCATCAAAATCCTTAAACTTGAAATTAACAATCCCTGTATTCATTCTAATCCTCGTAATTACTAGTATGCCATGGTACTCTTATTACCTTCATGCATATTATGCACAAGAATTGCCATCCTTATGCTCTTACGTAATGTTTACATTAGTAACATTCCATATTCACAAAACTAAATGACAAGAATTAGTCAAGTTGTTATTGGTAATCTCTAGCTGATAACAAAATAGTTCTATCACAAAATCATACTATCATTTTTGGCATAGAGATAATAAATAAAAAAATCTTTATCCAAAATGATCAATCTGCCATCTTATCCACTCATACTTCAAATGAACAACATCACCTGCAATTGTATCTAGAATACTTGAGCATGAAAAACTGAAGGAAGATGCAAACAATCATCAATAGCAAACAAGAATTTCCAATCTAATCCTCATATTCAAATACAGAAGGGTACTTATACCAAAAAGAAAAAGTTCTTTGAAAAATTGAAGAGCTGAGTTTTAGTAAGTGTCACGACCCAAACCCAACCCTGTAGGTTTAGCGTCGCAACCGGCCACTAATCCTTGGATTACCTACGGCCTCTGATGACATTAATATAAAATAAGGGGCTAGCGGAAGCAGATACATAAATATAAATGTCCAATGAGCTGTGTTGACTTATATGAAATAGAATATTTTTAAAACTTTATTTACATATCCATAAGTCAACCATACATTATATTATACCACACACATTGCAGTATTTTCCGTACAGACAACATGATTAAAATAAAGTCCCATGCATAATCAGAATAAATAAAACTTGATCCCAAGACACTTCGGGAACCTCCACGTGAGGCACAAAGGCTGGCTGACAACAGAAACACAGTCCCCCACAAAACCTTCGGGCTTGCACTCCAGAATGCTCACCTATATACATATATATACAAACAGTGAGCTAAAGCCCAGTGAATAACATTAAGGTAAAGGGGTTAGTGAACGAATTTCGAACATTTTATACGTACAGAACAGATCATAGCATAATCATAGTCATCTCATATCAAAACATAATAATGGCATACTCCATAGAACATATCACATAACACATAACGTCTTCCGACTAGAGTAACCAGTCCCAGACACCGATTAAACACATATCACCACAATGAAGTGGCTAACGAAATCACGTAACTGTCATGGACCCGCATTTTCATGCCGTCCCCCATGACTTGGGACTATCTATGGATGCCATAACAGATTTCAAACATGGATCTTCGCTCACAGAAACATATCTCATTTTAGAAATCATAGCTTGATATATCACATTTGGAACATAATTTCATATGAACGTATCTTTACGATAACGTTACTCACAGTGGTTCCGTAGATGGTCAATCACTTCCTCGGACGTTGACCTACATTCACAAAATACATAGCACCAACGAATCTTATCATTACTTATTCATGTGGCCAATAGGCTTAGCTTACATCACGTTGGTTCATGTTTATTCTTATCACATGGCTTAGAACACGCATACCCTTGCAATCTCTTAGTGTGATTAATACTTGTTACAATGCTCAACTCACACACACACTTGTCATTCAATAACTTGTTACATTCTTTTCTTAGTGTGCGTTTCTAGCCCATAACCTCATTACTATAGCTTAATTAAGGCTTAGGAATGCCTAAGATGCAATGAGGATGTCAAAACATGCCTTGGAACACTTAGGCAAAATTTCAGAATTTTAAGTCCTCGCCGAAGCTTCCTCGCCGGCGAGCATGCAAAAATGTGACTGGTCGCTCGAGCGCACATTCCTTCGCTCGAGCGATCTGTAAATGATGCAAACTTCTGGGAGCATGAAATTTACGCTCGAGCGGACTTTTGGTCGCTCGAGCGAGGTGCACGATTCCAGAGTGGTCGCTCGAGCGAGAACCCCTTCGCTCGAGCAAAGATGCAAAATCTGGAATTTCCAGATTGCACCTCCAACTTCAAATTCGACATTCAACCTTTCAAAACTCATTTTTCTGAGCCCAAAATGAAGGAAACACATGAAGACTTATAAAACAACATGGTTTAAGAATTAAAACAAGAAATCATGGCCCAAAAACTTGTCATTTCTTCAAAATCCAACTTAAATCCCAATTTGACCCATGAATTCAACATATACGGATTTCTTTGAATTCAAACCCTCCAAAACATAATTAAACTTGATAATTTGATGGAAAATAAGATGAACTCATGGATTGAAGCAATAATATGGACATGCATGCAAGAATTTCCATGAAAACAACTTGAAACTTCATGATATGCACATGCATGCATGATTTAGCTCACTATTCAACCTCTCCAACTTAAATCTTGACTTTAACCAACAATATGTTATGAATCATGCATCACAACACTTAAATACATGAATGAGAAGCTAAAGCCTCTACCTTAAGTCTTGTTCTTGCTAAAATCTTGCTTAATCTTGAAGAGTGCATGCAAATCCTTGGGTTTCTTCTTCAATCTCTCCCTCTCTCTTTCTCTCTCTCTCTCTCTCTCTCTCTCTCTCTCTCTATAGTCGAATTTGCTCAAGAATGAGCTGATGAAATGATGTGAATTAAGGCTCAAAATCTGTTATGAAGTGGGCCACTAAAGGTGGCAAAATGGTAATTAAGGCCAACTCTTTAAGTGGCTTCATTTAATCTAATTTAATTATACCAAATCACATTTTAATTAAATATGCCATAATGTTCTAAAAATTCCAACTAACATATTGGTGTAACCAATTTTGTTTTCGGATGCCGATAAGGCTTTAAATTTTCATTTTAAAGCAGTACTTCCGGACAGATATTTCATAAGTAACGGATAGAAGGCCAATTATGATGCAAATTACGTATTAATCCCGTCATCCATCTTAATTACTTAATTAACACCCTTAATTACCGATTAATAGCTAATCACGGGTCGGGGTTATTACAGTCTTCCCCCCTTAAAAGAGTTTGGTCCCCAAACTCGAGTTATCTTATATCAGAAAAACAGTTCCACTCCTTACAAGACAGAAACGTAACCTTGTTCACAAATAGGCTCATAACTCAAGACAGAATCATAATCATATACCGAAGTTAAGGGTCGTATTAACACAGGGTCTTATGCACATTCAGATTTCAGTGTATGACAGATTCAGATACGTGTTCATTTTCACATTCTTGTCCAGATCACACATGGATGTCACATTTCTTGTTCAAACATACATGGTGCATCCATTAGCATTAATAGAACAAAACAGAACGCATAAGCGTGTAACGTAGCGAAACGAGCAGTGAGCCCCCATGACAAGGCCTCGTGCAGTAATGAGTGCGACGGATATAAGTCCCATACAGAACCTCGATCTGCGGTAACAGCTAATAGATACTGATTCATATACATATAAATGTTCGGATTTCGTATAAGGTCAAACGTGGTACACCCATTAGTTATCAGATCAGGTAGGTCTAAAGACCACAACAGGTAGGTCCGAAGACCACAACAGGTAGGTCCGAAGACCACATACATAGCCATGGTATTGTTACCCCCAGGCAAGGGCCATCGGCTACGGTATTCTTACCCCCGAGCAAGGGCCATAGGAACTAAGGGTGCCACAAACTTTTCAGAAAACTAGACATTCATTCAGTATGCAACATATAACATTTCATAAAGCAAAACTTATTTCATGACATAGAGCATAAATACAGTTGCACACAACTTCACTACATTAACATACACAATACTCACATCAAACACTTATCGGGGTTATAAATTGGTACTGATTTGATTTTCATAAGTAATTTTCCCCCGTTAAGTTACAGAAATTCGATTTATTAATTTTTGAGTCAATTATTCAGTCTTGTTTAATTTGGTTCTCAGTTAGGTAGTCCATCACAGTCAGTCCACGTCATTCTGAAGTTATCCGGGATACAAGGTAGTGTCGTACAAGTTATCAGTAACGGAATTCCGGAGTAACCATTCATATACTTTCCCTTAGTCTCAATTTTCACAGATTCAATCATACTATGTGTCGATACAGAAACAGTCATATTGATTACATATACCCCCGGATAGTCAAAGTTTATAATCAAACCAGCCTGTTGTTAACAAATCCCATCAGTTCTGAAGTATAGTAACACCACAGTAGTCATTCTCTAGTCAAACAGGTCCATGGTCAAATGGTAATACCAGGTAAGTAATCACATGTCAAATATATACAGTATTCCCATATCTCCCAAGCATAAAGTACCAGATTTCATAGTCACATAGTCTGCTACTGACGGTTTACATTCTTCCTAGGTGTTCAGGATCGATTCAGATTTTCATTCGGTTAGTCTTCTTAGCAATACAGTTCTGTCATTCAATCATAAGTAATTCACAATCCCCCATAATGTACTCAAATCATACAGTAGCTTTCAATAAGGGTCTCCTCAGATCAAATCAATGAAAGTTCTACCCGGTCATATCGACTGAAAGTTCTACCCAATCATATCAAATAAAAGTTCGAAGCGTGAGTCATCAAACTGAAGTTCTATCAGTCAAACAAAGGTCTCATCAAACTACAGTTCTATCAAATTAAATCAAGTAACGGTTCTTTCCTTATCATTTCTGACGAGGCACGTTAATTCTATAGTTCATACTCCATTCGCTTAAGTGTATAGTCAGTAGTTTTACAGTTGTTCTAAGTTCCTCGGTTATCAAATCACAGCAGAGTTATGTATCACAGTAGTTCATATCGAAGAGTTCAGGTCATGTACAGTGTTACATTTTCCTAGTAAGTTCACATGTAGATGTACAGGTATATGATTGTTCACATCAAAAGTAAACATCAGTCAACAGAACAATTTCCCAACTGAGTTTATGTAGCATAAGGTACACAATAGCAGATTCTTATACAGAAGTTTCAAATTGGTCATATAGTCATTAAAGCATAGGCTCACTGGTCTAGTCAACAGTCTAGTCAATGTTCAACAATCACAGTCCATAGTTCAGAGGTCATCATATGGGGTTTTTACTTAGTCATACAATCCCAGAGTCAAAATTCCAATGGTCAAATTATCAAAACAAATATCATATCAATCATTCCGAGCAAAGGTATAGTCATATATGTACATGTCCAGAGTCTAACAACCTTTCCAATACAGATTCACGAGTTCTATATACAGATGAACACAAAACAGTTTCTCAAGATATGACGATTATGGCAACAAGTCATAAGTCTATTCAATCTAGATACAAATGTAATGGGTCGAGTTCGATTAACCAACATTCCATGCAAAGGTATAGGTATATGTGAATTCAACATGTTCCATATACAATCAATGCTAGTATGTCTCCATATTTAACAGTTCAAGCACAGTTCAACAGGTCAATCACGATAGTTCATATTAACCAGTAGGTCTCAAAATGTTCATTAATCATAATTCGATCCCATCAGTTCTAATAGTTTCACAAGCGAGGTCACATATATATATATATATAGATACGAGTCTAGGATCATTTGTCAGTTAGGCATTCATTCGCAAATTCATAAGCAAAAGTTCATTCTTCCCAACTGATATAGGTTCTCAATTTCAGCAATTCTCTATGTGACTGATTCATATACACAATTCGAGATCACGGGTCTAGTCATTTGATGATGTCAGTCGATACATAACAGTTCAATTCTAATCATGGTCATACAGATTTTCCAGGTCAAAGTCATTCATAATGCGTTTCCATGTTCGATAGTTCTAGCATAGTTCAAAAGTCACACGTAACAGTTCATATTAAATTTTTCGCAATACGGTACAAAGGTTTAACCCGACGAAATCCCACTGCTCACAGGTTCCCAATAATTTCCAAGACACAGGCGATTCGTTAAGTTCACAAGGTTCAGTTAACATGGGTTCATAATTCTGACAATTCAAATTACCCAACTAATATGTCCACAATCTACATCAAGTTAAGAAACATATGATTTACACACAAATTCCCATAAAACAATTACGCATGGTTAAAGTAATACCTGCATTAGTCATTTCGGTGTTCTGAGCATTTTCTGAAACTAGGGTGCAGATTTAGGCTTATTTGTTATTCGGACAAGTTCGCGGGCAAGATTTAGCCAAGTGCCCTTTTTGACCACATCTAAAACAAGCTCCTGACAGACGGCGACAAATGCCCCAATGTTGTTTCCCACATTCTCTACAGACAGGTATATCTTTGTTCACATTACTCCCCTGACCTTCTTTGTTCACAGTTATTACCACAGATTTCTCATTCACGTTGATCATTGAATTACTTGACATTTCAACTTTTTGCTTCTTCTGTTTCATTCTTTCTGATTCGGTTGATTTGGATATTTTCAAAGCTGCTATGTTTGCTTCAGACATTAAGGCCCTATCAAGAACATCCACGTACTTTGGTAGTTTTAAGATGCCGACTCGGTCATACACCTCTAAGTCAAGCCCTCCTTCAAATTTCCTAGCCTTTTTTGTCATCAGTGCCTATCATATGGGGTGCATATCGGGCTAACTCAGTAAATTTGGTTTCATATTCGACCACAGTCATTTTGCCTTGTTTCAGTTGTATAAATTCAAATACTTTCCTATCTCGGATGCATTGGGGAAAATATTTTTCGAAGAAAATTTCTTTAAACCTATCCCATATTACACCCTCATTATCATTTCGAACTAACATCCACCATCTCCTAGCTTCTTCTTTAAGTGTGAATGTTGCCAACAAAACTTTTTGTGCCTCAGTACACAGAAATACCTCAAATATTTTCTCGGTTTCTAAAACCCAAGCCTCAGCTTTTAACGGTTCAATACCCCCCATAAATTCAGGTGGTTTCATCTTATTATATTTCTGTGTCAGTTCTATCATATCATAATTAGCTAGTTCAGGTACACATGTTTGTCCTTGTTGCTGTTGTTTCAGATTTTCAATTAAGGCCTCAACCATTTCCTCTAACCGGCTAATTCTAGCGGCGGAAGATTCAGATTCGTCTACGTTCCTCGTTCTTTCCATTGATCTATATAGAAACAGAGTGCTTATCAGTACAAGGGAAGTTCTTACAGATTTTACATTTCATTTCATATCAGACGTGTTTTCATTTCTGGTTCAATTCAAATACAATCACATGATTCTTTTCATTCATACGTCCGTGTTTATATAGATTTCACATTCGGTATTTGAACTTCTCAAGACAGGTTATTCCATTTAACTCATAGATTCATTTCTTTTCATTTTCAGTTCAAATACGTTCATATGTTTACAAATGATAATGCAATGTCCCTACTTCATTTCTAGGACATCCTATAGCTCATATGGACATGTGTGTGCGGTATAACTCGTGCTCTGATACCACTCTGTCACGACCCAAACCCGTCCCAAAGAGGTTTAAGCGTCAAGAATCGGCGAGAATCCTTGGATTACCTACGGCCTCTGATGACATTAATATAAAATAAGGGGCTAGCGGAAGCAGATACATAAATATAAATGTCCAATGAGTTGTGTTGACTTATATGAAACAGAATATTTTTAAAACTTTATTTACATAGCCATAAGTCAACCATACATTATATTATACCACACACATTGCAGTATTTTCCGTACAGACAACATGATTAAAATAAAGTCCCATGCATAATCAGAATAAATAAAACTTGATCCCAAGACACTTCGGGAACCTCCACGTGAGGCATAAAGGCAGGCTGACAACAGAAACACAGTCCCCCACAAAACCTTCGGGCTTGCACTCCAGAATGCTCACCTATATACATATATATACAAACAGTGAGCTAAAGCCCAGTGAATAACATTAAGGTAAAGGGGTTAGTGAACGAATTCCGAACATTTTATACGTACAGAACAGATCATAGCATAATCATAGTCATCTCATATCAAAACATAATAATGGCATACTCCATAGAACATATCACATAACACATAACGTCTTCCGACTAGAGTAACCGGTCCCGGACACCGATTAAACACATATCACCACAATGAAGTGGCTAACAAGATCTCGTAACTGTCATGGACCCGCATTTTCATGTTGTCCCCCATGACTTGGGACTATCTATGGATGCCATAATAGATTTCAAACATGGATCTTCGCTCACAGAAACATATCTCATTTCAGAAATCATAGCTTGATATATCACATTTGGAACATAATTTCATATGAACGTATATTTACGATAACGTTACTCACAGTGGTTTCGTAGATGGTCAATCACTTTCTCGGACGTTGACCTACAATCACAAAATACATAGCACCAACGAATCTTATCATTACTTATTCATGTGGCCAATAGGCTTAGCTTACATCATGTTGGTTCATGTTTATTCTTATCACATGGCTTAGAACACACATACCCTTGCAATCTCTTAGTGTGATTAATACTTGTTACAATGCTCAACTCACACACACACTTGTCATTCAATAACTTGTTACATTCTTTTCTTAGTGTGCGTTTCTAGCCCATAACCTCATTACTATAGCTTAATTAAGGCTTAGGAATGCCTAAGATGCAATGAGGATGTCAAAACATGCCTTGGAACACTTACGCAAAATTTCAGAATTTTAAGTCCTCGCTCGAGCGAGCATGCAAAAATGTGACTGGTCGCTCGAGCGCATATTCCTTCGCTCGAGCGATCTGTAAATGATGCAAACTTCTGGGAGCATGAAATTTATGCTCGAGCGGACTTTTGGTCACTCGAGCGAGTTGCACGATTCCAGAGTGGTCGCTCGAGCGAGAACCCCTTCGCTCGAGCGAAGATGCAAAATCTGGAATTTCCAAATTGCACCTCCAACTTCAAATTCGACATTCAACCTTTCAAAACTCATTTTTCTGGGCCCAAAATGAAGGAAACACATGAAGACTTATAAAACAACATGGTTTAAGAATTAAAACAAGAAATCATGGCAAAAAAACTTGTCATTTCTTCAAAATCCAACTTAAATCCCAATTTGACCCATGAAATCAACATGCAGGGATTTCTTTGAATTCAAACCCTCCAAAACATAATTATACTTGATAATTTGATGGAAAATAAGATGAACTCATGGATTAAAGCAATAATATGGACATGCATGCAAGAATTTCCATGAAAACAACTTGAAACTTCATGATATGCACATGCATGCATGATTTAGCTCACTATTCAACCTCTCCAACTTAAATCTTGACTTTAACCAACAATATGTTATGAATCATGCATCACAACACTTAAATACATGAATGAGAAGCTAAAGGCTCTACCTTAAGTCTTGTTCTTGCTAAAATCTTGCTTAATCTTGAAGAGTGCATGCAAATCCTTGGGTTTCTTCTTCAATCTCTCCCTCTCTCTCTCTCTCTCTCTCTCTATAGTCGAATTTGCTCAAGAATGAGCTGATGAAATTATGTGAATTAAGGCTCAAAATCTGTTATGAAGTGGGCCACTAAAGGTGGCAAAATAGTAATTAAGGCCAACTCTTTAATTAGCTTCATTTAATCTAATTTAATTATACCAAATCACATTTTAATTAAATATGCCATAATGTTCTAAAAATTCCAATTAACATATTGGTGTAACCAATTTTGTTTTCGGATGCCGATAAGGCTTTAAATTTTCATTTTAAAGCAGTACTTCCGGACAGATATTTCATAAGTAACAGATAGAAGGCCAATTATGATGCAAATTATGTATTAATCCCGTCATCCATCTTAATTACTTAATTAACACCCTTAATTACTGATTAATAGCTAATCACGGGTCGGGGTTATTAAAGCAAGTACCCCTTTCATGTAATATATTTGCTGAGTTTGGCTCAAATTCTAGTGCCTTGGTCAGGTCTGCAATGGCCTAGTACCAATAGGTAATTAAACATGCCACAACAAGCACGGGAGATATCAAGCACTTGCATTAATGATAAAGATCAATTCAATAAATAAAAAAAAAGAGTACAATTTCAAAAACACTTTAATCATTTTTCTAGTCTAAATGTAGAGGAAGATTGGACGATCATACTAGTCTAATTAGATGGGTTAAGTTCAAGACCAGAAATGCAAATACTAACCATATCTTGCTTCTAACATATCATGCATCTATGAGAGGTTAGCATGTAAGTGAATATATAACTAAATTTGGGGATTTTGCAGAGAGACACAAATTCAAATCTGAAGAGAGAGAGAGAGAGAGAGAGAGAGAGAGAGAGAGAATTTCATACACACAAAACCAGACAAAGGCCTATAAAGTAAAAAAGAAAAAGAATAAATTTTTTTTTTGTCGGATCTCATATATATGATGTATATAATTGTATAATCTCATGTATTGAATGATATCGATATATGCATATCACAGAATCCTTTTGATTATGTTATTATTGTATTTTCCCTTATTATTTATTATTATTTCTCATGATTCGGATCATATGAAATATGGGGTTTGACAAGTAATATATTCTAAAGGACCCAAATTACCGAAACACCTTTAATGGTCAAATTACAATTATGTCCCGAAGGCATAATTGATTTAAATGCCCTTAGGGCACAAAGTACTAAGATGCCATCAAGACCTAAATTACCAAATTTTCTCCCAGGCACAAATTAACAAAATGCCCTTAAGGCATCATTTACCATTTTACTCCAATTAGCCCTAAGTTAATTTCTTATATGATAAATTCAAAAATTTCACTGAAATTACTTTTGTAGAATTTGATGATGAAGAAACCAATTACAAACTATATACATATACACACAATACGATAACTGGTAGTTTAGGAGCTCAAGCAAAGGATTACAAATATTAAAAAAGAGAAAGACCCACAAAACATATTTCTGATTACTCACTCTTGCACTCACTTAATTAAGCTGCAAACGAAGACAAGATTCGAAGAACATTAAATTACAAGCTTTTATTCTTTACATTGATTTTCTTCAAGAAAAGGAAAAAGAAAAAGTAAAGTTTGGACTTTTTTACGTTTCAACATGTTCCCTTTTCCAATATTTTCAAACAGAGCAAATAAGGAGCATTTGGAAACACATAATTTTGTGTTCTTTCTCTAAGTCCCTCCTCTTGTCTCTCTTACCTAATCTAATTTTAGAGATTTTAACATTTTTTTTTGGAATAATGAACAGGTCTTCACTAATAATGAACAGGTCTTCAAACATCAACCAAATTTCATTTACTAATCTAATAATGAACAGGTCTTCACTAATCTAATAATGAACAGGTCTTCAAACATCAACCAAATTTCATTCACTATGTTCTCAAACTGGAATGGTGAATTCTACAGAGCGATAGTGTGCTCCGTGGCAATCTCAGAGGCATAGCTTTTGTCAATGGCAGCCGACCAAACGGTGCTTGAAAGACTAGCATGCAAGGCAGCAGCTTGTTCTCCGACATCAGAGTCCGATACGAATAAAACCCCCCCCAAAAAACCCTAAATGTAGAACAAAAATCAAACTCGATTTACCTATGGGTTCAATATTGAAAGCCTCTGCATCAAATAAAAAAAAAAAACCCAAATAATCATAGGCAAATGATAAACCATTTAACTCGCTTCCCATAAATGAAACTCATAAATCAAACTGAAACAGGGAAATAGAAGAAGGAAGAGAGACGAAGAGAGAGAGAGAGAGAGAGAGAGAGAGAGAGAGAGCGAAACCTGAATCAAATTAAATGAGTGTCAAACGGTGTACCTCTGTTTCTTCGGGGGCTCTGCGCAACGGTGGCCGATGGTTAGTCGATGAGAGGAGATGATTGATGGGTTGTGGATTAGAGGAGATGATGGATGGGCTGTCGACGAGAGGAGATGATCGATGGGCTGTGGACGAGAGTGAGAGCAAGGGGGGTGTTTCCTTTGGTAATACGCGGTAGTATTTTAATCTTCCCACCAAAATTTTGTTGGTTTTATAGGACGACTAAAAAATATTTTCGTCATTGAATATAAGTTTTTACCGACAAAAGATTTGTCGCCAAAAATAAATACCAACATTTTATGCACGAAAATAAGTTTACCGCGACTAAAAAAACTTTAGTAGCCAAAAATATAACTAACGCCGACTAAAATGTTTGTTAGTCGCCTAATACCTAAGTTTTTAGCGACTAATTTATTTTTTAGTTGCCAATAGGTACTTTACAGTGACTAAAAAAATTTAGTAGGCAATAAACACAACTAACGGCGACCAAAATGTTTATTAGTCGTCCATTACGTAAGTTTTAGCGACTAATTTATTTTTTGTTGCCAATAAGCAGTTTACAGTGATTAAAAAAAGTTGGTAGCTAATTTTTGAACCAATCGCGACCAATACCAAGTATAGTCGCCAAAAGTATGGGTTTTGGCGACTAAATTAATTTTAGTCGCTAAAATTGGTCGCCAAAAATGCGAATTCTTGTAGTGTTTCTTTGTGACTTTATTTATTTTGGGTGAAATTTTTCATTTTTGCCTTTCAATTTCATAATTCAAATCAATAAATTTTTATTTTCAAATCAAATTGGTTATGGAAAAATTTAAAACTTATATGGACATGATAGTCATAAATCGTTAGTTTTTAAATATAATAAAGTGTCATAATCCTAAGAAATAAAATAGAAGTATCCATTCCATTTGTGTTCCCCCCAATATGTCTTATCTTGACATCAAAGTCAACTTCTTTTTCTTTTTTCTTTTTAAATTCATCTAAGTCTATATATATAGTGCATCAAAGGTAATGTTACACATCTCAGATTACAATATACTACGAGGAAGACTCTTGAGAGCACTAAGAAGCAAGAGCAAGAAATAAAATTAGGCTACTATACCAAACCTAGCCATACCCGTCCACCACTCTCTCTTCATCCCTGCACCATCCAACCACCCTTTTCACAATCTTATTCAATTACACTCAAAATAACTTCCAACATTCTTGAATTTTTGTGATCACACAAGATACTTTGAGGCTGAACTCAGAGAATTTTTATATAACAAGACGACTTCAAACCAAGGATTGAAACACTTTTGAGGTAGGTTTGTTATGTCCTAGTTTACTTCGTTTCACTGTTTTAAGGATTTCTCGCAACAATATTCCTTGATTCATAACATGCCTTCTTGACTTCATGAGTTGGATTTCCATATTTCATTTTTGCCAACTTGATATTATTACTTATCATTAACTTCTTGATGTAAATCTAGTCTTATGTTAAAATAGTTGTTGGAAGTACTCTTTCCATGTTTTTCACAAACATAAATTTTATACAAGTTCTGAACTAGAATGATGTGGAGTGATTTTTATGAAAATTATAAATCATATAGATATGGACTTTAGTATTTTAAATGATAAGATTTAATCACATCATTTTGACTAATTTTTTATTTTTTTAAATAAATTTTTTATTTGTATGACATTTCCCTTTCTTTCATTATAGCTAGCATGTTTTTTTTTTTTGTTTTTTATTTATTTATTTATTTATTTTTGAACAGATTATAGCTAGCATGTTGGGTTGAGATTTTGTGCATGCTTTGGCGCTTATATTGGTTTTAGAGCTTGACATATGAATCTAAGATGTTCAATATTTTGTAATATGGCCATATATCATGCTTTTCAGATCCGACTCTTTTAATTCTATTGTGCTAGAGATGAGTTTGGGATAGTAGGACAAGCGAGGAATAACTAGTGACTATTCTTTTGTTCTGCAAACCTTTGTGTGATCGCTTAATTAGTAAGGGATTAAATGGTCACAAAACATCATTAAATAGGGACATGATTACGCAATGTTTTAGACGCATATGGTAATTTCTGCATGAATCTCTCAAAAATTTAGGAGCGAGACCTTGACTCAAGGTAAATTCAGGCTTACACATGCATTCATCCCTAAAATAAGCCACAAACGAAGAACTTTCTGCTTCAATTTTCTGGAAATCTGCATAGAAGATGTTTAATAGTTGTGAAATAACTATAACAACATATTTTAAATTCAAATTGAAAAACACTTAAAAGAAAATTGTTAAGATTTAAATTTACTTATGTATCAAAAAAAAAAAAAAATTTACTTAATAATTATAGACAATTAATTTTCATTTTCAAGTAATGTGTTGTAACTTCTTTTTTTTTCTTTTTTTTTTTTAAAAAAAAATTTTTGATTGGCAAATGTCAGTTATTAGTTGTTTGATTAACAGATACATTTAATAAGTGCTTATCCATTTAATTTAACCCATAACCTTCCCTGAAAATTAAGTGCTTAGAAAAATCATGATAGCCAACTAACCCAGCCTAGTTGGTTTCTGTTGCAACCTTTGCCGAGAAATAGGAGCGGACGCGCCAATACGCTGACTTGCGCCAATCTCCCCCACCCCCCATAAAGGTCTGTCATAAGTGAAAATTAAAAAAAAAAAAAAAATCATAAACAAACCCCACATAAGATATAACCAATGACTTTTTAGATCATAATCAAAATAATATTATACCCAGTATGACAATGAGTCATAACTAATACCACAATGTGTATAAATAAGCCATAACCAAATTATAACTAATATCATAATATGTCATAATTAAAAACTACAAATGCCATAACTTAGCATATGATACACACCCTAAAGAGGGTGTGTAAAAATTTTTCTTAAAATATTCCAAGTAATAATAATATCAGTAAATTACAAATATAATTCTTGAAATTTTCTTAAAATACAGATTACTCCTTGTGATTCTGAAAATTATAAATACTCTCATGTTAGAATTTTTTATTTTAGCAAACATCAACAGCAAAAATTAATTTTCTAAAAACTACAACAATAAAATTATATTAATTGTTAATTAAAATATATTTATGACATTATTAAAAACTATTAATTAATTTGATAATTTATTATTTAAACTACAAAACTTTTCAAACATAAAATATTAACACCCTAGTGGTACTTTCTACCTTACAGATTTTTAAAATTTGACACGCATCTCGTGTATTAAAAAGATAGATAAGTGCAATTCTTAAAGTCGACAAATCATTAAATTTATTCAAGATGACTAATATCATTCCCAATAATACTATACAAATAAAATAAAATAAAAAATTGTTGTATATAGAATGATGGTTGTGTCTTGTCGTGGACCACTTATTTAAAAATAAACAAACTTTTGGGATTCATCATTTGAAAATGTGATGAATGTTGCTGTTATATCATGTTAAATAAAATTATTTTATAAAAATTATGTTAGTATATTATTTGTTTATTATACCTATCAAAAAAAAAAAAAAATTTTAAAAAATGTCTAGAATTTAAAATTTATGAATTAAATTCATTCTTGTGGCCCATACTCTAAAGCTACATCAATAAATTCAATTTTTGAAACAATTTTGAATATTTTTTTTAAGTAAATAGCATTGGTGATATTATTTTGCTCAGAATTCTTTAGAATCGACAAAGGCATTCATTTAAAAATAAATAAATATATGGTGATAAGATAGGTAAGTTTTCCATGTAAAAAAAATCTTATATTGCATATTTTTTAAAATGTGTGTATCATACGCTCTCATTGTGAAAAATTGCCATTTTGATTGCGAATTATGAGAATTTGTATAGTGCTTTTAGAACTTGGATGTAATAATCCAAAAAATGCTTGAGACCTCCATTTTTTAGAAACTCCACAACCCCTTTAGATATCAACTATTGATGTATGTGTGAGACTCACTCATATATGTATGGGATCCACACCATCAATAGTAGAGATCCAAAAGAAGTTGTTGGGGTCTCCAAAAAAAAAGGAGAGTCTCAATCATTATTGGTAATAATCCCATGAATATTTTCACTAAATTTTTTTACCTCTTATACGATTTTTCATGTGAGATGCCAAACTTCACTTAATTATGATTTTTCATGTGACACCCACCTTTCATTTTTTTTTGTCTTTCCTTGTTCTTGGTTTTGAATATGCAGTACTACTTTTGCACGATGTCGAATGATAACCAAGCCAGCGAGAAGGCAAAAGCAGAAAAGAAACGCAATGATTGGAGTATTCTCGGCGGAGTAGCTGGTGTTTGGTGGTTTGGGTGGACAGCTCAGAGGTGGTCTGCACAGCAGCTAGGAGGTGGCGTGTTTTGCTCATGTCGCAGAGGTGTAGCTGCAAAGGAGTTGTAGCTGGTGTGTTGGGAGTTGGAGCTGCAGAGGAGTGGATCTGGCAGTGGTGTTGGTCCTGGTGATGGTTTAGTTAGTTAGTTAGTTAGTTTAGTTTATTTTGGGTGTAAGGTTTTGTTCTTTTAGTTTGTTTTGGGTGTTTTGGTAAGGTGATTATGTGGGGACTCTTGTATTTTAATTATTCAGTTAAGTTCTTCTTAACTTTGTTTAAAAAAATAGAGAGGCTTAGGGGTTGGTTGTATGGATGCGAGTAGTAGTAGTAGGGGTATTTTTATACTTCCGAATTTCTCTCGATGCATGTCATCTTCTTGTACCTTAAATTTCATGCTGTTAAATGAAATTTTTCTTTGCTGATAAAAAAAAAAAAAAACAATAGACTAGCTACAGTGGAAAAGCCGTCAAACTTGAGTATATATAAAGTTCCAAATAAACTTTTAGAACTCAAGGAAGATGCCTATACACCTAGTATTGTGTCCATTGGACCCTTTCATCATAACAACAAAGCGGTGCCAGCTTTTGAAGAGCACAAACGGCGATACATGCTACTTCTTTTTATGAGGATATCTCAAGCTGAAAAATCTAAATCTGCCCTCAAGGAGTGTGCCGCTGCCATACTAGAAATGGAAGAAGAAGCTCGAAGATGCTATTCAGAAAAAATAGGCTTGGACGAGTGCGAGTTAGCTGAAATATTGCTAGTTGATGGCTGCTTCTTACTCGAACTGTTTTTGAAATATTCAAAAATTGGGAACCACGAGGAGGACAAAGTTGAGGACCCCCTTATCAATAATGCTCGGACTATTGCAACTCTTCAACATGATTTGGCATTACTTGAGAACCAGATTCCGTTTTCTGTTTTGAAGACTCTGTTCGACATTATAAAAGACCATGTGCCACAACCATTACGATCCTCATTTACTAAGCATAATGTGGCCACTTTAGCATTACTCTTTTTCAAATCGGCTTTGGGTTTGAGCAGCCAAGCAATTGAAAGTAAATCCTCGAATCTCTCTGGTAAGCATTTACTTGATATCTTGCACAATTTTTACCTCCCCATATCTGACAAATCCCACCATGATGATGACGATCCAATAAATGGATTCGAAAATTGCACCGCACAACTTTTGAAGACAGGAATTCAATTTGAAGGCAAAACCGACACCGCCCAAAAAGAAAATTTCCTAGACATAAAGTTCACAAATGGAGTTGTTAAAATGCCACTATTAGAGATACGCGAAGCTACAGAATCAATCTTCCGAAATCTGATTGCTTTTGAGCAATGCAGCATTGACACCTCACATTACATTGCATCATATATCTTCCTTATGAGGAGTCTCCTTAATTCCTCGCACGATGCTGAAATTCTTCATCACAGAAAGATCATAGGATATGATTTGAGTGGCGGTAGGAGTCGCAGTCATGAAGATGTTTCGACTCTCTTCAAATCTATGTGCGATGGAGTTGTTTTGAAGGACTTCTGTTTTTCCGACTTGTGTACCAAGGTTAACAAGTACCCTAGGTCTTGGTTGGACTGGCGCAGACTTAGAACGATAGTGAACGTGAAGTGGCGTGAATATATGATAGCATTGCCGCGTGATTATTTCACCAATCCATGGACTACCATATCTGTCATTGCTGCAATTGTGCTTCTCGGCTTCACTGCCCTGCAAACATATTACGCTGTCCGATCTTATTATCCTCACTAATTTCAAATTTATTCATGTAAAGCCATTGACAATGATTTGGGAAGAGAGGATTTTGACAGCCAATAATGCTAAGATTACTATCTCTTCTTAGCATTATTGTTTTGACCACAGATCCATTTGGCAAGGTGCAGTTAAATTTAAAATATGTTTTCAGTTGTTTTAATCAATAATGTGATTTGTATTTTTAATTTTTTTTGGAAGTGTACTTTAAGGTGTGTTCAAAGTATTCAACAATTTAATAAGATTTTTAAATAAAGTATTTTTCTTAATAATGCATGTGTGTATATGAAGGAATAAATTTGAGAAGAGGGTATTGGTTCATAATATATTATATATTTTGGTTCATATAATATATTATAATATAAGCAAAAACATTGTAAGGTTTTTGAGTTTGAAACTTTCAACATAAATTTTCTAATTTTTTGAATTTATAAAATACATAAATACACATGTCATTCAATCATTGGTCATTATAGTTTAAATCTAATTAATAATTAATTATTTGGTTCATATGTTTATTATCATCAAATCACTTCAACTTAGAAAGTAAATCAATTTTTGAATCTATACTATATATATCAATGAAAAGGGTTTCTAATGAGAAGAGACTTGTGAAGCTTAAAGCCCTCCTATTGTTTTTCTAGAATTCTTATTTTTTTAATAATTAAAACATTTTCTATTGGCTAATTTTTATTGAATCATTTTAAAAAAAAAATTATTATGCCTCGATTTACACATTTCAAAAGGAAAGTTAATTAATCCATTTAAAAATTTAAATTTCAAAATTTGAAAAAGAAACTTAACTAATTAGTTTTAAAATTTAAATTTTTGTACCACTAAAATATACGAATCAATTCATATCTTCTATATATTTTTTCTCTTGATGTTTAATTTTTTAAGTAATTAAAAATTTTATTTTTATTAATTGATAAAAAGTACCGTAAATATTAAAATTATATTGTTTTTATTTTTATGATATTGAGTTATTAAAAAAGAAAATTCCATTTTTCCCCTTATACTTTGTCCCAATGATCAACTAGACCCTTAGATTTTGAATCATTTCAATTTTACCCTTAAAATTTTTGAAATCATATGTTAGACTTATTTATTTTGATGATTTATTTAATTATGTTTTAATTTATTTGAAAGAGAAAAATAGAATCTAAAATTTATTTTGATGATTTATTTAATTATATTTTAATTTATTTGAAAAAGAAAAATATAATCTAAAATTTATTTTGATGATTTATTTAATTATATTTTAAATCCAAAATTTATTTTGATAATTTATTTAATTATGTTTTAATTTATTTGAAAGAGAAAAATAGAATCAAAATTTATTTTGTCCCATTATTTTTCACCTAAACCTTTATCCTAAATGTTGTTAGAATGTATTTAATATTTGATTAAATCAGGAGTTCAAACAGCACAAAACAGAAGTTCAAACAGCTCAGCACAGCAGCAGTTCAAAAGGTTCAAGTAGAAGATATTCAAATTTGTAATGATGGAGCGGAAAATATTCAAATTGGTAATGATGGAAGTACAACGGCTATAAACGGCTATAAATTCAAATGAATAGTTCAAAAGGTTCAAAAGATTTAAGTGGAAGATATTCAAATTTGTAGTGATAGAGGGAAAGATATTAAAATTAGTAATGATGGAGTTACAACGGCTATAAATTCAAATGAATAGTTCAAAAGGTTCAAAAAGTTCAAGTGGAAGATATTCAAATTAGTAATGATGGAGTACAACGGCTATAAATTCAAATGAATAGGTCAAAAGGTTCAAAAGGTTCAAGTGAAATATATTCAAATTAGTAATGATGACTACAACGGTTATAATTTTCATTATATACACCAAAGCCTCTAATGTAAAACAAGTTACAAAATAAAATAAAAAACCTGAAAATATTCTTTGATCTATAATCACTCACATCTATTCTCTGAAAAATTCACTGAAAAGTATTCTTAAATTTTTGTTTACATTATCTTTCAGAAATTATACACTGAGCCTTGTAGCTTTAAGCTCATCTTTCTTGTAAGAGGTTTACAGAAAAATCAAAGCTTCATTTTTATATCTATCTTTAACAGATAATTCTTGTAATTTTCTGTGAAAGCAAAAATACTTTTTTTTCAACCTTGTAAGAGTGTAGTATACTCAGTATTCTTGACTTAGAAAGTCTGTGTAAAATCCATGGAGGATTGCTCCATTTGTAAAGAGATTGCTAGCACCCCCGTGAAGCTAGAGTATAGTGAAAAATCTTAAGTGAAACTTGAGGAGTGGATGTAGGGCGAGTTGAAGCCGAACCACTATAAATTTGTTTACCTCTCTCTCCCTTATCTCTTTATTTTATTTAAATTGTTATAGCTATATTTCACATTTTCACTGTGCTAAAATCATTAACTGACATAGTTGTTAGAACGGTTGTTTTAATTATTTTTATTTCATTAACTATATTCATCTATTGTGCTAGTCATAATTTTTATTAGGGTATTATTAATTTTTAATTGTAAAAACCTAATTCACCCCCTCCCCCCTTAGGTTGTCTTTTGGGTAACATCATATTAATTTGTCCATTATCATCACATTTAAACAGAAAATGTTAAAAAAAGTTACATTTTGACCATAAATTTCAAAATAAAGATGCCAACTCACCCTCTTTTCTATCAAACACTTTATTCACAATGTCAACTATGTATGGGAATCAAAAACATACCTTTGATGAAACTATACACCAATTTTTTTCAATTCATATATTGTTCTTCAAACATTTCAAATCCAAAACATAAAACCCCAATTCATTCACATCGACCAGTTATTTGCATTGATCATTTAACCACGACAATATATCACTCCAAACAATCTTAGCATTCTCATCAGTCTCTCTAAACAACAAAGAATGCATCATCCCATCATAGATCTTCATAGTCTTGTCTTCACTCTTGGCTTGCTCATACAATTCTCTGCTCACATCTAGATCAATCACAACATCTACATTACCATGAATGACAATGAATGGAATTCTCACATCACACAAATGCTTATTCACATAATCAATAACTCTCAAAAGCTTCTTTACAGTCCCTATTCTCGGTTTCCTATTATACCTCATACAATTACTTTCTTCTCTAGAACCTTCGAGGTATCTTGTTTTCATCTGATGGCCTCCTATGTGAGCGTGGCTGAGGCTCTCTCATGTTGGTGTAAGCCCATTATTGCATTGCGTATACCGTTTCATCCATAGTATTGTGTATGCCCGGTTGTGTATTACCTCGTGCAGCGTGTATGCCATTCCATGACATTGTGTATGTTAGGGTTGCATATTAGCTACATTTCATGCATATCATGCATATTGCATCATGTTCGGGATAGGAGTTAGCCCGGGCACGGGAAACGAGGCACGTTTCGTAGTCCGAGCGACGGAACGGGTCTCAATTCCCAAGTCACTGACACTCCAGATTACCCATGATGGAGTTAGGCTTTGTTGTAGCATTCATATGCATTCATCCTATATTGAGTTGTGCAATTCGGCTCTTCGGCCATCATGCATCGATATGCGTGATTGGTGGCACGAGGATCGAGGCATGTATATATTTGTGAAATACATTGCTATGCCCCTTTCCTGCTCTCTGTTATAGCAAAATGAAGAATCAGTAACTTTTTGGGACTTGGCACGCATTTCGAGGAACATTGCAAACAGAGGCTAATTGGGGTATCCCAGTGGATTTCCGCGCAAAGCAGCCCAAACAAGCATCATTTCATTATCCGGAGCGGAGTCAAGGCAGTCCCTAGCTTGCATGCCAGTTTTACCGCTTTCTTTGTTAATTAATTAGGAATTTGTATATTATTCGGACTGTATTATTCTTTCATTTGCGACTGTATTATTTATTCGGACCCTCTGTGCGAGGGCATAATTGTAATAAGTGTGGGTGAGTGTGATGTATGTCTTCCAATCCCACGTCTTTCTTCCCTTTTATTTACCTGCTTATGATGGTTAGATATAGGGCATATTTCAATTAGCATACAGTATGACAGCATGTTTGCATCATTCATCTGTTTTGCACGCACCGAGCTCGGCGCATCATACAAACCGCATTTGTATTTCAATTCCAAATTGAATATGTGTTAGTTGTAGCATCATCATATGCCATGTTTAGAATAGCCGAGTCTGCTATAATTTGCATCTTTGCATGTGTTGCATTAGGCAATTCTGTGTATCTAGTATCATGCATGGATTTCTAACGAGCTTCTGTTTTGGCTTGGAGTACTCGGTGAGTTTTTATGCTTTAACATCCTTGCATGCGTGTGAGTGTTGCCATGAATAGCATGCTTACCATGAGGCTATGTGCTTATGTGATATAACTGCCTTGAATGCCTGTGGGTGGAGGTTGAGTTACTTGAATTGGGACAATTCATCAAATATTTGTTTTTTTTAAGCCCACTAGATAGTGGCAAAACCATTGTTCTTCTAAGCCCACCTGAGGGTGGCAAAATCTGCATTTTAAGCCTACCTGCGGGTAGCAAACCATTTTCAAACAAACAAACATGAAATGTTTTGTTCCAATTCAGGTGATTCAGTCTATACTTGTATGCTGTGCGCATCATATAGTAAACCTAGGCTAATAACCGGAATAAGAACTCACAATGTTTTCAAAATAAGATATCATGGTTAGTAGAGGCCGGTCTTTGACCGGGTGAGCGGGGGTGCTCACGAAGTGACCTTCCCTAATCGTACCCAAGTTCCCGAGCCGAGGCAACTTTGGTGATGACGGACACGTGGCCTTTGGCACCGAGTCAGGGTTTCCTAAATTTCCCATTAAAAAACATTTAGGTGGTGACTCTGTATTTGGCAAAGCAGTCCATGTTTGGCACTTCTTTCAAAAAATCTGTTTTCAAAACGATTTGCCAAATTTGGACTCTTTGGTTCAAGATTAAGAACCGTGACATACGAGTCCTTCGAACTGTAGTGACCCAATATCGAACCAGAACGGGGGGGACTCGTACTCCCTTCCTCGGGATGCGTTCGGGGACGTCTACAGTTTCTGGCGACTCTGCTGGGAATTTAGAGAACTTGACTCGAACTCATGATATCTGGTTTTGACTACACTTGTGTGTTTCTTTGCATTGCATTTGCATTGGTGCGCCTAGGACACCGTGTTTGCCATCTGCTATTCCTGAGCGGTTTGTCGGAGGTTTGTCTTGTCAAGGCATGTCCATAAGGCTGACCGGTTATGGGCTCTGCCAGTATGGGAACACAAACCCCGGTTTTACCGGGGCACCCTTTTTGACCATTCGACCTAGTGCATTTTCGGATCCATAGTGACCATTCCAAACTAGGACAGGTTGCTTACCCGTTTATAGGTTGTTTGAAACCACTGTGTGCGTAGTAAAACCCTAGCTTCTGACGAAATAGGACAGGGAAACCCTACCCCAACATAGGGGTGTTTTGGCTCTCACTTATCTGCTATGTGCTTGTTAGAGTGTGTCTCTACAGGGAATGCATGTATCAGTCTATGAGTTTGGGCATTAGGCCTGCGGGCATCGGTCAAGATATCGAGAATCGGTTATGCGTGGATATCGGATTGATTTTGAGAACGATGATCTGAGAAGCAGTGATCAGTGATTGAGGACAGTGTATTTTCAGCTTATCAACTGTGTGTTGTATACCCAATTGGGTGTTGTGTGTATTTAATTTAAGCTGTTATGCTGCCCGTTTATCTGGTTAGTTATTTCCTTTTCGCTTTATTATCTTTTTGCTAGGGCAGTTTTTAGCACAATTGCTTCCAAACCAGTAGATACTCCCCAAGCACTTTGGACACGAGGTCGCCGACTCAATCGATCCAAGGATCTGGTTGACGGACATCCAGTGTTCCACTCTCTACCCCCAGTTATCAGAAGAAGGCCGAGGAGGCGCAGTGTGTCAGAACAGGGATTACCATGACAGAGGGTTACTTTGACAGTAAATAGTCAGGTTGAGATTTCTGTGTCTGCCATAGAGATACATTTACCGGTTATTCAGATGGAACAGCAGAATACATCAGGGATGGAGGCGATGATGTGCCAAATGCACGAGAGCATGAAACAGATGTAGGAAGATGCCATCAGCCAAGCGGAATTTGCTAAACAACAAGCGCGATCATGGCCCGGCGTCGAAGTGATCACTAGGTCAATGCCGAGAATCGTCGTCTGCTTCACATCGAGCTCCTCCTCCACGGCGGCTCCACTACCCGGCGAGCACCCTTTGGTCGTAATACCTGCCAAATCCTCATAATACCCTCCCGAACACCCAGAACACCCTACCCAATGTCCAGAATATCCAAGAGGACACCAACCTTCCAACGGGGCTGGCTCCACCCCCGTTTCTGCCGCAACTGTCCAAGAATCTTACACCCAACCACCCGGACTCTTCATTCGAGTTCGAGGTAGATCATACAGCTCTAAAACTGAGTAAGTTGGAGAAGCTTTTCAAGAAATCGCAGGGGGTGAAGGCCATCCCAGACATCGAAGATGGGTACACCGACGTGGCCGTAACATTGCCAGATAGATTCAAGATGCCACAGATTGATCGTTTTGATGGGTCAGGGGATCCTATGGTCCATCTCCGGCTATTTTCAGACATCCTGAGGGCAATGGGCCTAACCTGACCACAAAAGCTTTCCCTGTTTGGCCGAACTTTGTCGGGTATGGCAACCATTTGGTACGCGAAGTTAGAAGATGACGTGAAAAGAAGTTGGGATGAGATGGCTAAGGCCTTCGTTGCACAGTACTCGTACAATACACAGATCGAGATTACAACCCGTGATCTCGAAACGACGAGGCAGGAACCCAAGGAGTCTTTCTCCGATTTTGTAACTAGATGGAGGGCAAAGGCGTCGATGATGACCTTGAGGCCTACAGACAAAGATCAAATCCGGATGATTGTGCGCAATCTCCAACCGAAACTCATGCAGAAGATGATCGTACTCCCCTTTCCCACCTTCTCAGATTTACACGAGATGGGGGTACAGATCGAGGATGCAATGAAGCAAGGTCTGATCGACCAGGACCAAGAGTAGCCCCGAAGGACATTCAACCGCAATAACAACGCAGGCCCGAGTGGCGCTGCAAACACAAGGACTTCGGAGGTCAGTATGGTCACCACCACTTCCCCTCCCCATCCAAGGCCCGCGGCGGCCACACCCTTTCAAAGATACATCCGGAGCAGTACCCAAGCCCCGAGATATCAGTCCAGAGGCCAAAGAACCTTCACTCCACTATACATGCCTTTGTCCAAGGCTCTCGGGGTTCTAATAAAAAAGGGGCATCTGAAACCCCTAGAGCCGAGGCCATTACCAAATCCACTCCCCCCTTCCCACAACCCGGCCAAGTACTGTGCATACCACCGGAAGATGGCCATGATCTGAACCAATGTTTCAATTGCGTCACGAGATTCAGGACCTCGTTGACAAAAATATTATTCTGCCTCCCGAAAGACCCAACGTCACAACCAACCCACTCCCCGCACATAACCAAGATCCACCACCAAAAAGAGTCAACCTCATCCAAATTGGGGTCGTGTCCTACGATCCTAGTATCTATATTACTCCCTCTCACCTACCCAAGCCGGAGGTGATCCTTCCTGATTGCACTGACTTGTGCATGTTGGACACCTTCATAACCCAATCTGAGCCAGAGGTAGTGACCTCTGAAGATGGAACAGGGCAGGTTTCAGAGGAGAGTGGAATTGTTGCATCTGGGATTGAACAGCCTGGGAATTATGTTGGAGGAGTCTACGATCCAAGCGGATACATCTTACTAGTGGGCCAGTCGGAGCCGAGTGTGGGGCTACCAGAAAAAGCTGAACTGTGCATGATTCGGGGGGACAGACTTGAACAAGGGGCAGATGATCTGACAACAGTGGAAGAAGATTTTGCCAACCTCCAGTTCTTCAACGACCAGGAATCAAGAGATGTAACAGTCAACTGGTTTGGATATGAGGAGTCGGCGGAAGTTATCGGATGGTTAGATGATCAGCCATACATTGTGGAATTTCAGCCAGAGCAAGGCCCGGCAGGGGCAAGGGTATCAATGATGGCCGGAAAGGCCGAGAGTCAGAATGGATTGCCGGAGAGCACCGGTACAAAGAATTTCGCTCGGGATCAAGATATTGTGAAAACTGAACAACAAATCGTGCTAATGCGCGAGGAACAAGAGAAGAAGTGGGATTCTGAGAGAATCCGGAAAGCCAAGAACCATGAAGAGGTTAAAAGTGCTGCGAGCACGAGAGTAGGATATGCTGTGAGCATATGGGATAAAAGTACCGAGAGTACAAACTTGCCAGAACCAGATAGGTGTCTGTTGAACGCTAGCGGGATGTGGTGGGAAGACGATGACTTATGTCTTGCCCACACGGATGAAGATTGGGCAGGCGCCCAACCAGATGATACTTGGTACCTCGATGAGGTGGACCACATGACCAGGAGCGGGCGGTACTTCAAGCCCCCACACATAGACCAACCCGAGACATCTGGAAAAGATAAAGAAGTTGAGAAACAGAGAGAGAAGCAAATTGAAGAAGAAGCTATACTGAGACAGTTAAAGAAGATACAGGCAGACATCTCCATCTGGGGACTGCTTATGGCGTCAAGGGTACATAGACAGGCCATCCTATCTGCTATGGACAAGGCCAAACTCTCCATTGATACTACACGGAAGCGGTGGTTGTTTGGTTTTTTAGGAGGAGGTTCCCCGGCATTAACCTTTTCAGATAAAGAACTGCCGCCTAAGGGCGTGAATCATAACAAACCCCTCTACATCTACGTGGAATGTAGAGATAAGTGGATACCGGTGGTACTTGTTGATACCGGGTCTGCTATCAATGTCTGCCCAGCCAGAACAGTATATGCAATCGGGTTGAAACCCGCGGACTTCATACCAACCACTCAGGTGATCAAAGCTTACGATAATACTAGCAGAGAAGTGATGGGGACTGTCAAGATTCAGGCCCAGGTTGGTCCAGGACAACACAACATCGAATTTCATGTCTTGGACGTTCCCGCAACCTTCAACTTACTCTTGGGGCGGCCGTGGTTGCACCAAGTAAAGGCAGTCTCTTCCACTCTACACCAGATGTTGAAATACCCTCACGGGAAGGGGGTAGCTATTGTCTTCAGAAATTCATCCATCCACCCGCCGCCAGAAGTGTCTACACCAGTTTTGGAAATCGAGCACGGCACGGAGGATGTGTTCTTATCGGGGTTCACTTTGGCAGAGGCCCGGGTAGTGCAGGATATTATGGCTGTGAATGAAGGTGTGTACGTCAGTGCTCAATCCGTTTACCTCATGAACAAGCTACAACATATTCCCGGGATGGGATTAGGAAGGAGCGGCAGGAAAGGAGTCGCAGCGTTGGCCGAAGTGCCACACAACCCGTATACCTTTGGACTGGGTTATCTGCCCACCAAAGAGGACTGGGTGAGGAAGGGAAAAGAAATGGCCGGTAGAGCCAGAGCGAAGCAGGCTGGGAAACCTTTTGAATTAATACACAGGCCCATCCAGGGTACCCTGAACGGGCGCTTCGTCCGGGAGGGGGAGGACTTTCCATTTTGCGGCTTCCTAGAGCCATGGCCAAACGCGGAGAAGGAGCGCGTACCAGGCTTCGAAATCTTCTTCGACCTGCAACTACCCGGGGATGACGTTGCCACAGAACAGACAGACCCATCAGCTGAGGTTGAGCAGAATAAAGCAGTGGATCCTGAGGGCACAGAATTGGAAATGGGGGTAGCACTGGCATGTCTCCTCTCTGATCCTCCGATCGACCAAGAGTGCTTGGGAGATAACTTCGTGGCTTCCATGATTGGGGATGGAACGGCTGTGGGCCTACCAGTAGCTATCTTGGATGCATCAATCGCACCCTCTCTCACCTGGCAGTACGAGGAGGGATTTTTGTCCAGCAGCACCGGGTCAGGTAGTGAGCCGGAATCTGATTCCATCGAGTCCTGTGAGTCGGAATCAAGTTCCAGCTCGACTGAGTCTGAGTCTGGTACTCCTGGGAAAGCTAACCCGAATGCCATAGTCCTGTCTAGGTCGTCTTTTTTCCTTTTATTTGAGTCTGTTATAACCAATGAATCGGACGATTTGGATGTGCCTAATGAGAAAGAACTATCTGTGGTTTCCGAGTACTTTTCTGTGCCCTTGATTTATTGCATTAATTCAGACTTTCAAAACTTTGATGAAAACGACGAGGACGAAGTTCCTCGGTTTTAGCGTTTAATTGAGCAGGCGCAAGGGAGATTTGTTAAACCATCAATGGAGGAACTTTTTACCGTGGACATTAGTCTTGAGGACCATGGCTGGTCGGTCGGGTCCACGTTGTCTTCGGAGGAATCTGCGCTTAGTTGCTTTATTAAAAGATTTCAAAGATGTTTTCGCGTGGTCCTCGAAGACATGCACCGAATCGATCTGAGATTATGCGACATCGGATCCCCTTGACCCGAGGCCCGACCGCCAGCGAAACTTCGAAGGATCGCCGGATTGGGCTCTTAAGATTAAGGAAGAGGTCACCAAGCAAATCGATGCAGGCTTCCTGCTGGTATCTGAATATCCAACTTGGTTGGCCAACATTGTTCCGGTGCCGAAGAAAGATGGCAGGATTCGGGTGTGTGTAGACTTTAGGGATTTGAACAGAGCTAGTCCGAAGGACGACTTTCCCTTACCGCACATCGATGAGTTGGTAGACTTCACAGTAGGGCATGCATTGCTCTCATTCATGGATGGCTTCTCAGGATACAACCAGATAGTGATGGCACCAGAAGATAGGGAAAAGACTGCATTCACCACCCCGTGGGGGACATACAACTACCGGGTAATGCCGTTTGGGTTGAAGAACGCTGGAGCTACTTATCAACGGGCCGCGACCACAATACTACATGATATAATCCACAAAGAGGTTGAGGTGTATGTGGACGACATGATTGTCAAGTCCAAGGAAAGAGAGGGCCACTACACCGCCTTGCATAAGTTTTTCCAAAGGATCAGGGAATTCCGGTTGCGGCTAAACCCTCAGAAATGTACATTTGGTGTTACAGCGGGAAAAATGCTGGGGTTTCTGATTATACAAAGAGGCATCGAGGTCGATCCTTCCAAAATCAAGGCCATCTTAGAAATGCCACCACCAAGGACTGAAAAGGAGGTGCGAGGCTTTCTGGGTAAAGTGCAATTCATAAGACGGTTTATTTCAAAATTAACCTTGACTTGTGAACCACTTTTTGGCCTCCTGAAGAAAGGAAAGAAGTTCCAATGGGACGGCCGATGTTAAGCTGCATTTGAACAGATCAAAGAATATCTACAGAACCCACCCATTTTATCGCCACCAGAACCGGGAAAACCGTTGATTTTGTATCTGTTAGTGACTGAAACTACAATGGGCTGCATGCTTGCACAAGAATCAGAAGATAAGGTGGAGAAAGCCATCTACTATTTGAGTAAAAAGATGCTGGAGTATGAGACCCGATATACACCGCTGGAAAAGGCTTGCTTAGCTCTAGTATGGGCTACCAGGAAGCTGCGGCACTATCTGTTATTCTGTAATGTTGGTTTCACGACTAGATCCCATCAAATATCTTTTCGAGAAACCAGCACTTACGGGTAGGCTAGCTCGTTGGTTGCTGTTGCTCTCCGAATTTGATCTCACGTACGTGACACGTAAGTCAGTGAAAGGGAGAGCAGTGGCAGAGTTCCTTGCTGACCACCCGGTTGAGGGGGATGAAGCAGTTGAGTACCTGTTCCCGGATGAATCAATTCTGTATATCGACGATGAAACTTGGACGATGTACTTTGACGGAGCGTCAAATCAACATGGGTATGGGATAGGAGTGTTGCTGATAGCACCTGACAATTCCCGTATCCCTCTAGCCTTCAAACTCCGATTCAAAGTCTCGAACAATGAATCAGAATACGAGGCGTGTATTGCTGGTCTAGAAGCAGCCCTGGAACTAGGGGCAAGACGGTTGGACGTCATTGGGGATTCGAACCTTGTTGTGTCTCAAGCTAAAGGAGACTGGAAAGTGAAAGAGGAAAAGATGATGATGTATCACCAAACCTTGGATTTGCTGATTCCTCGGTTTGAGAAGCTAAGTTTTACTCATCTACTAAGAGAGAACAACAGGTTCGCAGATTCTTTAGCAACTCTATCTTCTATGATAGACATCCTGTGTGGAGTCCGAATGCGTCCAGTCATCATTGACCAGAAATTTGCACCTGCCTATGAGTCGATTGCAGTCATAGATCAAGTTCAGGACGAACACCCCTGGTATTACGACATCTGGAACTTCTTGGAGAAAGAAACATACCCGCCAGGGGTAAATGCCAAAGACAAAAGGGCAATCAGGAGAATGGCAGTTCAGTTCATCATCTGCGGGGGTAAACTGTATAAACGGGGTCATCTGGGAATGCATAAACTATGCGTTAATGCCGAAGAGTCAAAGCGTCTGATGGAAGCCCTCCACAGGGGAGAATGTGGTGCACACATGAATGGGGTAATGTTGGCACGGAAGATTCTCAGACAGGGTTATTACTGGTCCACCATGGAGGAGGATTGTATTAGTTTCATCTGGCGATGTCACAAGTGTCAAATTCATGCAAATCGCATGAACATCCCGCCGTCAAAGCTGTACAACATGACTTCGCCATGGCCGTTTTACATGCAGGGAATTGATGTAATCGGGCTGTCACACGAAGAATCGAATGGGCATGAGTTCATCTTAGTAGCGATAGATTATTTCACAAAGTGGGTCGAGGCCCAATCTTATGTGGTGTTGAAGGCTTCGCATGTAGCAAAATTCATCAGAAACAACATCATCTGTCGCTACGGGGTCCCAAATGAAATCGTTTCAGACAATGGTTCTCACTTCAAGAAGGAGGTGATTGATTTGTTGGAGAAATACAATGTGGCTTTTCATAAGTCATCTACCTACCGGCCGCAAACTAATGGAGCAGTTGAGGCCGCCAACAAGAATATCAAGCGCATACTACAGAAGATGGTGGAAACCTACCGGGACTGGCCAGATAAGCTGCTATTTGCTCTGTGGGGCTACAGGACTTCAATCAGAACTTCTACTGGGGCGACTCCGTACTCATTGGTTTATGGGATGGAGGCCGTTCTGCCTATCGAGATTGAGGTCTAGTCATTACGAGTATTGGCTGAGTGCCAGATAGCCGAAGCGGATTGGCAGCAAAGCAGATTTGAGGAACTCATGTTTTTCGATGAAAGAAGGCTGAAGGCACTGTACCACGTCCAAAGTTATCAACGCAGAATCGCCCGGGCTTTTAACAAGAAGGTTAAGTCCAGGAATTTGAAAGAAGGAGATTTGGTACTCAAAGACAACCGAGCCCCCATCCACGACCCAAGGGGCAAGTTCAGACCCAATTGGACTGGTCCCTACATTATCAAGTCAATCTGGTCTGGTGGAGCTGTGGTTCTGATGGATCTAGATGGCTTAGAGTTTTCCCAACCGATCAACATGGACAAGTTGAAGAAATACTACCCCTGAGAGGCTCGCTAGGCCGAAAACCCGAAAGGGCGACCTAGGCAAAATTCAAAGCACAGAAGAATTTGAAATTATAAAAACTGAGCTCGCAAGGTTGAAAACCCGCAAAGGGCGGCCTTGGCAAAAGTTAGAGCGCAAAATGAGAGTAAAAATACCCGAGCGAACCTAAGCCTGAACTACGTAAGGCTTGATTCCTATCTTTGGGATACGTAGGCAGCTTCATCCTGAAGTTCAGCCACAATCTTTTCCCCGATCAACTTTGTCCATTTGATCATCTCAATCATCTCTATTCATCAGCATTTATCGTGATCTCCGGTACAGTGCTATTCAGACTAGGGGCAACTTTCCGTTGCCACACAATGCCGCGGTACTATCCAGACTAGGGGTAACTTTCCGTTGCTATGAATTGCCGAGGCACTTTTCAGACTAGGGGCAACTTTCCAGTTGCTAGGATCCGGGGTTGTGCATCTCAAAGGATGTATCTCGTGTGTCGATTGATCCATATCGAAAATAGTTTTGAAAAGTTTTAATAAAAGTTGACTTTGCTCAAAATTAATCTTTTTACAACTAAGACCATTTTTGGACCAAAGCGGAGAATCTTCAGTACCACAACCTTCAATTTCATTGATTTCACAACGGAGTTCTCTTGCTCTTGCATACAATTGAAGTTGCTTTTTATTACACTCATAAAGACAACTTGAAAGTACTAATAAAGCAATAAATCTGGGGCATAGTCAAGTCAGGTGTCCCTGCGCCCCCTCCCAGAGCTTGTCAAAGCCTCTGACGCCAACCTAGGCCCAATCTGTGCCTCCTCATTGAGCCAATCCCAGCACTCGTCAGATAAAGTGCAACTGAAAATAGGGGCGGGGGGCAGGAGCTCTCTAGTCCTCCAGGCCATAGTATGTCGGGCAAGGTGTGCACCTTGGACCGGGAAAGTGACCGGGTACTCAATTCCCCCCGGAGGGCAAGTCTGATCATGACCAAACTGATGCAGAATACGGAATGGGAAATGGAATACGCAGTGAGTCAAGCTGACCAACCGGATCCCTGTATCCTGGAACATGCTATAGCTCATCGCCGGAAGGTTAAGCCAAGGACAGCGCCAAGCAATGCGATCAGCAGACAAATTGCACATCCATTCAAACCACCATCCCTCATCAAGGGCGTCAACTAGGCATTGTCGAAAGAAGTAGCCGTGGGCTGAGTAAGCAGGGCAAGAGTCCACAACTTGTAATTTATCCATCAACCATATCTAGGGAGGGATGAAAAATGAGAGAATAAAGAATAGAAAGATGTGCGATGAGAGAAAAGTGAGATGAGGGTTTTGTGAGAAAAAAAAATGAGCCTGAGGGCCGAGCGATGTGAGCAAATACATATGTGAGATCAGGTGGGAAATATTACCTGCAGCAGTAGTGGACTCCCTGCAAATCTAGTTGTCTCTCGGCGATAGAGAGCATCCAAACCCATCAGTGTCTCGGCCAATGTCATGGCGATACAGCTCTTTCCTTCCCTCAAGCCTTGAGCGACTTCAATCAAATGGATGCTAGCTCCTCCGGAGCCCGAGACAAACAGAAAATGAGATAGCATGCACAAGCAGAGCGCATGTTGTCAGAAACCTTGCCAATGATGGTCGCTGCGGTCACCGACATCAGAGAATCGATAAATCAGGCTCGGGATATCCAACATCCTGTTACAGATCAGAGATCGAGCATCATGCGCATTGAGACCGCACATCCACCCTAAAGCTTGGGCGTGGCCGAAGCGAGACTGAGGCAAGATCTCTTCTGAGCGTTCAGACCCCATCAAGACTTGAAAATCTTCGAAAGTGGGACATACCTCTTACCCTCCGAAGCTGAAGACATGCGTCGCCGGGTTCCAAAATCTCACTGCAGCATGGAGGAAAGGAAGGTGCAGTGGAGTCTGGCCCAACGTGAATAGTGCATTCAAGCCGAAACCCCGGAAATTCAACTTTTCCGAGCCATCTAAAGAAGAGATCCAAGATGTGAGATTTTCTACGAGAAATGCCTCCATTTTTGTGCAAAGCAGTGATGAAATGAAAGAGTTCCAAAGTTGGAGCTTTATAGGGGGGTAAAACACTATTCGAGGACAAGTGTCAGAATTCTAGGAGTTGCAGGAAAGGTGGCCGGCCGGCCACCTATTCTAGCAGACCGGCCATCTTTGTTTCAAAAACTGGCCAGCCGGCCACCTTTCAGTCTCCAGATGCAAAATGTGGCCGGCCATGCATTGGTCATGTTTTGCCCTCCGGAAGGAAGTTTGAGGCATTTCTATGCATCGGGGATGTCGAAGGCCTCCATTTCTCTCAGTTTCGGATGCGTTCCATCATCCAAATCGTTCGTCCGAAGTACGCTTTGTTGTATTTTGCTTATCGAGTTGTTGCTTTGTTTATCGAGTTGTAAGTTTTGTCGAGCTGTCGCATTTTATGTTTTGAGTTGTTACTTTTTGGTTACACAATTTTGTTAAGTTGTTAACATTGTTGTATTTTGCTTGTCGAGTTGTAAACTTGCTAAGATTCTATTATTTCTTAGTGAGTTGAGTTGTTTGATTTGTTGCGTCGGTTCATTACCTGACCCGGTAAATACACAAGGCACATTCCCATTCAATTCCATTTTTGTGCAGAATGATGCGATACGATGCTAAGAGTTTCAAATACAAATACCTTTTCAAAAGCTGTTTCATTCCATCATGTTTTACAACAAAGTAAAGGTACAAGTTTTACAGAAAATAAAACTGCCTAACAATATGCAAAGTGCTACAAACTACTAGCAAAAAGTAAAATAAAGCAGGAAATAGCATCAATATCCTCGGGAGCGGGAATGAGAGGGCCCCCTCATCCTCTTCTGCGGGACAACCTCTGCACCATCATCACCATCCGGGTCGGAGCTGTCATCCTCAGGATCCCCTTCAGCCTCGCCTCCACTCCCGGAACCAAGGCCGGAGTCCCCCTCCTCAGCAGATGTCTCTGACTCACGATCTGCGACCTCCTCCTCCTCTTCATCAGGCTCTGCCTCTATAACATGTGCCCTACGTCTGCGAGATGACCTTGCTCCTCGAGCTCCTCGGAAAGGCCTAGATGGCCATGCTCCCTGAGAAGGCCTGGATGGCCCAGCTCCTCGAAAGGGCCCAGATGGCCCAGCACCTCGACCTCTTTGAGAAGGCCTGGGTGGCCCAGCCCGCGGCAGTGCATATACAAGAGGCATCTGAAAGTGAAGAGTTCAATACATCAGTTCAAATATGAAAAGCAGATGTAAGTACAATATGCGAGTGGGGTGTGTGTCAGATGTGCTCTACACAGCCTATCAATACAGCAGAATGTTCAAAACCAGCATGTCATCAGAAATATGCTAAATACAGGAAAGATGGACAGTACCTGTACACCCATAATGGCCAACTGTGCCTCCCTCCGTAGGATCATTCCCTCGAATGTGGCCAGCATCCCAAGCATCTCATCCATGTACTCAACTGGAGGCTACAGATACAAATGCAAAACTATCAGTAAAGGAATGAATGTCCAAGTATCCGACTGATAAGTCAAAGTTGTAAAACATACCGATGGTGAATCAGGGTCTCTGACATATCTGTGGTCAGGAAGAGGAGGCTCTAGCGAGACCTGGTAAGGAGTCCCAAATCGCCAACTCGTTAACTCGGTCGGCATATCTGGTCACCCAGGATGATGAAGAGTCGGAGGGATCGGGGGAATCGACCCACCCCCACCTCGAGATGTACCAGCCCTGTTGGAGGAGGGGATATCCGTAGCACGAGCCCGACTCGAAGATGGTATACCAGTGGACCTCAGTGGCAGAGTACGCACCCCTGTCAAGGGAGGCATCAGATATGTGTGACGATAAGTGGCGTAGTCCCCGTCCGTAAGGTGTAGCAAAGCATCGGTGCCCTGCATAGCGCTAACGACCTCCTGGGTAGAGAGTCTATCAGCAGTCCGCATAGTGGCTGGAGGTACGGCAGGAGGGTCCTGAGAAGTGTACCCCCATACCTGACGCAGAAAGCGTTCCCCCAGGAACCATGCTCTACCAACCGGTCCTTCAAGCAGGAACCTGTACTGGGAGTTACCCGATCCTCCAGGATACTGATATCGGAGACCATCACCCAAGATCGCCCAAGGCTGCCACGTAATCTGCGGATAACTAGTGCATAAATCAATCAGAAATTGGGAATATACAAGGCAGATCAAAGATGAAAATGAAAGGAACTGAGAGTACTGAAATACCTCTGTCGTCCGAACAGTGTCAAAATACTGCCGCAAATGGAAGAGAGTCTCTCGAGGTCTCGGTCGGTGCTGGCCCTCGAATACCAAGGAATACGGGGTCATAAGGGGCCCTGCCACCTCCATCTCTGGGGCAAACGTCGGAAAATATACGTAGACCCATAGCTGAGAAGAGCAATGTAGAATGTAAATACAAACTGCTGAAGGCAAAATACAGGATGTAAAGTGCGCCGTGTGTGCAATGAACAAGTAATAAGGAGCAGAAATGTAAATCAAGAGGACAGAACGTACCTCCCAGGCTCTCTAATAGCCGCCGAGTAAGTCTCCTTGCATGAGGTCAGCTCATATAGCAATAGAGGTAGCAGTGCCGGCGCCACCCAGTCGTCTTGACCGACTGTGATAGGTCCACTAGAGCGCTCAAAAGATACAGCCCGACAGTGTTCCCCCTATCAGCAAACAGAGTGGTGCCAAAGAGTAACATAAGGAAACCACGGGCGTACTGCTCAACCTCCTCAGGAGACTCGGGCTCCATCCCCTCCCTCCGAAAATGGGAAGAGAACCAGGTGTACCGGACTCTCCCAGAAGCTCTGTCCACAGGCGGGCGGGCCCCCAACAGATGTACCCAAGCGGCCTCCCATTCGCCCATATCCTCGTCGTAAGGAATGGGCCAACCTCCTATGTCTAGGCCAATAAGTACAGCAAAATCTAGCGGGGTCATAGTCAGATCCCCGGTGGTAGAAAAGTGGAAGGAATTGGTGGTGTCCCACTATCTCTCCACCAAAGTGGCTAACAGTGTCCTACTGGCAGGACAATGTGATAACCCTACGCAGAAGGCCCCGAACCCTGCTAAATCAACTAAATCCCGGACAGCCTTCGGGGGCTCAGTGTACCACTCTCTCGTAGCAGTGGAGCCATATCCTCGCACGGTACGAGAGCCAACCTGCATTCAGAATGAATGAGCCATGTGTTAGAATGAAACGAACAAGCCGTGTGCAAATCAAATGAACAAGCCGTGTGCAAATCAAATGAATGAGCTATGTGTCAAAATGAAATAAATGAGCCGTGTGCAAACGCAAGTAAATGAACTGTGTGTTCAGAAAATCAAAAATATGGGCTGCGTGTTCATCTCAAATGTCTGGGTTGTGTGTTCAGAAAATCAGTGTTTTGGGCTACGTGTTCAAATCTTAATCAGTGGGCTGCGTGTTCGCTTTAATCTGGACTGTGTGTTCAGAAAATCAGAGTTTGGGACTGCGTGTTCTACTTTCAATCAGTGTGGGATGTGTGTTCACCATCAACTTGGACTGTGTGTTCAGAAAATCAGAGTTTGGGATTGCGTGTTCTACTCTCAATCAGTGTGGGCTGTGTGTTCACCATCAACTTGGACTGTGTTCGTAAAATCGAGTTTGGGGACTGCGTGTTCTACTCTCAATCGATTAAATTTGTGTGTTCACTATCAACTTGGACTGTGTGTTTAGAAAATCAGAGTTTGGGACTGCGTGTTCTACTCTCAATCAGTGTGGGCTGTGTGTTCACCATCAACTTGGATTGTGTGTTCAGAAAATCAGAGTTTGGGACTGCGTGTTCTACTCTCAATCAGTGTGGGTTGTGTGTTCACCATCAACTTGGACTGTGTGTTTAGAAAATCAGAGTTTGGGACTGCATGTTCTACTCTCAATCGATTAATGAAATGTGTGTTCACCATCAACTTGGACTGTGTGTTCAGAAAATCAGAGTTTGGGACTGCGTGTTCTACTCTCAATCAGTGTGGGCTGTGTGTTCACCATCAACTTGGACTGTGTGTTCAGAAAATCCGAGTTTGGGACTGCGTGTTCTACTCTCAATCAGTGTGTGCCGTGTGTTCACCATTAACTAGAACTGTGTGTTCAGAGAATTAGAGTTTGGGACTGTGTGTTCTACTCTTAGTCAGTGTGTGCCGTGTGTTCACCTTCAAATTCGGGCTGTGTGTTCGACAAATCAGTGTTTGAGCCGTGTGTTCAATTCTTAACTAGTGTGTACCGTGCGTTCACAATCAATCAATGAGCCTAGTGTTCAGAAGTTCAAGTGTTTAAGCCACATGTTCAGAATGCAAGCAAAGTACTATGTCATAAGCTAAACTGTGTGTTCAAGCATGGCAAAGGTATGAAATGCACGAAAAATACAGAAAATGACGTAAAATACCTCTCGTGCCTCGTAAGAGAGGTGATGTTCTGGCTCTCGCAGAAGTAGATCTCCGGGTGCCCGATCATTGAAGTCAGTAAAATGACGAAAAATGGCCCGCGTAAGAATGTGCACCAACGGGGCGTATCTCTCGGGAATAAATGGTCGGACCCTCGGGGGTAGTGTCATAATATCGAAATCATCCCCGGCACCTAGAGGACCTCCACTATGAGGGAAATTACCCGCCATTTCAAAAAAATCTGCAAAAGGAGCAAAAATGAGCCAAAATTAGAAAAAAGTCAACAAAAGTCAACTCTTGGGAAATGGAAAAGTCAACAAAAGTCAACTCCCGAGAAAATCTTCCAAATATTGAGACAAACTTACCTCAAGTGGTGAAAATGAGAAAAGAATCCCCGAAATCAAAATTTAATCGGTCCAAAGTGCTTAAAATCGAATGTTTTTGCAAAAACAACTTGCGTGGGAGGTTGAAAAGCGCGTATAAAGTGCAGATCTGAAAGAGAAAATGGTTTGGGAATCAAGAGGAGAAGTTTTCGCAGCTGTGGGTGTGAGCTCAAACTAAATGGATGAGAGAATATAAAGAAAATGAGGTGAAAAGACCAAATTGCCCACTATTTTGGGCAGGTGGCCGGCCGGCCACCTTTTCTGGCTGGCCGGCCATTTGCTTTTTGGAAACTAGCTGGTGGCCTCCCCTTGGGCAAATAACTGGCCGGCCATGTCCTCCACATGCTCACCTAGCTCTCTGCAAATTTTGAGGAAGATTGGAGTTCCCGGGACCTGAAAAAGTTTAAGAAAAGTGCACTTTCTGGCGCGAAATTGCTCCGCCGGAACTTCAGCTGCAATTTCTGACATGTGTCTCATCATTACTCATCAAAATCAGAGTGTATCCTTTTTGAGCATGTTGTAACCTCTCCGGGAGGTGAACCAGAGGCCGCGATCGAGTCGCCTTCGCCGAAATGCGCATTTCTTTACTCGTTTCGCAACAAACGGGCACCCTGATTTATGCTCGTTTTGCATTGTTGTGCACATGACTTGCATTCTCGTGAGCATTTTGCATCGTCATGCATGTTTCTTGGTATACCATACCTCTGTGCTTGAGCATGCGTTGTCACGCACGTTCCCTTCTCGCGTTGCGATGCATTCACTCGCCGACACTGCGTGTGTCAAACTTTCGGAATCACAGGAATCCCATTGAATACATGTTGTTAGCATATTGTTCTTGTTGAATTTCTCTCTTTTGCAGGCACGATATTGTATGTACAGTTCATTTGAGACTGGTGCGACCAGACGAATTGCGCAGGTATCGTATCCTCTCCGTGTGAGATGTGACGAGAATTGAATAATTCTCCGCATTCCTAACTGCATGAAATATAGTTGTTGCTTTGTATTCTTGCTTAAAACTATTGCATCTATTTGCGAATACTTGCTTCATTACAGCTTGCTGCACTTGCACGATCATTAAGTTACATCTGGCTCCGTGCATATCGCTTTGCATTTTGCCCCCTGCCTGCGGGCACATATCTCTGTGCATCTTGTATGATTGTCTAAGTCTTCGGCCTTGTCAAAAACGGGTCGTCTCTGGGCTTTGACATTCACTCCCGTTACTTGTGACTTCCGAGTTCTGTCAAAGAGGGGCAACTGTAGACACCCCATTTTTGACCGACCTTAAGACTCAGACGTCACCGATTGAGCGCTCGATGATGTTGTATATTGTGCTCGTTCAGAAGTCCCAGAGTCACGGCCGTGAGTCCTGCCTCCGAACTTTCGAACCCTCTTCTGTACCTTGTCTCGGTTTGCGAACCAGACTCGATTTTCTCTGTTTCTTTTCCTGAAGGGAGGGAGAGGTCCCGTAGACCATCTCTCAGTGGCCGTGGGCTACATTTCGTGGCCGTAGGCCATTTTGCCCATTTCGGAGCCCGGTTCCCAGTTTTCGGAGCCGTCAGGCAGTGTGCCTCGGTTCCAGACCGTCTAACCATCTCTGATTCCTTTGGTTTTTGGCATACATCTTATTTACTCCCTTTTGAGGGACACTGAGGTCTGAAAGACCCACTTCGTGGCCAAATGCCACTTTCGATGCTTAACAGCCTATTTTCGGGACCCCGAACTGCGTGTTTTGGCCCCCGAGCATTCGTTTTGCATCGGTTTTCGTTCATTTTTGGAAAGTACCTCTGTTTCATCACCAGGAAGGTCACTGAAGGGTGGGAGGCCAGCAATTTTCTTAGCAACCAGTTATATTCCTCCGGCGCCCGTTTTTCTCACTTCCGAGCCAATGTTGACCACCCTAGGGCCATTTTCTTCAACCCCAAACCACATATTTGTGTTGTACACACATGGGAGGACCCTTAAAGTCTATGGCCGGCCAGTAATTCAAATTGAACCTTTTGAACCCCTTCTAAAAGTGGCCTATTCTCTCTCCTGTTTTAGAGTTGCCAATTTTGAACCACAGGGTTGTGATGAGGAGACCTGGGAAGACACCTTTCTCTGGTGGCTGGCCAGAAAATCTTCTTGAGCCTTTTGACCCTTGGCCGGCCGGCCATAGGGGGTGGCTGGCCGGCCACCTGCAACAAAAATAGGTGGCCGGCCATGTTCCTTGGGATGTGTGCTTTACAGCTGTATAGCTTTTTCCTCCAAAATATCTGATTTTGGGGGACTTTTGTAGAAGAGGGAAACTTAATCCCTTTTTCCTACACATTTTCCCTCCATTGCCCCACCATTCTTGCACACATAACAGCAGCTCAAGCTTTGTTTAGAGGGTTGGAAAACTTGCTTTGAGCACATAGATACATATCTCTCCATTTCTCTCAAAAATCCCTAAGCTTGGTACCATTTCTTCATCACTACCAAGCACCACCATCACCACTCCATTTCTAGCAGCAAGGAGAGGTTTTTCAGAGGCTTAGAAGCAACATTCCCTGGTCCAAGAGGTAGCAAAGAAGTGATCTTCAAGGGTAAGACCATTTTCCCTCTTTTGTAGCACATTTTTGCACCATTGCTTAGGCCTATTTTCTTGCTGTTTTGGGCTCTGGCCCTAACTTAAAGGGTCATTTTTTTGAGCCATTATTCATGTTTTTTTAAGGGCTCAACCCTGTTTGAGCCCCCCATTTGGTACTTGCTTCAATACCCTCTTAAATACCATAATCTTGCATGATATTTCTAGCCTATGTGTGACCTGTTTTTGAGCATGATATAAACTGTGAGTTGGCTTATTTTGATCCCCTCTACAACATTTTAGAAGGGATCAACACTGTTGGGGGCCTCCATGTAGCACTTACCATTATACCCCTCTTTGGCCCCCATTTTTGCATGCTTTTTTAGGCTTATCTAGCTTCTGTTTTCGGCCATCATCAGAACTGAAAATGGCCATATTTTGACTTCTTGGAATATCTCATTAAGGGTCTTTGGCTGTTTGGTGAATTCTTTGTATACCTCATGTTATAGCCTCTTGTTGGCCTATTTCTTGCATTGCATTTTGAGCATGTTTTCATACTGATTTGAGGCTTGTCATCTACTGTAAATGTTCATATTTTTAGTCCCTCTTCAGTGTTGTAGAAGGGTATTTTTCCATTTGGGCTTTGCATCTACCACTTGCTTCATGACCTCCCTTGCGGAGCCATTTTTGTATGCCATTTTAGCCCTACTTGTGATTGTTGTTTGGCCATGTTTTGTACTGTAAAAATGTGAGGTTTTGGGCTGCCTTGCTTCTTATTTTTCATTACATGTATCAATTATGCATGTATTGTATAGTTGTAAGCCATTTCGTGCACTTATCTTTGCATTTCAGGATCATTTCATGCATCGGGTATTATTTCGCCTCATTTCGGGGCTGTTTTGCCCCTCATTTTGCCACTGATTTTTTCATGTTTGCATATCATATTCCATGTCTTTGCCATGTCTCATTAGAGTGGCATTTCAGTGCCCGAGGGTCCGTTCTCGGTTTGGGCACGCACTTCGAGGTATCTTGTTTTCATCTAATGGCCTCCTATGTGAGTGTGGATGAGGCTCTCTCATGTTGGTGTAAGCCCATTATTGCATTGCGTATGCCGTTTCATCCATAGCATTGTGTATGCCCGGTTGTGTATTACCTCGTGCAGCGTGTATGCCATTCCATGACATTGTGTATGTTAGGGTTGCATATTAGCTACATTTCATGCATATCATGCATATTGCATCATGTTCGGGATAGGAGTTAGCCCGGGCACGGGAAACGAGGCACGTTTCATACTCCGAGCGACGGAACGGGTCTCAATTCCCAAGTCACCGACACTCCGGATTACCCATGATGGAGTTAGGTTTTGTTGTAGCATTCATTCTATATTGAGTTGTGCAATTCGGCTCCTCGGCCATCATGCATCGATATGCGTGATTGGTGGCACGAGGATCGAGACATGTATATATTTGTGAAATACATTGCTATGCCCCTTTCCTGCTCTCTGTTGCAGCAAAATGAAGAATCAGTAACTTTTCGGGACTTGGCACGCATTTCGAGAAACATTGCAAACAGAGGCTAATTGGGACATCCCAGTGGATTTCCGCGCAAAGCAGCCCAAACAAGCATCATTTCATTATTCGGAGCGGAGTCAAGGCAATCCCTGGCTTGCATGCCAGTTTTACCGCTTTCTTTGTTAATTAATTAGGAATTTGTATATTATTCGGACTGTATTATTCTTTCATTTGGGACTGTATTATTTATTCGGACCCTCTGTGCGAGGGCATAATTGTAATAAGTGTGGGTGAGTGTGATGTATGTCTTCCAACCCCACGTCTTTCTTCCCTTTTATTTACCTGCTTATGATGGTTAGATATAGGGCATATTTCAATTAGCATACAGTATGACAGCATGTTTGCATCATTCATCTGTTTTGCACGCACCGGGCTCGGCACATCATACAAACCGCATTTGTATTTCAATTCCAAATTGAATATGTGTTAGTTGTAGCATCATCATATGCCATGTTTAGAATAGCCGAGTATGCTATAATTTGCATCTTTGCATGTGTTGCATTAGGCAATTCTGTGTATCTAGGATCATGCATGGATTTCTAACGAGCTTCTGTTTTGGCTTGGAGTACTAGGTGAGTTTTTATGCTTTAGCATCCTTGCATGCGTGTGAGTGTTGCCATGAATAGCATGCTTACCATGAGGCTATGTGCTTATGTGATATAACTGCCTTGAATGCCTGTGGGTGGAGGTTGAGTTACTTGAATTGGGACAATTCATCAAATATTTGTTTTTTTTTACGCCCACTAGATAGTGGCAAAACCATTGTTCTTCTAAGCCCACCTGAGGGTGGCAAAATCTGCATTTTGAGTCTACCTGCGGGTAGCAAACCATTTTCAAACAAACAAACATGAAATGTTTTGTTCCAATTCAGGCGATTCAGTCTATACTTGTATGCTGTGCACATCACATAGTAAACCTAGGCTAATAACCGGAATAAGAACTCACAATGTTTTCAAAATAAGATATCATGGTTAGTAGAGGCCGGTCTTTGACCGGGCGAGCGGGGGTGCTCACGAAGTGACCTTCCCCAATCGTACCCAAGTTCCCGAGCCGAGGCAACTTTAGTGATGACGGACACATGGCCTTTGGCACCGAGTCAGGGTTTCCTAAATTTCCCATTTAAAAAACATTTAGGTGGCGACTCTGTATCTGGCAAAGCAGTCAATGTTTGGCACTTCTTTCAAAAAATCTATTTTCAAAACGATTTTCCAGATTTAGACTCTTTGGTTCAAGATTAAGAACCGTGACATACGAGTCCTTCGAACTGTAGTGACCCAATATCGAACCAGAATGGGAGGGACTCGCACTCCCTTCCTCGGGATGCGTTCGGGGACGTCTACACACGTGCGGCTTGCTTTCTCGCTCGTGCGAACAAGCAACTTCGAATGCATTTTTCATTTTTGTTTTGGGGGCGCTGCCTTAGGACCCGCTAAGGGGCGCTACCTCGTGGACCCCCGCGAGCTGACCGGGCAGCTCGACTTCCACTAGAGCATTGCCCTTGGACTTGTCATGACCCGAACCCGCCCCCAAGGGTTAAGGACATAACCGACCAGCAATCATGAGATTACCTACAGCCTCAGACTAAACCAAATGTATTTTAACAGAGTTAATGGGGGCCAAACGGAAGCAATTAAAAACTTTGTCCATAGAGCTGTGCTTACATGGCACATCATCACAAATCATACATATGCATATTAATAACTCACAACAAAATATGTACTACACCAGGTTCTGTACATACAGGATCCTATAAGTCTAAGCCAACCCAAGAAACTATATACAACATATTCCAAGACTTCGCCCACATGACAAAATAAAACAGAATGACAAAAAGGCGAAGACGGGTCTCGTGCGTGAGACGTGAGGGCTGACTCTTCAAAACCCTTTGTTGTTCCTCACAGACTTCACTGGGGCTGGGTTTGGACTTCTCTTGGCTCACCTACAAACACATGAATGAGCGTAAGCGATAGCCCAGTGAATAATATCAAGTAAAGAAGTTATACAAACAATATGTAGAACAACATGCTTCAAACGGCCTTGAGCCCAATTCACATTTCTATTTAACATATATACACAATTTAGGCCAAGTGACTATGGTTCCAAACAAACTGGCCTTGGGCCCATTCAAACTTTCATTTGTTTCAAAACGGCCTTTGGCCCATTCATTCTTGTCAAAACGGCTTCTGGCCCATTCATTCATGTTAAAACAGCCTTTGGCCCATTCATTCATGTCAAAACGGTTTCTGGCCCATTCATTCATTCTTTTATTCATATCAAACATTTGTCCATAATTCAAACTGGCAAACTCATAAGGCTTATAAGGGAATAAGCACTTGGACAAATGAGAAATTTCAAATATCGATATTACTCACAGTGATCAGCTGGTTGGTCTGCCCTGGAGCTCGACCCTATACATTCCATGAACACAAAATGGTCACAAACAATTCAATCCATTCTAAATTTACATTTTCCTCTTTAGGCTTCATTCTTATCTCTTTAACTCAATTACAATGCTCAATGCATGCCTAAGAGTACTTAGAAGTGAAAGAGGACGGAAAACGAAACACAGAATGCATAAACAAAATTTCAGAAAACAGGGTCTCCGCTCGAGCGTGGACTTCCCTGCTCGAGCGGACCCAATAGGTTTGCAAAAGTACTGGATGCATCAAAATTACGCTTGATCGTGCACTCTGGCGCTCGAGCGGAAGGCCTTACTACATGGCTCCCCGCTCGAGCGGACACCATGTCTGCAAAAAGTTCTGGGAGCACGTATTTCACGCTCGAGCGGCAGGTTCTCCGCTCGAGCGGACATCAAAATTCTGGAAAATCCAGAATTGTTCTTTGAGCTCAAATTCGACATTCCAATTATCATTTCATGCATATAATAGCTCAAACTTCAAATATACTTGTGCTAACATGATACAAATACCAAATTATATCATTATGAAGCTCAATTCCAAGAATCAAACACATGCATGTCCCAAATTGTCTTAAACTCAACACCAACACATCAAATTCAAACATGCAAAGCTCACACCTCCATGATCTACACTTGCATGTGAGTGATATTCATTATTCTCAACTTAATTGGTGAAGAGATGATCAAACACATGGATTTCAAACAAGATTCAACATGGATTATACACATTGTTTTCAAATATGGAAATTCATAGCAATTTCCTACATGCATGCATCTATTGACTTCAAATACAACAAAATCAACTCAATTTCCTCATAATCAATTTAATCCATGTTCTTGACCATTATTCAAACTTGAATTCATAAAATAATAACTTAAAATTCATGAATTCACTTACCTAGGAGCTTCAAACCCCTAAACTCTAGCCAATTCTTGAGTTTAATCCTCAAATTCCGAAACCTTGAGCCAAGATTACACAATTCTCTCCGTTTCTCTCTCTATAGCCGGCCTCTCTCTCTCTCTCTCAAGGCACAAAATCTGATTCTTGAGTTCAAGCATAGAAATTAAGTGTATAGTGCCCTTCTTACATAAATTTCCACTAGTCACAATTATTTAATACTAAATAATTTGAGCACTAATTCATTAAATTAATCCGATTAATTTGATCCGAATCAATTTCCAATTAAATTTCACCGTAGGCTCTAAAAATTATGCCAATCACAATGGCGCAATCGATTTCGGTTTCTATGGCCGATATGGCCTTTAATTTAATTTCCAAAGCAGACAATCAAACAGATATTCCTACGGTGAACAGATAGAAATTCAAAACCACATATTTCCACATAATGGCACACAAAATCATATTAAACACATAATCATACTCATATTAAGGACCAATTAACATATTACGGAATAGGGACATCACAGGACCCGCTAAGGGGCATTGCCCCCTGGACCCCCACGAGCTGACCGGGCAGCTCGACCCCCGACATACTCAGCGAAGTGACAAAACTGGAATTGCTACAATAAATGAGATACAGATGGTCTCACAAACGATCCTTAGGTGAATTTCAAATAATCACACATAAATAGAGGAAAGACTTCACCAAATAGACGAACAAATTGTCTTTGAAACAGAATTAAAGAAGACCACAAATCTAAACCTAGCTAGCACCAAATCAGAAATAGACTTCAAAACTTTGCAGAAGTAACAATAAAGTGGAGCACCCTAGAACAAAACACACATAGCAACACTACACTAATAACCAAATCCACCGAATTAATTTCCAAGCACACACCACCGAAAAGATTAATCAGTCACTATACACTTCCAAAAAAAAAAAAATTTATTGTTAATTATTGGGGTTTTTTTTTTTATATCAAAACCCTAACTGTTAGCAAACAGTTTAAAATACTCATTGGGCCTCTAAAAGTCAGATATAACATATATATATATATATAACCAATACCAAACCAAATTAAAGTTCTTTTAATAAACCAATTAGGTCTCATACCCCACTAAGGAAGTATACCTAACAATTCTTCTCATACTGACTTAGATGGAGACACCAACCATACCCGCCAAAGTTTGACACTTCAAATGTTTGTCCTTTGACAAAGTCGTAGTCAATATATCCAAAATATTATCATTCGCATGAACATTTTCGAGTTACAACAATTTCGAATCTAATACATCACGAATCCAATGGTATCTCACATCAATGTGTTTTGATCTCGAATGAAAAGTGAAATTTTTACTGAAATGAATAACACTTTGACTATCACAATAATGCGCATACCTTTCTTGCTTCAAACACAACTGTTGCAAAATTTCTTCAACTATAACTCTTCCTTGCAAGCTTATTTAATAGCGATAAATTCAATTTTGGTAGTTGAGAGATAAACACATTTTTACAATTTAGATTTCCATGCTACAACTCCCCCTGCAAATGTCATCAAATAGCCCAAAGTAGATTTCCTAGAATAAATATCACCAGCCATGTCGAAATCCGTGAACCCATCAAGCATCGGCTTACCATTCCCAAAACACAAACACACTTTATGTGATAACCCAACCCATAATGTGCTTAATTATACATGTCTTTATGTGTTTGATATGAAATTTCAAGTTTAAGTATGTGAATTTGGAATAATATCTGTTGAATGTAGGAATATCCGTTGCAATTCCAATTTTAAACTGAAATTGTAAGCCTTAGAGGCACGATAAACCAAAATTGACTTCATATCTGTGATTAGCATGATTTTTAGAGCCTTTGGTGAAATTTTGTAAAATTACGATTCGTAATGATTAATTAAGATTTATGAGTTATATGTGTATAACCCTCTTAAGTTCTTCATTTTTGTTAAGAGCTCTAGAGAGTGAGTTAGAGAGAGAGGAAGAGCTAGGGGTTTGGAAGAGAATCATGGGGCAAACCTTAGACTTGAGTTAAGGTATGTTAATTTACTTATAATCTTAGTCTTTTGCTTATCTTTGGCATGAAATTGAAAAGAAATTAGAGATTTTGAGCTAGGGTTTTGGGTTGTGTAATTGGTTGAACTAAATGCAGGAAATAGAACATTAGGTAGCGTTTGGTAGAGTTTTCAAAATATGATTTGATAATAGAGTTGTGGTAGAAACCCCATTTTTGACCGACCTTAAGACTCAGACGTCACCGATTGAGCCCTCGGTGATGTTGCATATTGTTCTCGTTCAGAAGTCTCAGAGTCGCAGCCGTGAGCCCTGCCTCCGGACTTCTGAACCCTCTTCTGCACCTTGTCTCGGTTTGCGAACCAGACTCGGTTTTCTTTGTTTCTTTTCCTGAGGGGAGGGAGAGGTCCCGTAGACCATCTCTCAGTGGCCGTGGGCTACATTTCATGGCCATAGGTCATTTTGCCCATTTCGGAGCCCGATTCCCGGTTTTCGAAGCTGTCAGGCCGTGTGCCTCGGTTCGGGACCGCCTAACCATATCCGACAGCTCCGGTTTTTGGCATGAATCTCATTTACTCCCTTTTGAGGGACACTGAGGCCTGAGAGACCCACTTCGTGGTCGAATGCCACTTTCGGTGCTAAACAGCCTGTTTTCGGGACCCCGAACTGCGTGTTTTGGCCCCCGAACATTCGTTTTGCATCAGTTTTCGTTCATTTTTGACAGGTACCTCTGTTTTATCACCAGGAAGGTCACAGAAGGGCGGGAGGCTAGTAATTGTCTAAGCAACCAGTTATATTCCTCCGACGCCCTCCGACGCCCGTTTTTCTCACTTCCGAGCCAGTGTTGACCACCCTAGGGCCACTATCTTCAACCCCAAACCACATATTTGTGTTGTACACACATGGGAGGACCCTAAAAGTTTACGGCCAGCCAATAATTCAAGTTGGACCATTTGAACCCTTCCTAAAAGTGGCTTGTTGTCTCTCCTGTCTTACAGTTGCCAATTTCTAACCACAGGGTTTTGTTGAGGACACATGGGAGGACACCTTTTTGTGGTGGCCGGCCAAAAATTCCTCTGTACCATTTTGCCCCTTGGCCGGCCGGCCATAGGGGGTGGCCGGCTGGCCACCTGCAGCTTTGATAACTGGCCGGCCAGCTTCCTTACAGGGAGTACATTACAGCTGTGCATTGTTTTCCCTCCAAAAACTGCATCCGGAGGGAACTCTTTTTGGAGGGAAAATTGATGCCAATTCCCTCAACTTTTTTCCCTCCATTTCTCCCCCATTCTTGTCCATATAGCTGGCCTCCCAGCTCTCTCTCAAGGGTTGGAAAAATTGTTTTGAGCATATACATACATATCTCCCTCTATCTCTCTCAAAAATCCCAAGTTCCACCTCATTTCTTCATCACCACCAAGCACCACCACCACTACTCCATCTCAGCAGCTTGGAGGAGTTTTTTAGAGGCCACGGGAGCTGCAATTTGGTCCAAGAAGCAACAAAAGGGTTGGTCTACAAGGGTAAGTCCATTTTCCCTCCTTTCTAGCTCTATTTTGCCTCAATTTTTTAGCCATCTTTCTTACTGTTTTGGGATCCGACCCTAACTGAAAGGGTCATTTTTTTGAGTCATTCTTCATGTTTTTTTAAGGGATCAACCCTGTTTGAGCCCCCCATTGTGCACTTGTTTCAATACCCTCTTGTATGCCATTGTTTTGCATGGTATTTTTAGCATGTTTGTAATCTGTTTTTGAGCATGATGTAAACTGTAGTTAGGCCTATTTTGAGCCCCTCTTCAACATTTAAGAAGGGCTCAACCTTGTTTGGGACCTCCATGTATCACTTGCTTCATCACTCCTCTTTGGTTCCTATTTTTGCATGCTTTGTTAGCTCACATTGCTTCTGTTTTTAGGCCATGATCAGAACTGAAATTGGCCATATTTTGACCTTCTTGGCATGTTTCATTAAGGGTCTTTGGCTGTTTGAGGAATTTTTTGTATACTTCATGTTATACCCCTTTGTTGGCCTATATCTTGCATTGCATTTTGAGCATGTTTGTATACTGATTTGGGGCTTGTCATCTACTGTAAATGTTCATATTTGTGGTCCCTATTCAGTGTTGTATAAGGGTATTTTCCTGTTTGGGCTTTTCATCTACCACTTGCTTCATTGCCTCCCTTGCGGAGCCATTTTTGTATGCCATTTTAGCCCTACTTGCGCTTACTGTTTGGCCATGTTTTGTACTGTAAAAATGCTTATTTTGGGGCTGCCTTGCTTCCAATTTTTCATTTCATGCCCAAATTATGCATGTTTAGCATAGCTGTAGGCCATTCCATGTGCCTAGTTTTGCATTTTGGGAGAGATTCCATGCATTGGGTGTCATTTCGCCTCGTTTCAGGGCTGTTTTTCATGTCATTTTGCCTCTGAAATTTGCATGTTTGCATATCATATTCCATGTCCTGCCATGTCTCATTAGAGTGGCATTCTGTGCCGTAGGCTCCGTCCTCGGTTTACGTGCACGCGGGCACGCATTTCAAGTTGTCTTGTTTTCATCTGATGGCCTCCTATGTGAGTGTGGCTGAGGCTCTCTCATGTTGGTGTAAGCCCATTATTGCATTGCGTATACCATTTCATCCATAGCATTGTGTATGCCTGGTTATGTATTACCTCGTTTAGCGTGTATGCCATTCCATAGCATTGTGTATGTTAGGATTGTATGTTAGTTGCATTTCATGCATGTCATGCACATTGCATCGTGTTCGGGATAGGAGCTAGCCCGGGCACGGGAAACGAGGTGCGTTCCGTACTCTGAGTGACGGAACGTGTCTCAATTCCCAAGTCACCGACACTCCGGATTATCCATGATGGAGTTAGGTTTTGTTGTAGTTTTCATGTGCATTCATTCTATATTGAGTTGTGCAACTTGGCTCCTCGGCCATCATGCATCGAGATGCGTGATTGGTGGCACGAGGATCGAGGCATGCATATATTTGTGAAATACATTGCTATGCCCCTTTCCTGCTCTCTGTTGCAGCAAAATGAAGAATCAGCAACTTTTCGGAGCTTGGCATGCATTTCGAGAAAAGGTATAAATAGAGGCTAATTGGGGCATCCCAGTGGATTTCCGCGCGAAGGCAGCCCTAGCATACATCATCCATCAGAATCAAGGTAGTCCCTGGCTTGCATGCCAGTTTTACTGCTTTCTTAGTTAATTAATTAGGAATTTGTACATTATTTGGACTGTATTATTGGGACTGTACTATTCTTTTATTCGGGACTGTATATTTATTCGGACCCTCTGCGCGAGGGCATAATTGTAATAAGTGTGGGTAAGTGTGATGTATGTCTTCTAACCCCACGTCTTTCTTCCCTTTTATTTACCTGCTTATGATGGTTAGATATAGGGCATATTTCAATTAGCATACAGTATGACAGCATGTTTGCATCATTCATCTGTTTTGCACGCACCGGGCTCGGCGCATCATACAAACTTCATTTGTATTTCAATTCCAAATTGAATACGTGTTAGTTGTAGCTTTCCATATGCCATGTTTAGAATAGCCGAGCCAGCTATAGTTGCATCTTTGCATGCGTTGCACTAGACATTGCTGTATACTTAGGATCATGCATGATTCCTAATGAGCTTCTGTTTTGGCTTGGAGTACTCAGTGAATTTTACGCTTTAGCATCCTTGCATGCGTGTGAGTGTTGCCATGAACAGCATGCTTACCATGAGGCTACGTGCTAATGTGATATAACTGCCTTGAATGCTTGTGGATGGAGGTTGGGTTACTTGGATTGGACAATTCATCAAATGTTTGTTTTAAGCCCACTAGATAGTGGCAAAATCACGTTTTTCTAAGCCCACCCGAGGGTGGCAAATCCACGTCTTAGCCTACCTGCGGTTAGCACCATCAAACCATTTTCAAAAACAAACATGAAGTGTTTTGTTCCAATTCAGGCAGCTCAGTCTATACTTGTATGCTGTGCGCATCACATAGTAACCTAGGCTACTAACCGGAATAAGAACGCACAATGTTTTCAAAAACAGATATCATGATTAGTAGAGGCCGGTCTTTGACTGGGCGAGCGGGGGTGCTCACGAAGTGACCTTCTCCAATCGTACCCAAGTTCCCGAGCCGAGGCAACTTTGGTGATGACGGACACATGGCCTTTGGCACCGAGTCAGGGTTTCCTAAATTTCCCATTAAAAAAACATTTAGGCGGCGACTCTGTATCTGGCAAAGCAGTCCATGTTTGGCACTTCTTTCAAAAATCTATTTTCAAAATTGATTTGCCGGATTTGGACTCTTTGGTTCAAGATTAAGAACCGTGACATTTGAATCCTTGAACTGTAGTAGACCCAATATCGAACCAGAATGGGGGGGACTCGCACTCCTTGCCTGGGATGCGTTCGGGGACGTCTACAGTTTCTGGCGACTCTGCTGGGGATTTAGAGAACTTGACTCGAACTCTTGATATCTGGTTTTGACTACACTTGTGTGTTTCTTTGCATTGCATTTGCATTGGTGCGCCTTGGACACCGTGTTTGCCATATGCCATTCCCGAACGATTTGCCGGAGGCTTGTCTTGTCAAGTCATGACCATAAGGCTGATCGGCTCTTGGCTCTGACAGCATGGGAACTCAAACCCCGATTTTACCGGGGCACCCTTTTTGACCATTCGACCTAGTGCATATTCGGATCCATAGTGACCATTCCAAACTAGGACAGGTTGATTACCCGTTTATAGGTTGTTTGAAGCCGCTGCGTGCGTAGTGAACCCTAGCTCCTGACAAAATAGAACAGGGAAACCCTACCCCAACATAGGGGTGTTTTGGCTCTCACTTATCTGCTATGTGCTTGTTAGAGTGCGTCTCTATAGGGAATGTATGTATCAGTTGAGTTTGGGCATCAGGCCTGCGGGCATCAGTCAGTATCTAAGAATTAGTTGTCTGCAGATATCAGATTCAGTTGTGGGGAACAGTGATACAGGGACAGTAATCAGTGATTGAGGACAGTGTATATCCAGCTTATCAACCGGGTGTTGTATGCCCGACTGTGTATTGTGTGTTTAATTTAAGCTGTTATGCTACCCATTTATCTGGTTATTTATTTTCTTTTTGCTTTATTTATCTTTTTGCTAGGGGCAGTTTTAGCATGATTGCTTCCGAACCAGTAGATATTCCCCAAGCACTTTGGACACGAGGTCGCCGACTCAATCGATCCGAGGATCTAGTTGACGGACATCCAGTGTTCCACTCGCTACCCCCAGTCATCAGAAGAAGGCCAAGGAGGCGCAGTGTGTCAGAACAGGGATTACTGGGGCAGCAGTCTACTTTAGCAGCAAACAGTCGGACTGAGGTTTCTATTTCCGCTATAGAGATACATTTACTGGTCATTCAGATGGAACAACATAATACAACAGGGATGGAGGCGATGATGCGCCAAATGCATGAGAGCATGAAACAGATGCAAGAGGATGCTGCCCGCCAAGTGGAGTTCTCCAAGCAAAGAAGGCCATGGTAGAAAGTGATCACTAGATCGCAATGAGAATCGCAAGATCTGCTTCACATCAGGCTCCTCTTCCACCAGGGGCTCCATTACGAAAGCAGCACCTCGGTCAATACCTGCCGCATCCCCAGAATACCCTCCCGAACACCCAAAACACCCTACCCAATGTCCAGAATATTCAAGAGGACACAGGCCTTCCAACGGGGTTGGCTCCGCCCCCGCTTTCGCCTCAACTGTCCAAGAATCTTACACCCAACCACCCGGATTCTCCATTCGAGTTCGAGGTAGACCATACAGCTCTAAAACTGAGTAAGTTGGAGAAGCTTTTCAAGAAATCACAAGGAGTGAAGGCCATCCTAGACATCGAAGATGGGTATACCGATGTGGCCGTAACATTGCCAAACAGATTCAAGATGCCACAGATTGATCGTTTTGATGGGTCCGGGGATCCTATGGTCCACCTCCGGCTATTTTCAAACATCCTGCGACCGATGGGCCTAACTCGACCACAAAAGCTTTCCCTGTTTGGCCGAACTTTGTTGGGTGTGGCAGCCATCTGGTACGCAAAGTTAGAAGATGAGGTAAAGAGAAGCTGGGATGAGATGGCTGAGGCCTTCGTTGCACAGTACTTGTACAATACACAGATCGAGATTACAACCCGTGATCTCGAAACAACGAGGTAGGAACCCAAGGAGTCGATGGAGGGCAAAGGCATCGATGATGACCTTGAGGCCTACGGACAAAGATCAAATACGGATGATTGTGTGCAATCTCCAACCGAAACTCATGCAAAAGATGATTGTACTCCCCTTTCCCACCTTCTCAGACTTACACGAGATGGGGGGTACAAATCGAGGATGCGATGAAGTAAGGTCTGATCGACCAGGACCGCGAGCAGCCTCGGAGGACATTCAACCGTAACAACAACGTAGGCCCTAGCGGCGCTACAAATACAAGAGCTTCGGAGGTCAGTATGGTCACCACCACTCCCCCTCTCCATCCAAGGGCCGCAGCGGCCACACCCTTTTCCAATACATCCGGGAGCAGTACCCAAGCCCCGAGATACCAGTCCAGAGGCCAAAGAACCTTCACTCCACTATACATGCCTTTGTCCAAGGCTTTCGGGGTTCTAATCAAAAAGGGGCATCTGAAACCCCTAGAGCCGAGGCCACTACCAAATCCACTCCCCCCTTCCCACAACCCAGCCAAGTACTGTGCGTACCACCAGCAGCATGGGCCACGATACAGACCAATGTTGGACACCTACCCAAGCCAGAGGTGATCCTTCCTGACTGCACTGACTTGTGCATGTTGGACACCTTCACAACCCAATCTGAGCCAAAGGTGGTGACCTCCGAAGATGGAACGGGGCAGGTTTCAGAGGAAAGCAGAATTGTTGAGTCTGGGATGGAATAGCCTGGGAATTATGCTGGAGGAGCCTATGATCCAAGCGAATACATCTTATCAGTGGGCCAGTCTGAGCTGAGTGTGGGGCTGCCAGAGAAAGCTGAACTGTGCATGATTCAGGGGGACGGACTTGAACAAGGGGCAGATGATCTAACAACAGTGGAAGAGGACTTTGCCAACCTCCAGTTCTTCAACGACCAAGAATCAGGGGATGCAACAATCAATTGGTTTGACTATGAGGAGTCGGCAGAAGTCATCGGATGGTTAGATGATCAGCCAGACGTTGTGGAATTTCAGCCAGAACAAGGCTCGGCAGGGGCAAGGGTGTCAATGGTGGCCGGAAGGGCCGAGAGTCAGAATGAATTGCCGGAGAGTGCCGGTACAAAGAATTTCGCTCGGGATCAAGATATTGTGAAAACTGAACAACAAATCGTGCTAACGCGCGAGGAGCAAGAGAAGAAGTGGGATTCTGAGAGAATCCGAAAAGCCAAGAACCATGAAGAGGTTGAAAGTGCTGCGAGCACGAGAGCAGAACATGCTGTGAGTATGTGGGATGAAAGTACCAAGAGTACAAACTTGCCAGAACCAGATAGGTGTCTGTTGAACGCTAATGGGATGTGGTGGGAAGACGATGACTTATGTCTTGCCCACACAGACGAAGATTGGACAGGTGCTCAACCAGATGATACTTGGTACCTCGATGAGATGGACCACATGACCAGGAGTGGGCGGTACTTCAAACCCCCACACCTTAACCAACCCGAAACATCTGGGAAAGACAAAGAGGCTGAGAAACAGAGAGAGAAACAAATTGAAGAAGAAGCTGTACTGAGACAGTTAAAGAAGATACAAGCAGACATCTCCATCTGGGGACTGCTTATGGCTTCACGGGTGCATAGACAGGCTGTCCTATCTGCTATGGACAAGGCCAAACTCTTCATCGATACTACACTAGAACAACTGGTTGGGTTGGTTTTTCTGGGAGGAGATTCCCCGGCATTAACCTTTTCAGACAAAGAACTACTGCCTGAGGGCACAAATCATAACAAACCCCTCTATGTCTCCGTGGAGTGTAGAGACAAGTGGATACCGGTGGTACTTGTTGATACCGTATGCAATCGGGTTGAAACCCGCGGACTTCGTGCCAACTACTCAGGTGATCAGAGCATATGATAATACTAGCAGAGAAGTGATGGGGACTGTCAAAATTCAGACTCAGGTTGGTCCGGGACAATACAACATCGAATTCCATGTCTTGGACGTTCCCGCAACCTTCAACTTACTCCTGGCGCGGCCGTGGTTGCACCAAGTAAAGGCAGTCTCTTCTACTTTACATCAAATGTTGAAGTACCCTCACGGGAAGGGGGTGGCTATTGTCTTCGGAAATTCATCCATCCATCCGCCGCCGGAAGTGTCTACACCAGTTCTAGAGATTGAGCATGGTACGGAGGATGTGTTCTTATCGGGGTTCACTTTGGCTGAGGCCCGGGTAATGCAGAATATTATGGCTGTGAATGAAGGTGTGTACGTCAGTGCTCAATCCATCTACCTCATGAACAAGCTACAACACATCCCTAGGATAGGATTAGGACGGAGCGGCAGGAAAGGAGTCGCAGCATTGGCCGAAGTGCCGCACAACCCGCATACCTTTGGACTGGGTGAGGAAAGGAAAGGAAATGGCCGGCAGAGCCAGAGCGAAGCAGGCTGGGAAGCCTTTTGAATTAATGCACAGGCCCATCCAGTACCTGAGCGGACGCCGTCCGGAGGGAGGACTTTCCATTTTGCGGCTTCCCAGAGCCATGGATAAACGCGGAGAAGAAGCGCGTGCCAGGCTTTGAGATCTTCTTCGACCTGCAACTATCCAGGGATGACGTTGCCACAGAGCAGATAGACCCATCAGCCAAGGTTGAGCAGTGCAAGGCAGCGGATCCTGAGGGCACAGAATTTGAAATGGGGGTAGCGCTGGCATGTCTACTTTCTGATCCTCAGATCAACCATAAGTGCTTGGGGGATAACTTCGCTGTTTCCATGATTGGGGATGAAACGGTTGCGAGCCAACCAGCAGCTATCTTAGATGCATCTATCGCACCCTCCTTCATTTGGCAATACGAGGAGGGATTTTTGTCTAGCAGCACCGGGTCAGGTAGTGAGCCGGAATCTGATTCCACCGAGTCCTGTGAGTCGGAATCAGGTTCCAGCTCGACTGAGTCTGAGTCTGGTACTCCTGGGGATGTTAACCTGGATGCCACAGTCCTGTCTAGGTCGTCTTTTTCCTTTTCATTTGAGTCTGTTGTAAATGAATCGGACGATTTGGGTGAACTTAATGAGAATGAGGTGAATGTGGTTTCCGAGTACTTTTCTGTGCCCTTAATTTATTGCATTAATTTAGACTTTCAAAATTTTGATGAAAACAAAGAGGACGAAGTTCCTCCGGTTTAACAACGTTTAATTGAGCAAGAGCAAGAGAGATTTGTCAAACCATTGATGGATGAAATCATTACCGTGAACATTGGTACTGAGGAGGACCCGCGGCTGGTCCAGATCGGGTCCACGTTGTCTTCAGAGGAACGCGAGCGCTTAGTCGCTTTATTAAAAGATTTCAAAGATGTTTTCGCGTGGTCCTACGAAGACATGCCTGGGATCGATCCTGAGATTGTACAGTACCGCATCCCCCTTGACCCTGAGGCCTGACCTATTAAGCAGAAACTGAGGAGGATCCGCCCGGACTGGGCTCTTAAGATTAAGGAAGAGGTCACCAAGCAAATTGACACAGGTTTCCTGCTAGTATATGAATATCCGACTTGGTTGGCCAACATTGTTCCAGTGCCGAAGAAAGATGGCAGGATCCGGGTGTGCGTAGACTTCAGGGATTTGAACAGAGCTAGTCTGAAGGACGACTTTCCCTTGCCACACATCGATGAGTTGGTAGATTTCACAGCAGGGCATGCATTGCTCTCATTCATGGATGGCTTCTCAGGATACAACCAGATAGTGATGGCACCAGAAGACAGGGAAAAGACTGCATTCACCACCCCGTGGGGGACATACTGCTATAGGGTAATGCCGTTTGGGTTGAAGAACGCTGGAGCTACTTATCAACGGGCCGCGACCACAATACTACATGATATGATCCACAAAGAGGTTGAGGTGTATGTGGACGACATGATTGTCAAATCCAAATAAAGAGAAGGCCACTACACTGCCTTGCACAAGTTTTTTCAAAGGATCAGGGAATTTCGGTTGCGGCTAAACCCTCAAAAATGTACATTTGGTGTTACAGCGGGAAAAATGCCGGGTTTCATTACACAATAAAGGCATCGAGGTCGACCCTTCCAAAATCAAGGCCATCCTAGAAATGCCACCACCAAGGACTGAAAAGGAGGTGCGAGGCTTTCTGGGTGAAGTGCAATTCATAAGACGGTTTATTTCAAAATTAACCTTGACTTGTGAACCACTTTTTGGCCTCCTCAAGAAAGGAAAGAAGTTCCAATGGGACGGCCGATACCAAGCCGCATTTGAACAGATTAAAGAATATCTACAGAACCCGCCCATTTTATCGCCACCAGAACCAGGGAAACCGTTGATTTTGTATCTGTCAGTGACTGAGACCACGATGGGCAGCATGCTTGCGCAAGAATCAGAAGACAAGGTGGAGAAAGCCATATACTATTTGAGCAAAAAGATGCTGGAGTATGAGACTCAGTATACACCGTTGGAAAAGGCTTGCTTAGCCTTGGTATGGGCTGCCAGGAAGCTGCGGCACTACCTGTTAGCTCACTCTGTAATGTTGGTTTCATGATTGGATCCCATCAAATATCTCTTCGAGAAACTAGCACATACGAGTAGGCTAGCTCGTTGGTTGCTGTTGCTCTCCGAATTTGATCTCAAGTATGTGACGCGCAAGTCAATGAAGGGAAGAGCAGTGGCAGAGTTCCTTGCCGACCAACCGGTTGAGGGGGATGAAGCAGTTGAGTACCTATTCCCAGATGAAGCAATTCTGCATATCGACGATGAAACTTGGACGATGTACTTTGACGGAGCGTCAAATCAACATGGGTACGGGATAGGAGTGTTGCTGATAGCACCCAACAATTCCCGTATCCCTCTCGCCTTCAAACTCCGATTCAAGGTCTCGAATAACGAGGCAGAATATGAGACATGCATTGCTGGTCTAGAAGCAGCCCTAGAACTAGGGACAAGACGGTTGGACGCCATTGGGGATTTGAACCTTGTTGTGTCTCAAGCTAAAGGAGACTGGAAAGTGAAAGAGGAAAAGATGATGATGTATCACCAAACCTTGGACTTGCTGATTCCTCGGTTTGAGAAGCTAAGTTTTACTCATCTACTAAGAGAGAACAACAGGTTCGCAGATTCTTTAGCAACTCTATCTTCTATGATAGACATCTCGTGTGGAGTCCGAATGCGTCTAGTCATCATTGACCAGAAATTTGCACCTGCTTATGAGTCGGTTGCAGCCATAGATGAAGTTCAGGACGAACACCCCTGGTATTACGACATCTGGAACTTCTTGGAGAAAGAAACATACCCGCCAGGGGTAAATGCCAAAGACAAAAGGGCAATCAGGAGAATGGCGTCAGCCATCATCTCGGGGTAAATCAGATAAACGGGGTCATCTGGGAATGCATAAACTATGCATTAATGCCGAAGAGTCAAAGCGTCTGATGGAAGCCATCCACGGGGGAGAATGTGGTGCACACATGAATGGGGTAATGTTGGCACGGAAGATTCTCAGACAGGGTTATTACTGGTCCACCATGGAGGAGGATTGTATTAGTTTCGTCCGGCGATGTCACAAGTGTCAAATTCATGCAAATCACATGAACATTCCGCCATCAAAGCTGTACAACATGACTTCGCCATGGCCGTTTTCTGTCTAGGGAATTGATGTAATCGGAGCTGTTACGCCGAAGGGGTCGAATGGGCATCAGTTCATCTTGGTAGCGATAGATTATTTCACAAAGTGGGTTGAGGCCCAATCTTATGCGGTGTTGAAGGCTTCGCATGTCGCAAAATTTATCAGAAACAACATCATCTGTCGCTACGGAGTCCCAAATGAAATCGTTTCAGACAATGGTTCCCACTTCAAGAAGGAGGTGATTGACTTGTTGGAGAAATACAATGTGGCTTTTCATAAGTCATCTACTTATCGGCCGCAAACCAACGGAGCAGTTGAGGCCGCCAACAAGAATATCAAGCGCATATTACAGAAGATGGTGGAAACCTACCGGGACTGGCCAGATAAGCTGCCGTTTGCTCTGTGGGGCTATAGGACTTCAATCACAACTTCTACTGGGGCGACCCCGTACTCATTGGTTTATGGGATGGAGGCTGTTCTGCCTATTGAGATTGAGGTCCCGTCATTACGAGTATTGGCCGAGTGTCAGATAGCCGAAACGGATTGGCAGCAGAGCAGATTTGAGGAACTCATGTTCTTCGATGAAAGAAGGCTGAAAGCACTGTACCACGTCCAAGGTTATCAACGCAGAATCGCCCGGGCTTTCAACAAGAAGGTTAAGTCCAGGAATTTGAAAGAAGGAGATTTGGTACTCAAAGACAACCGAGCTCCCATCCACGACCCAAGGGGCAAGTTCAGACCCAATTGGATTGGTCCCTACATCATCAAGTCAATCTGGTCAGGTGGAGCTGTGGTTCTGATGGATTTAGATGGCTTAGAGTTTTCCCAACCGATCAACATGGACAAGTTGAAGAAATACTACCCCTGAGAGGCTCGCTAGGCCGAAAACCCGAAAGGGTGACCTAGGCAAAACTCAGAGCATAGAAAATTTGAAATTATAAAAACTGAGCTCGCAAGGTTGAAAACCCGCAAAGGGCGGCCTTGGCAAAAGTTAGAGCGCAAAAGGAGAGTAAAAATACCCGAGCGAACCTAAGCCTGAACTACGTAAGGCTTGATTCCCATCTTTGGGATACGTAGGCAGCTTCATCCTGAAGTTCAGCCACAATCTTTTCCCCGATCAACTTTGTCCATTTGATCATCTCAGTCATCTCTATTCATCAGCATTTATCGTGATCTCCGGTACAGTGCTATTCAGACTAGGGGCAACTTTCCGTTGCAATGAAGTGCCGCGGTACCATTCAGACTAGGGGCAACTTTCCAGTTGCTAGGATCCGGGGTTGTGCATCTCAGTGACAGATCTCAGGCGTGTCCAGTTCTGATCCATATCGAAAATAGTTTTGAAAAGTTTTAATAAAAGTTGACTTTGTTCAAATTAATCTTTTTACAACTAAGACCATTCTTGGACCAAAGCGGAGAATTTTCAGTACCACAACCTTCAATTTCATTGATTTCAAAACAGAGTTCTCTTGCTCTTGATTACAATTGAAGTTGCTTTTTATTACACTCATAAAGAAAACTTGAAAGTACTAATAAAGCAATAAATCTGGGGCATAGTCAAGTCAGGTGTCCCTGCGCCCCCTCCCAGAGCTAGTCGAAGCTTCTGATGCCAAGCTTGACCCAACCTGTGCCTCCTCATTGAGCCAATCCCAGCACTCATCAGACAAAGTGCAGCTAAAAGTAGGAGCGGGGGCCAGGAGCTCTCTAATTCTCCACGCTGCGGCCTGCCGAGCCAGCTGTGCGCCTTGAACCGGGAATGTAGCCGGATACTCTATCCCCTCTGGTGGGCAAGTCTGATCATGGAATCAAGGCGTAGAATACGGAATGGGAAATAGAATACAAGTGAGTCAAGCCGATCAATCGAATCTCGACCGCCGGACATGTCAGAGCTCATTGCCGAAATTGAGCCAAGGACAGCGCCACGCAATGCGATATGCCGACAAATCACACATCCATTCAAACCACCATCCCTCATCAAGGGCATCGACTAGACATTGTCGAAAGAAGTAGCCGCGGGCTGAGTAAGCAGGGCAAGAGTCCACAACTTGCAATTTGTCCATCAACCATACCTGGGGAGGGATGAAAAATGAGAGAATAAAGAATAGAGAGATGTGCGATGAGAGAAAAGTAAGATGAGGGTTTTGTGAGAAAAACCGAGCCTGAGGGCCGAGTGATGTGAGCAAATACATATGTGAGCTTGGGTGGGAAACATTACCTGCAGCAGTAGTGGACTCCCTGCAAACCTGGTTGTCTCCCAATGGTAGAAGGCGTCCAGGTCCATCAGTGTCTTGGCCAATGTCATGGCGATGCAACTCTTTCCTTCTTTCAAGCCCTGAGCCACTTCAATCAGATGGACGCTGGATCCTCCAAAGCTCGAGGCAAACAGAAAATGAGATAACATGCATAAACAAAGGGCGTGTCGCCGGAAGCCTTGCCAATGATGGTCACTACGGTCACCGGCATCAGAGAACCGATAAGTCAGGCTTGGGATATCCAACATTCCGTTACAAATCAGGGATCGAGCATCATGTGGGTTGAGTCCGCACATCCGCCCTAAGGTTTGGGCATAGCCAAAATTGAGTTGGGGTAAGATTTCCTCACCGCGCTCGGATTCCATCAAGGCTCGAAAATCTTCAAAAGTCAGACATTTCTCTTGCCAGCCGAAGCTAAAGACATGCGTTACCGGGTTCCAAAACCTCGCTGCGGCATGGAGGAAAGGAAGATGTAGCGGAGTCCGGCTCAGCGTGAATAGTGCATTCAAGCCGAAACCCCAGAAGTTCAACTTTTCCGAGCCATCTAAAGAAGAGATCCAAGATGTGAGATTTTCTACGAGAAATGCCTCCATTTTTGTGCAAAGCAGTGATGAAATGAATGAGTTCCAAAGTTGGAGCTTTTATAGGGGGTGAAACACTATTCAAGGACAAGTGTCAAAATTCTGGGGGTTGCAGGAAAAGTGGCCGGCCGGCCACCTTTGATTCAAAAACTGGCCGGCCGGCCACCTATGGCTCTCCAAAATGCAAAAAGTTGGCCGGCCAACTCCAAAATGTGGCCGGCCATGCTCCAATGTGTGCCATAGGTCCTGTTTTGCCCTCCGGAAGGAAGTTCGAGGCTTTTTGGATGCATCGGGAATGTCGAAGGCCTCCATTTCTCTCAATTTCGAATGCGTTCCATCACCCAGATCGTCCGAAGTATGCGTTGTTTTTTCGAGTTTTGCTTATTGAGTTGTTGTATTTTGTTTATCGAGTTGTTGTGTTGTTTATCGAGTTGTAAGTTTTGTCGAGCTGTCGCATTTTGTGTTTTGAGTTGTTACTCTTTGTTTGCGCAATTTTGTTAAGTCTTGTTTATCGAGTCGTTAACATTGTTGTACTTTGCTTATCGAGTTGTAAACTTGCTAATATTTTGTTATTTCTTAGTGAGTCGAGTTGTTTGATTTGTTGCGTCGGTTCATTACCTGATCCGGTAAATATACAAGGCACATTTCCATTTTTGTGCAAAATGATGCGATGCGATGCTAAGAGTTTCAAATACAAACACCTTTTCAAAAACTGTTTCACTCCATCATGTTTTACAACAAAATAAAGGTACAAGTTTTACAGAAAATAAAACTGCCTAATAATATGCAAAGTGCTACAAACTACTAGCAAAAAGGAAAATAAAGCAGGAAACAGCAGCATCAATGCCCTCGGGAGCGGGAATAAGGGGCCCTCCTCATCCTCTTCTGCGGAATAACCTCTGCACCGTCATCACCATCCGGGTCGGAACTGTCATCCTCAGGATCCCCCTCAGCCTCGCCCCCACTCCCGGAGCCAAGACCGGAGTCCCCCTCCTCAGCAGATGTCTTTGACTGACGGTCTGTGGCCTCCTCCTCCTCCTCATCGGGCTCCGCCTCTATAACACGTGCCTTACGTCTGCAAGAGGACCCTCCCCGAGCTCCTCGGAAAGGCCTGGATGGCCCAGCTCCCTGAAAAGGCCTAGATGGCCCAGCTCCTCGAAAGGGCCCAGATGGCCCAGCACCTCGAAAAGATCCAGACGATCGACCTCCCTGAGAAGGCCCGGGTGGCCTAGCCCGTGGCGGAGCATACACCGGAGGCATCTGAAAATGAAGAGTTCAATACATCAGTTCAAATATGAAAATCAGGTGCAAGTACAGTATGTGAGTGGGCTGTGTGTTCACCATCAATTTGAGCTGTGTGTTCAGAAAATCAGAGTTTAGGCTGCGTGTTCTACTCTAAATCAGTGTGGGCTGTGTGTTCACCATCAATTTGGGCTGTGTGTTCAGAGAATTAATGTTTGGGCTGTGTGTTCAAATCCCAATCAGTGTGGGCTGTGTGTTCACCATCAATTTGAGCTGTGTGTTCAGAAAATCAGAGTTAGGGCTGTGTGTTCTACTCTCAATCAGTGTGGGCTGTGTGTTCACCATCAATTTGAGCTGTGTGTTCAGAAAATCAGAGTTAGGGCTGTGTGTTCTACTCTCAATCAGTGTGGGCTGTGTGTTCACCATCAATTTGAGCTGTGTGTTCAGAAAATCAGAGTTTGGGCTGCGTGTTCTACTCTAAATCAGTGTGGGCTGTGTGTTCACCATCAATTTGGGCTGTGTGTTCAGAGAATTAATGTTTGGGCTATGTGTTCAAATCCCAATCAGTGTGGGCTAAGAAAAATCAATTTGAGCTGTGTGTTCAGAAAATCAGAGTTAGGGTTGCGTGTTCTACTCTCAATTAGTGTGGGTTGTGTGTTCACCATCAATTTGAGCTGTATGTTTAGAAAATCAAAGTTTGGGCTGCGTGTTCTACTCTAAATCAGTGTGGGCTGTGTGTTCACGATCAATTTGGGCTGTGTGTTCAGAGAATTAATGTTTGGGCTGTGTGTTCAAATCCCAATCAGTGTGGGCTGTGTGTTCACCATCAATTTGAGCTGTGTGTTCAGAAAATCAGAGTTAGGGCTGTGTGTTCTACTCTCAATCAGTGTGGGCTGTGTGTTCACCATCAATTTGAGCTGTGTGTTCAGAAAATCAGAGTTAGGGCTGCGTGTTCTACTCTCAATCAGTGTGGGCTGTGTGTTCACCATCAATTTGAGCTGTGTGTTCAGAAAATCAAAGTTAGGGCTGCGTGTTCTACTCTCAATCAGTGTGGGCTGTGTGTTTACCATCAATTTGAGCTGTGTGTTCAGAAAATCAGAGTTAGGGCTGTGTGTTCTACTCTCAATCAGTGTGGGCTGTGTGTTCACCATCAATTTGAGCTGTGTGTTCAGAAAATCAGAGTTAGGGCTGCGTGTTCTACTCTCAATCAGTGTGGGCTGTGTGTTCACCATCAATTTGAGCTGTGTGTTCAGAAAATCAGAGTTAGGGCTGTGTGTTCTACTCTCAATCAGTGTGGGCTGTGTGTTCACCATCAATTTGAGCTGTGTGTTCAGAAAATCAGAGTTTGGGCTGCGTGTTCTACTCTCAACCAGTGTGGGCTATGCGTTCACCATCAATTTGAGCTGTGTGTTTAGAAAATCAGAGTCTGGGCTGCGTGTTCTACTCTTAGTCAGTGTGTGCTGTGCGTTCACTTTCAAATTCGGGCTGTGTGTTCGACAAATCAGTGCTTGAGGCGTGTGTTCAATTCTTAACTAATGTGTGCCGTGCGTTCACAATCAATCAATGAGCAGAGTGTTCAGAAATTCAAGTGTTTGAGCCACATGTCCAGAACGCAAACGAAATACTATGTCATAAGCTAAATTGCGTGTTCAAGCATGGAAAAAGCACGAAATGCACGAAAAATGCAGAAAATGAAGTAAAATACCTCTCGTGCCTCGTAAGAGAGGTGATGCTCCGGCTCCCGTAGAATTAGATCTCCGGGTGCTCGATCATTAAAGTCAGTGTAATGACGAAAAATGGCCCGCGGAAGAACGTGCGCCGACGGGGCGTATCTCTCTGGAATAAAGGGTCGGACCCTCGGGGGTAGCGTCATGACATCAAAATCATCCCCGGCACCTGGAGGACCTCCACCATGAGGAAAATTGCCCACCATTTTAGAAGATCTGCCAAAAAGAAGCAAGAATGAGCGAAAATGAGCCAAAATTGGAAAAAGTCAACAAAAGTCAACTCTCAAGAAAATGAAAAAGTCAACGAAAGTCAACCCCCGAGAAAATCTTCCAAATATTGAGACAAACTTACCTCAAGTGGTGAAAATGAGAAAAGAAGCACCGAAATCAAAATTTAATCGGTCCAAAGTGCTTGAAATCGAATGTTTTCGCGAAAACAACTTGCGTGGGGCGTTGGAAAACGCATATAGAGCTCAGATCTGAAGAGGAAAATGGTTTGGGAAGGTAGAGGAGAACTTTTCGCAGCTGTGGTTGTGAGCTCAAAGTCATTGGGCAAGAGAATATAAAGAAAATGAGGTGAAAAGACAAAATTGCCCGCGGATTTGGGCAGGTGGCCGGCCGGCCACCTTTTCTGGCTGGCCGGCCATTCTCTTTATGAAAAATGGCCGGTGGCCTCCAAGGGGGAATAAAACTGGCCGGTGGTGATCCCCCCATGCTCCCTTAGGTCTCTGCAAATTTTGAGGAAGATTGGAGTTCCCGGGACCTGAAAAAGTTCAAGAAAAGGGCACTTCCGGTCGCGAAATCGCCCTGCCGGGACGTCAGCTCCAATTTCTGACATGTGTCTCATCATCATTCACCGGAATCAAAGTCTATCCTTTTTGAATGTGTTGTAATCTCTCTGGGAAGTGAACCGGAGGCCACGATCGAGTCGCCTCCGCCGAAATGCGCGTTTCCTTGCTCGTTGTTTCGCAGCAAACGGGCGCCCTGATTTATGCTCGTTTTACATTGTTGTGCACATAACCTACATTCTCATGAACATACTTGCATTGTCATGCATGTTTTCTTGATATTATCGTACCTCTGTGCTTGAGCATGCGTCGTCACGCACGTTTCCTTCTCGCATTGCGGTGCATTCGTCAAGATCGCGTGTGTCAAACTTTCAGAATCACATTGAATATATGTTGTTAGCATATTGTTCTTGTTGAATCTCTCTTTTTGCAGGCACAATATTGTATGTATGGTTCATTTGAGGCTAGTGCGACCAGACGAATCGCGCAGGTATGATATCTTCTCCGTGTGAGACGCGACAAGAATTGAATAATTCTCCGCACTCTTAACTGCATGAAATGGAGTTATTGCTTTGCATTCTTGCTTAAAACTAGTGCATTTATTTGCGAATACTTGCTTCATTACAGCTCGCTGCATTTGCATGATCGTCAAGTTACATCTGGCTCCTTGCATATCGCTTTGCATTTTGCCCCCTTGCCTGCGGGCACGCCTGCGGGCATATCTTTGTTCACCTTGTTTGATTGTCTAAGTCTTCGACCTTGTCAAAAATGGGTCGTCTCTGGGCTTTGACATTCACTTCCGTCACTTGTGACTTCTGAGTTCTGTCAAAGAGGGGCAACTGTAGACACCCCATTTTTGACCGACCTTAAGATTCAGACGTCACCGATTGAGCGCTTGGTGATGTTGCATATTGTGCTCGTTCAGAAGTCTCAGTGTCGCGGCCGTGAGCCCTGCCTTCGGACTTCCGAACCCTCTTCTTCTTCTTGCATCAGCTTATTTTCTATTTCTTTTCTGAGGGGAGGGAGAGGTCCCGTAGACCATCTCTCAGTGGCCGTGGGCTACATTTCGTGGCCGTAGGCCATTTTGCCCATTTCGGCTTCTTCCGGTTTGAGCCGCCGTCGTGTGCCTCGGATCGCCTAACCATCTCCGATCGCCCTGATTTTGGCATGCATCTCATTTACTCCCTTTTGAGGGACACTGAGGCCTGAGAGACCCACTTCGTGGTCGAATGCCACTTTCGGTGATTAACAGCCTATTTTCGGGACCCCGAACTGCGTGTTTTGGCCCCCGAACATTCGTTTTGCATCGGTTTTCATTCATTTTTGGCAGGTACCTCTGTTTTATCACCAGGAAGGTCACAAAAAGGCGGGAGGCTAGTAATTTTCTCAACAACCAGTTATATTCCTCCGGCGCCCTCCGACGCCCGTTTTTCTCACTTCCGAGCCAATGTTGACCACCCTTGGGCCACTATCTTCAACCCAAAACCACATATTTGTGTTGTACACACATGGGAGGACCCAAAAAGTTTATGGCCGGCCAGTAATTCAACTTGGACCTTTTGAACCCCTCCTAAAAGTGGCTTGTTGTCTCTCCTGTCTTACAGTTGCCAATTTCCAACCACAGGGTTTTGTTGAGGACACATGGGAGGACACCTTTTTGTGGTGGCCGGCCAAAAATTCCTCTGGACCATTTTGCCCCTTGGCTGGCCATAGGGGTGGCTGGACCACTGCCTTTGATAATCGGCCGGCTTCCTTCTGAGGAGTGCATTACAGCTGTGCATTGTTTTCCCTCCAAAAACTGCATCCGGAGGGAACTCTTTTTGGAGAGAAAATTGATGCCAATTCCCTCCACTTTTTTCCCTCCATTTCTCCCCCATTCTTGTCCGTATAGCTGGCCTTCCAGCTCTCTCTCAAGGGTTGGAAGAATTGTTTTGAGCATATACATACATATCTCCCTCTATCTCTCTCAAAAATCCCAAGTTCCACCTCATTTCTTCATCACCACCAAGCACCACCACCACTACTCCATCTCAGCAACTTGGAGTAGTTTTTCAGAGGCCAAGGGAGCTGCAATTTGGTCCAAGAAGCAACAAAAGGGTTGGTCTACAAGGGTAAGTCCATTTTCCCTCATTTCTAGCTCTATTTTGCCTCATTCTTTTAGCCATCTTTCTTACTGTTTTGGGCTCCGATCCTAACTTAAAGGGTCATTTTTTTGAGCCATTCTTCATGTTTGTTTAAGGACTCAACCCTGTTTGAGCCCCCCATTGTGCACTTGTTTCAATACCCTCTTGTATGCCATTGTTTTGCATGGTATTTTTAGCATGTGTGTAATCTATTTTTGAGCATGATGTAAACTGTAGTTAGGCCTATTTTGAGCCCCTCTTCAACATTGAAGAAGGGATCAACCTTGTTTGGGACCTCCATGTATCACTTGCTTCATCACTCCTCTTTGGTACCTATTTTTGCATGCTTTGTTAGCTCACCTTGCTTCTGTTTTTAGGCCATGATCAGAACTGAAAGTGGCCATATTTTGACCTTTTTTGCATGTTTCATTAAGGGTCTTTGGCTGTTTGAGGAATGTTTTTTATACTTCATGTTGTACCCCTTTGTTGGCCTATATCTTGCATTGCATTTTGAGCATGTTTGTATACTGATTTGGGGCTTGCCATCTACTGTAAATGTTCATATTTTTGGTCCCTCTTCAGTTTTGTAGAAGGTTATTTTCCTTTTTGGGCTTTTCAGATACCACTTGCTTCATTGCCTCCCTTGCGGAGCCATTTTTGTATGCCATTTTAGCCCTACTTGCGCTTACATTTTGGCCATGTTTTATACTGTAAAAATGCTTATTTTGGGGCTTCCTTGCTTCTGATTTTTTATTTCATGCCCAAATTATGCATGTTTAGCATAGCTGTAGGCCATTCCATGTGCCTAGTTTTGCATTTCGGGAGAGATTCCATGCATCGGGTGTCATTTCGCCTCGTTTCGGGGCTGTTTTGCATGTCATTTTGCCTCTAAAATTTGCATGTTTGCATATCATATTCCATGTCTTGCCATGTCTCATTAGAGTGGCATTCCACGCATTGAGTTGTCTTGTTTTCATCCGATGGCCTCTACTAATGCTGGTGAAAGCTTTGAAAACATTGTGCGTTTATTCCTTATTAGCCTAGGTTATTATGTGATGCGACAAAGATACATGTATAGACCGAGTCACCGAATTGGAACAAAACACTTCATGTTTGTTTTTTAAAATGGTTTGATGGTGCTACTCGCAGTAGGCTAAGACGTGATTTGCCACCCTGTGGGCTTAGAAAACGTGATTTTGCCACTATCTAGTGGGCTTAAAACAAACATTTGATGAATTGTCCAATCCAAGTAACCCAACCTCCATCCACAGTATTCAAGGCGCTTATATCACATAAGCACGTAGTTCATGGTAAGCATGCTGCTCATCATGGCAACACTCACACGCATGCAAGGATGCTAAAGCGAAACTCACCGAGTACTCCAAGCCAAAACAGAAGCTCATTAGAAATCATGCATGATCCTAAGTATACAAAGAATGCCTAGTGCAACACATGCAAAGATGCAACTATAGCAAGCTCGCTATTCTAAACATGGCATATGAAATGCTACAACTAACACGATTCAATTTGGAATTGAAATACAAATGCAGCTTGTATGATGCGCCGAGCCCAAGTATGGAAAATAGATGAATGATGCAAACATGTCATTACATCAGATGCTAATTGAAATATGCCCTATATCTAACCATCATAAGGTGTAAATAAAAGGAAGAAAGACGGGTTGGAAGACATACATCACACTCACCCACACTTATTACAATTATACGCCACAGAGGGTCCGAATAAATATACAATCCCTAATAAAAGAATAGTACACCCCATTAATACACCCAAATAATGTACAAATTCCTAATTAATTAACTAAGAAAGCGGTAAATCGGCATGCAAGCCGTGGACCGCTTTGATTCGATGGATGATGTATGCTAGGGTCGCCAAGGAAATCCATCGATGCCCCAATTAGCCTCTGCATATACCTTTTCTCAAATGCATGCCAAGTTCAAAAGTTGTCGATTCTTCATTTTGTCAACAGAGAGCGTGAAAGGGCATAGCAATGTATTTCACAAATATATGCATGCCTCGATCCTCGTACACCAATCACGATCTTGATGCATGATGGCCGAGGAGCCGAAAGTTGCACAACTCAATATAGAATGAATGCACATGAAAACTACAACAAAACCTAACTCCATCATGGATAATCCGGAGTGTTTGACTTGGGAATTGAGACACGTCACACCGGAGTACGGAACACACTCGCTTCTCGCCCAAAGCTAACTCCTATCCCGAACACGATGCAATGTGCATGACATGCATGAAATGCAACTAACATACAATCCTAACATACACAATGCTATGGAATGGCATACACGCTAAATGAGGTAATACATAACCAAGCATACACAATGCTATGGATGAAATGGTATACGCAATGCAATAATGGGCTTACACCAACATGAGAGAGCCTCAGCCACACTCACATAGGAGGCCATCAGATGAAAACAAGACAACTTGAAATGCGTGCCCGCGTGCACGCAAACCGAGGATGAGCCCACGCATGTAATGCCACTCTAATGAGACATGGCAAGACATGGAATATGATATGCAAACATGCAAATTTCAGAGGCAAAATGACATGCAAAACAGCCCCGAAACGAGGCGAAATGACACCCGATGCATGGAATCTCTCCCGAAATGCAAAACTAGGCACATGGAATGGCCTACAGCTATGCTAAACATGCATAATTTGAGCATGAAATGAAAAATCAGAAGCAAGGAAGCCCCAAAATAAGAATTTTTACAGTACAAAACATGGCCAAACAGTAAGCGCAAGTAGGGCTAAAATGGCATACAAAAATGGCTCCGCAAGGGCGGCAATGAAGCAAGTGGTAGATGCAAAGGCCAAACAGGAAAATAACCTTCTAAAACACTGAAGAGAGACCAAAAATATGAACATTTACAGTAGATGAAAAGCCCCAAATCAGTATATAAACATGCTCAAAATGCAATGCAAGATATAGGCCAACAAAGGGGTATAACATGAAGTATACAAAAAATTCCTCAAACAGCCAAAAATCCTTAATAAAACATTCCAACAAGGTCAAAATATGGCCACTTTCAGTTCTGATCATGGCCTAAAAACAGAAGCAAGGTGAGCTAACAAAGCATGCAAAAATAGGGACCAAAGAGGGGTGATGAAGCAAGTGATACATGGAGGTCCCAAACAAGGTTGAGCCCTTCTTCAATGTTGAATAGGGGCTCCAAATAGGCCTAACTACAGTTTACATCATGCTCAAAAATAGATTACACACATGCTAAAAATACCATGCAAAACAATGGCATACAAGAGGGTATTGAAACAAGTGCACAATGGGGGGCTCAAACAGGGTTGAGCCCTTAAACAAACATGAAGAATGGCTCAAAAAAATGACCCTTTCAGTTAGGGTCGGAGCCCAAAATAGTAAGCAAGATGGCTAAAAAAATGAGGCAAAATAGAGCTAGAAATGAGGGAAAATGGACTTACCCTTGTAGACCAACCCTTTTGTTGCTTCTTGGACCAAATTGCAGCTCCCTTGGCCTCTAAAAAACTCCTCCAAGCTGCTGAGATGGAGTAGTGGTGGTGGTGCTTGGTGGTGATGAAGAAATGAGGTGGAACTTGGGATTTTTGAGAGAGATAGAGGGAGATATGTATGTATATGCTCAAAACAATTTTTCCAACCCTTGAGAGAGAGCCGAGGCCAGCTATATGGACAAGAATGGGGAGAAATGGAGGGAAAAAGTGGAGGAATTGGCATCAATTTTCCTCCAAAAGAGTTCCCTTCGGATGCAGTTTTTAGAGGGAAAACAATGCACAGCTGTAATGTACTCCTCAGAAGGAAGTCGGCCATTATCAAAGTCGCAGGGCCGGCCACCCCTTATGGCCGGCCGGCCAAGGGACAAAATGGTCCAGAGGAATTTTTGGCCGGCCACCACAAAAAGGTGTCCTCCCATGTGTCCTCAACAAAACCTTGTGGTTGGAAATTGGCAACTGTAAGACATGAGAGACAACAAGCCACTTTTAGGAGGGGTTCAAAAGGTCCAAGTTGAATTACTGGCCGGCCATAAACTTTTAGGGTCCTCCCATGTGTGTACAACACAAATATGTGGTTTGGGGTTGAAGATAGTGGCCCTAGGGTGGTCAACATTGGCTCGGAAGTGAGAAAACGGCCGGAGGGCGCCGAGGAATATAATCGTTGTCAGAGATACGCCTCAGGGGACCTCGGCCTACTACAGGCCGGACTTCTTTTTGTTTGTTGCGGTTCTTAATCTGAACCAAAGAGTCCAACTCTGGCAAATCGTTTGAGAAAACAGATTTTTTTGGAAAGTAGTGCCAAACATGGACTGCTTTGCCAGATACAGAGTCGCCACCTAAATATTTTTAAAATGGGAAATTTAGGAAACCCTAACTCGGTGCCGAAGGCCACGTGTCCGTCATCACCAAAGTTGTCTTGGCTCGGGAGCTTGGGTACGATTGGGGAAGGTCAGCTATGAGCACCCCCTTTTGCCCGGTCCGAAGACCGGCCTCTACTAACCGTGATATCCGATTTTGAAAACGTTATGTGTTCTTATTCCGGTTATTAGCCTAGAATTACTATGTTATGCGCACAGCAAACAAGTATAGACTATATTGCCTAATTTGGAAATAAACATTGCATATCCGTTCGTTTTGAAATTGCTTTGGAATTTGCTACTCGCAAGTAGGCTAAAACACGAATTTCAACGAGTTTTCCAACTCAAGCAATCCAACCTCCACCCACAGGCATTCAAACAGTTTATCTCATATAAGCATTTAGCCACATGGTAAGCCTACTGTCATGAATATTTACAGAACCCGCCTGTGTTGTCACCGCCAGAGCCGGGAAAACCGTTGATATTGTACCTGTCAGTAATCGAGACTACAATGGGTTGTATGCTCGCACAAGAGTCAGAGGGCAAAGTGGAAAGGGCCATCTATTATCTGAGCAAGAAGATGTTGGATTACGAGACCGCCACACTACCGAGAAGGCTTGTTTGGCCTTGGTATGGGCTACCAGGAAGCTGCGGCACTACCTATTAGCTCACTCTGTAATGTTGGTTTTACGACTCGATCCTATCAAATATCTTTTCGAGAAACCGGCACTTACGGGTAGGCTAGCTCGTTGGCTGCTGTTGCTTTCCAAATTTGATCTAAAGTATGTGACGCGCAAGTCCGTAAAAGGGAGAACGGTAGCGGAGTTCCTTTCCGACCACCTGGTTGAAGGGGATGAAGCAGTTGAGTACTTGTTCCCAAATGAAGCCATTTTGCACGTCGAAGATGAAACTTGGACGATTTACTTTGACGGAGCATCAAACCAGTACGGGTATGGGATAGGGGTGTTGCTGATAGCGCCCGACAATTACCGTATCCCTTTAGCATTCAAGCTCCAATTCAAAGTCTCGAACAACGAAGCGGAATACAAGGCATGTATTGCCGGTTTAGAAGCGGCTCTAGAACTAGGGGCAAAACGGTTGGACGTCATTGGGGACTCGAACCTTGTTGTGTCTCAAGCAAAAGGAGATTGGAAGGTCAAAGAAGAAAAGATGATAATTTACCACCAGACCTTGGATTTGTTAATTCCTCGATTTGAAAAGCTAAACTTCACTCATCTAGTAAGAGAGAACAACAGGTTTGCAGATTCACTAGCAACTCTATCTTCCATGATAGACATCCCGTCCGGAGTCCGGATGCGTCCAGTCATCATTGACCAGAAGTTTGTGCCAGCGTATGAGTCAATTTCTGCCATAGATGAAGTTCAGGACGAGAACCCCTGGTATTACGACATTTGGAATTTCTTGGAGAAGGAGACGTATCCACCAGGGGCAAATGCCAAAGATAATAGGGCAATCAGAAGAATGGTTGTTCAGTTCATCATCTGCAGGGGTAAGTTGTACAAGAGAGGTCATTTGGGAATGCATAAGCTGTGTGTAGAAGCTGAGGAGTCGAAGCGCCTGATGGAGGCCATCCATAGAAGAGAATGTGGTGCACATATGAATGGAGTCATGCTAGCGCAGAAGATCCTCAGACAGGGTTACTATTGGTCCACCATGGAGGAGGATTGTATTGGCTTTGTTTGACGATGCCATAAATGCCAGATCCATACAAACCGCATGAACATCCCGCCGTCGAAGCTATACAACTTGACTTCGCCGTGGCCATTTTCAGTATGGGGAATTGATGTGATCGGGGCTGTTACTCCGAAGGGATCGAATGGGCATGAGTTCATCCGGGTCGCGATAGATTACTTTACGAAGTGGGTCGAGGCCCAATCTTATGCAGTGTTGAAGGCTTCGCATGTCACAAAGTTCATCAGAAACAACATCATCTGTCGCTACGGAGTCCCAAACGAGATTATTTCAGACAATGGTTCCCACTTCAAGAAGGAGGTGATTGAATTGTTAGAGAAATACAATGTGGCTTTTCGTAAGTCATTCATATACCGGCCGCAGACCAATGGAGCGGTTGAGGCCGCCAACAAAAATATCAAACACATACTGTAGAAGATGGTGGAAACCTACTGGGATTGGCCAGATAAGTTACCATTTGCTCTGTGGACTACCAGACTTCAATTAGAACTTCTATTGGGGCGACTCCGTATTCATTAGTCTATGGGATGGAGGCCGTTCTACCTATCGAAATTGAGGTTCCGTCACTGCGAGTATTGGTTGAGTGCCAAATAGCCGAAGCAGATTGGCAGCAGAGTAGGTTTAAGGAACTTATGCTCTTCGATGAGAGAAGACCGAAGGCACTGTACCACATTCAAGGTTATCAGCGCAGAGTTGCCCGGGCTTTCAACAAAAAGGTTAAATCCAGGAATCTAAAGGAAGGAGATTTGGTGCTCAAAGACAACCGAGCTCCCATCCATGACCCAAGGGGCAAGTTCAGACCCAATTGGACTGGTCCCTACATCATCAAAGCTATCTGGTCGGGTGGAGCTGTGGTTCTGATGGACCTAGATGGCCTGGAGTTCTCACAACCGATCAACATGGACAAATTGAAGAAATATTACCCTTGAGAGGCTCGCTAGGCCGAAAACCCGAAAGGGCGACCTAGGCAAAAGTTAGAGCACAAAAAATTAGAAAGTAGAAAAACTGAGCTCGCAAGGTTGAAAACCCGCAAAAGGGCGGCCTTGGAAAAAGTTAGAGCGTAAAAAAAGAGTGAAAATACCCGAGTGAACCCAAGCCGAACTACGTAAGGGTTGATTCCCATTTGTGGGATATGTAGGCAGCTTCATCCTGAAGTTCAGCCATAAACTTTTTCCCCGATCAATTTTGTTCATTTGATCATCCTGGGCTATCTTTGTCTATTAAGCATCCAAGGATTTGGTTATGATCTCCAGTACAGTGTTATTTCAAAACTAGGGGCAACTTTCTGTTGCTGTGCAGTGTCGCGGTACTATTCAGACTAGGGGCAATTGTCTAATTGCTGGGATTCGGGATTGTGCATCTCAGTGACAAATTTCAGGCATGTTCAGTTCTGATCTATATCGAAAATAGTTTCGAAAAGTTTTGATAAAAGTTGACTTTGTTCAAATTAATCTTTTTACAACTAAGACCATTTCTGGACCAAAGCAGGAAATTTTCAGTACCACAATCTTCAATTTCATTGATTTCAAAACAGAGTTCTTCTGCTCTTGCATACAATCGAAGTTGCTTTTTATTACATTCATAACGAAAACTTGAAAGTACTAATAAAGCAAATCCGAGGCACAGTCAAGTCAAGTGTTCCTACGCCCCCTTCCAAAGCTGGTCGAAGCCTCTAATGCTAAGCTAGGCCCGATTTGTGCCTCTTCGTTAAGCCAATCTACGCACTCGTCAGACAAAGTGCAACTGAAAGTGGGAGCGGGGGCCAGGAGCTCTCTAGTTCTCCATGCTATCGCATACCGGGCAAGCTGTGCGCCTCGGATCGGGAATACAGCTGGGTATTCTATCTCTTCTGGTGGACCAGTCTGGTCATGACCGAATTGACGTCGGATCCGGAACGAAAAATAGAAGACGCAGTGAGTCAAGCCAATCAGCTGAATCCTAGGTTGGCGAGTCATACTGTAGCTCATCGCTGGTGGATTGAGCCAAGGACATCGCCAAGCAATGCGATCCGCGGACAAGCTACACATCTAGTCAAACCACCAACCCTCATTGAGGGCGTTAACTAGGCGTTGCCTAAAGAAGTAACCACGGGCTGAGTATGTTGGTCAAGAATCCACAACCTGCGATTTGTCCATTAACCACACCTGGGAAGGGATGAAAAATGAGAGAATAAAGAATAGAGAGATGTACGATGAGAGAAAAGTACGAAAAGGGTGTTGTGAGAAAAATCGAGCTTAAGGGCCGAGTGATGTGAGCAATACATGTGAGAGATGGGGTGGGAAACTTCACCTACAGTAGTAATGGACTACCCACAAATTTGGTTGTTTTGCGACAATAGAAAGCATCCAAGCCCATCAACGTCTCAGCCAAAGTCATGACGATGCAACTCTTGCCCTTCTTCAAACCTTGGGCGACTTCAATCAGACGAATGCTAGATCCACCGGAGCCCAAGACAAACAGGAAATGAGATAGCATGCACAAACATAGTGCGTATTGCCGAAAACCTTGCTAGTGACGGTCACCGCAGTCACCGGTGCCAGAAAAACGGTAAATCAAACTCAGAATATCCAGCATTCCGTCACAAATCAGAGATCGAGTATCAGGTATGGAGAAGCCACACATTTGTCCTAAGGCTTGGGCATGGCCAAAACGGGGTTGGGGCAGGATCTCTTCATTGCGCTCAGACTCCATTAAAACTTGAAAATCTTCAAAGGTAGGACATACCTCTTGCCCGCCAAAGCTAAAAACATGTGTCACCGGATTCCAAAACCTTGCCGTGGCATGAAGAAACGGAAAGTGCAACGGGGTACGACCCAAAGTGAATAGTGCGTTTACGCCAAAACCCCGAAAATTCAGCTTTTCTAAACCATCCAAGTTGTTAATCCAAGACAAGAGATTTTGGGCAAGAAATTCTTCCATTTGGGGCAAATCAGTGTTGAAATAAGAAAAACTACGAAGCTGGGGCCTTTAGTAGGGGATAAGGTTGAATGAAGGACAAGTGTCAGCATTCTGCTGGTTTCCTTCATTTTTGGTCGGCCGGCCAAGTGTGGTGCCCACCGGCCATTACTTTTGGACGGTTGAGTTTTCTCATGGCCGGTGGCCTTTCCCTAGGGCCGGTGGTCTTCCGCCTGGTTCCCTGAGTTGTCTATGCTCAGAAGTCGGGGAATCCCACCATTTCCAATACCCTCCAGTGATCAATTCTTGCGGGGCCGCGCCCATTTTCTTATCGAGTTGTTGTACATTTGCTTATCGAGTTGTACTTCACTCCCTTTAAGTCTTTGATTTTCTTATCGAGTTGTACTCGCACTTGGTTGGTTATGTCGAGTTTCTCTTCTTTACTTATTCAGTTGTAAGTGGGTTCACTACCTGATTATTACGATGCGAATGCTCTATTTTCAAACAAATCTCATTCACATTGTTATGTGATATCTTGCGATGCGATGCATAGAACGTGCAAATGTAACTTCTTTTGAACAAAACAGCAGTTTCATTTCCATCATGTGTTTTGAAAAAATGCGCAGCTTTGAAAAATGATAACAAACGCTGCCTGAGGCAGTGCAATGTGCTTAAACCACCAGTAAAAAAAGGAAAGTAAAGCAAAAGGAAAGTAGGGCAGCAGAGTATCGGGATTGCTACTAATAACCCCCTCCTTTTTCTTGAGGTCGATACACCACCTGCGCCCTTGTTCAGGGTCAATTATATGGTTTGGCACCTTCATTATTCAGGATATCGCAAGACAGCGCGCTTTTAAAACATTAGTAGGCTTTCGAGTTGACCTCAGGCCGTATCTTTTTGAGCGACGCTCTGTACGAGCGAGGAACATCCCTTCCCATATCCTTTTGCATCTTGTGAGCTCCACAACACACTTCGCTTGTACTGTGTTGCAATGCTTTACTTGCAAGTGTTCGAGTCCTCTTTTTTATATACATATTACTTGCGTAGACCGCATGTGTATATTCAATTTCATTGCTTGCGTAGACCGCATGTTTATGAACAATTTCATTACTTGTGTAGACTGCATGCCTATGTTCAATTTCATTACTTGCGTAGACCGCATGCCTATGTTCAATTTCATTACTTGCATAGACCGCATGTTTATGTTCAATTACATTACTTGCGTAGGCCACATGTTCGTAATCAAATTCATGGCTTGCGTAGACCGCATGCTTGTTATCAATTTCTCGGCTTGCGTAGACCGCATGCTTGTCATCAATTTCATTACTTGCGTAGACCGCATGTTTATAACCAATCTCATTACTTGCGTAGACCGCATGTTTCGCTTGCGTAGACCGCATGTTTCGCTTGCGTAGACCGCATGTTTATAATTAATTACACTACTTGCGTAGACCGCATATTTGTAATCAATTTCATTGATTGCGTAGACCGCATGTTTATGAACAATTTCGTTACTTGCATAGACCGCATGTTTTGCTTGCGTGGACCGCATTCCTATGTTCAATTTCATTGCTTGCGTACACCGCATGCTCATGTTCAATTTTGTTGCCTGTGTAGACCGCATGCTCCACTTATATGTCTGTGCCTTCACAACATTGTTATGCTTCCCACTTGCTTTGCGTTGTCACACATTTTCAAGTACATTAATATGCATGTTGCTAATCACATTGTACCTGTTAAGTTCGTTTTCTTTGCAGGCACGATATTGTGTGCACGGTTCATTTGCGACTGGTGGAACCAGACGAACCGGACAAGTATTGTATCCTTCGTGTGAGACGTAGTGAGAATTGCATAATTCTCTTACATCCTTTCTGCATTATAGTGTAGTTTAGTGTATGCTAGCTTAAAACTGTTGCGTGTGTGCTTCGTTATGGCTTTCTTTGCATGATCATAAGTTATGCCCGGCTCTATGCATCGTCTTGCATTTCGCCCCTGCCATCGGGCGCATATCTTGTTTGTCTTGCATGTTTGCTTAAGTCTTCGGCCTTGTCAAAAATGGGTCGTCTCTGGGCTTTGACATTCACTCCCGTCATTGTTATGACTTTCGAGTTCTGTCAAAGAGGGGCAACTATAGACACCCCATTTTTGACCGTCCTCAAGACTTGGACGTCACTGATTGAACACTCAGTGATCACCCTTGTTCGTGTTCGTTTTGAGTTCCCGGAGGCCTCGGCTGCGCGCCTTGCCTCAGGATCTCTTAACTCGTTCGTTTAGTGTTTGGTTTTGCACCAAACACTTGTGTTTTTGCCTTGGAAGGCAGGGAATGGCTTGTTGGTCATCCCCACACTCCACCGGCCCTTCCTTTACCTCACCGGCCTTTCCTTGTTGCCACCGGCCATTTTTGTTTGTTATCAATGGCCGGTCGGCACTATGTGTGGCCGGCTGACACCTTTTTTGGCCAGTGACCTATTTTTCCGGCCGGTGACCCTTCTGTACCCTTTCAGGCTTGGTGCATGCCAGCTGTGCCAGCTGGAATACACCAACACCACTCCCCATGCACGGGAATGGTTGTTTTGAGCCTTTGACCCCCTTTTCCTTCTAGAAGGATGACCCCTTTGGCCAAGCTTCTTGGGGAAGCTTGGCCAGCTGTCTTAACTTCTTCTAGAAGCCTTGACTCCTTTGCACCCTTTGCCCCTTTTCATTTAGCTTCTTTGAGAAGCTTCAAGCTCCTTTTTTGTCTATATAAGCCCCTCTTCTTCTCCATTAGCTAAGGTTAGAGGTTTTGAACAAAAAACCAAAGGTTAGATACATACACATCTGATATACACACACTCTCTCTATATTCCCCTCTCTCTCATCCTTTGTGTGTGTTTTGTGGCCTAAAAGTGCATTTTTACCTTAGTTTTGCACTAACACACACACTACCACACCTTGCTTCGACTTTGAGGGACTTAGAGGGTCTTTTCTTGAGTTGTTGGACTGGTTTTGATCAGAAGAGAGTAGCTGGACCTCCTGTTCTTGAAGTGTTCTTCAAAGGTAACTACTTTGCTTTAGTTTTCCCAATCTTGCATTGGCTTTTGACCTATCTTGTATATTGATTTGAGCTTTGTGTATAACTAAAAAAAGTCTTGTATTTGCATGCTTTAAATACTTCATTAAGGTCATTTTGTGGTTTGTGGTCGACCTCACCCTCTTAGGCCATATTTGGCCCTTTTGGTGCTTCTATTGCTAGGCTTCATTTGCTTGAGTGTTTTGTTCTTTTCACCACTGAAATCCAGTGGATTTTTAGTGGTAAAGAAGAAGGTTTGAGGTATTGTATAGGGGAGGGACACCCCTCTCCCCTTTGCCCCTCTTTTATCCTTGTTTTGGCTTAAAGGGCAACATGCATGCTTGGTTTGTTTTTGGCTCCTTATCAGATGTTTTTGGTGCTATTTAGGTCACATATTGTCTCTGTTTTTGGTCGGATTTTTGACCCTTCGCATGCTCAATATACTTGCTTTGTATTTCCTTGTTTGTGCCTAGAAGTGCATCATGACTTTTGGCTACTATGCTCTCATATCTTGGCTTTACTTTGTGAAGTTTTTGGCCATATTTTATCATGCTTAAGGTCTGTTGGCCATTGATTCGGTCTTGTTTAGCATGTTCGGTATAGTTGCTTCACATTTTGGTTTGTGAGCTTTGAATAAGTGAATCATAAACATGCATTGGTTAGGCTATTTCAATGATTTGGAATCATTTAACATGTTATTTCAGTCCCTATACCATGCTTACATGTCTCCATTTATCATCTCATTCATGCCTTGAAGAGTTGGCCTTTCATGACTAGGAATAGGTCATTGTGCATAGCCCTATATTTGAGGCTTTGGGGCTGCCATATCAGGGGTATTTGGGGCTTATTTTGCATGTTAAAATTCTGTTTTTGGTTATATGGTTCATGCCATGTTTTCTTGGGGTAGTGGTAGTAGAACGCCCCTTTGTTATGCCTTAGCTTTGGGCTTCTTTGACTTGCATGTTTGTTGTGCATTTTGTCCATCATTTGAGACACTTTTGGCCACTGTTTTGGAGTGGGCTGAGGTTTGCCCCTTTATGGTTTAAGTCCACCATTGCATGCTTGTCATATGTTTGTTGCATGTTTGACTTATAATGTCTTGTCACATGCTATTTCTTTTGCATGCTTGCCATGATATGTCGCATTGCATTTGGCATGCCTTGCATTTCTATCTTATGTTACATCTTTGAGATATGTTTGCATAACATGCATTACATTGCTTGGTCTGGGGTGTCAAGCCAAGTGTGGGGATTAAGAAGTGTTCATACTTCAAGTGATGTAACACCTCTCAACCCTCGGTAGCCAATCCCCTTGACCTCAACATGATAGGGTCTTGGTCTTTATTTGTGTGTTGCATGCATTTTCATTGAATTGCAACCTTGGCCTCTTAGGCCATCATGCGTCAAAATGTGCAATTGATGGCCCGAGGATCGAGGGCCACGCTCCTTTGAGTCCATTGCATGATGGGGAGTGTGGCCATGCTTACATTTGCTTGAAATTCCATGCCATACACTGTCTGTCCTTTGTTGCTGTCAAAAACTAGATTCTGCAGGGAGTTTTGGCCGGTCGGCTGAATATAGTGCCGGCCGGCCATTTATTTTGGCCGATAGTAAAAAATGGTGGCCGGTGGTCTCCCCCTTTGGCCGGTGGCATTTGTGTTTGGCCGGTGGCATTCCTCAGCACCCATAGATCATGTTCCAAGACTTTGGCAATTTTCAGAAGAAGCAGGGCAGTGTAAACAGAGGCAGCAGTGGCATGGTACGGGCTTTTCGGGCGGGACGAACTCGAGCATGCATCATTCGTGCATTCCGAGGCAGGGCTGCGGCCCATTCCTTCTATTTATTTGCATATTCAATTTGTTAATTGAGTTAGAAATTTTGTAATAATTAATTAGCTAGGGTAGTTGATTTATTAATATGGACTGTAATATTTATTTGGACCCTCCGAGCGAGGGCAAATGTGTAATAAGTGTGTGTGCGTGTATGTATTTCTTCCAACCCCACGTCTTTCTTCCCTTTTATTTACCTGCTTATGATGGTAGACTAGGACATATTTAAATTAGCATACCTTATGCTATGCATGCGTGCATCCATACATTTGTCTTACATGCATCGGGCTCGGCACATCATGCTAACTGCACTTGTATTTCAATTCCAAGTTGAGTACTTGTTAGTTGCAGCATTTCACATGCCATCTTTAGGATAGCCGAGCCTATTATAGTTGCATTTTGCATATGTTGCATTAGCCGTCTTAACATGAACTAGGATCATGCATATGATTACTAACTAGTTTCTGTTTTGGCTTGGAGTACTAGGTAAGCTTTTATGCTTTAGCATATCGCATGCGTGTGAATGTTGCCATAATAGCATGATTACCATGAGGCTAGCTATTTATGTGATATAATTGCTTGAATGCCTGTGGATGGAGGTCAAATTACCTAAGTTGGAATAATGCATTAAAACTGTGAGTTTTAAGCCCACTAGATAGTGGCACAACCATCTTTTCTAAAGGCCACTTGAGGGTGGCAAAATCTTCATTTTAGCCTACTTGCGAGTAGCAAACCGTTTTCAAAACTAACATGAAATGTTTTATTCCAATGTAGGCGATTTGGTCTATACTTATTTGCTGTGCGGATAACATAGTAATTCTAGGTTAATAACCAGAACAAGAGCATATAATGTTTTCAAAACAAGATATCACGGTTAGTAGAGGCCAATCTTTGATCGGGCGAAAGGGGGTGCTCATAGCTGACCTTCTCCAATCGTACCCAAGTTCCCGAGCTGAGGCAACTTTGGTGATGACGGACACGTGGCCTTTGGCACCGAGTCAGAGTTTCCTAAATTTCCCCAAAATAATAATATTTAGGTGGCGACTCTGTATCTGGCAAAGCAGTCCATGTTTGGCACTTCTTTCAAAAATTTGTTTTCTCAAAACGATTTGCCGGATTTGGAGTCTTTGGTTTAGATTAAGAACCGTGACAAATTGAGTCCGAACTGTAACCCGTGAGTTCCCTCGCGGACTTGTTACAATACCCATAATTGTTTTCGACTTGAGGTAACCAAGTTTGAAGGACCAAACTTCCTAAAGGGGGGAAGACTGTGATAACCTAACCCATAATATGCTTAATTATCCATGTATTTATGTGTTTGATATGAAATTGCAAGTTTAATTATGTGAATTATGTGAATTTGTTGAATGTAAGAATATTTGTTGCAATTCCAACTTTGAACTGAAATTGTAAGCCTTGGAGGTGGGATAAACCAAAACCGACTTTATTTCTGTGATTAGCATGATTTTTAGAGCCTTTAAAAATTTTGTAAAATTACGATTTGTAATGATTAATTAAGATTTATGAGTTATATGTGTATAGCCCTCTTGTGTTCTTCATTTTTGTTGAGAGTTCTAGAGAGTGAGTTAGAGAGAGAGGAAGAAGAGCTAGGGATTTGGAAGAGAATTACGGGCAAACCTTAAATTTGAGTTAAGGTATGTTAATTTACTTTTAATCTTTGTCTTTAGCTCATCTTTGGCATGAAATCAAAAAGAAATTAGAGATTTTAAGCTAGGGTTTTGGGTTATGTAATGGGCTGAACTAAATGCAAGCAATAGAACCTTAATCTTTTCATTTTTGTTTAATGTAAGTTCAATCTTATGATTAATCCATGAAATAAACTCTAGTTGGTTCATACAACCAAGATTGGTGGAAGATTCACCAAGTTTGTAGGTATATTATGTATGAAATTCATGTATGTAATAAAGAGATGACACCATGAACTTAATGTTGAGGCAAGATTGATGTGTTTGAGTTGTAATTACCCTTAATTCATGTTAGTATATCATGTTTTGAAATTAGTTTTGCATGAATTGGGGATTGAATTTGAGCTTAGAAGCTTAAGTTTTGCAGCAGCTTCAGACTGCCCAAAATAGCTACAACTGCACGTACGGAAGACAGAGCTAATCAGAACTTTGCTACTGAAATAAATGCACGTGCGGCACCTTTCCGCACGTGCGGTGAGGGGCTTCCGCACGTGCTGAAAAATGGAGAAAAATATGTCTTTTTCTGTTAACTTCCTCGACCCTCTAAATTCGTTTATGAGCATGTTTTGATCCTCCGCAATGCCTATAGATGAATGGAATTAAATGGATCGTAAAACAAATTAATGAAAGAAAGTGTATGAATTGAACCAATTATTCATCGAATGTGTGTGTGAAATGTTTATGTAGGTCGTGTGCTAGAGGAAACACCGCGAGACCTAACGCACTATGAGTAATAATATTGTACATATATGTTCTTAAATGTGTACCTCGAGCCATGAATAGTGAATGGTGCCGACATTGTGTTTTGATTTAAATGAATGAACTTCATAAATATTATATGACATGTGTGATGTGGACTTAAGGTCGTTCCGTTTCTGTTTAAGATATGATATGTGTGGGCCCGAGGCCATTCTGTTAATATGTGGGCCCAATGCTGTTCTGTATAATATGTGGACCCGAGGTCGTTTTGTTAATATGTGGCCTGAGGCCATTTTATATAATATGTGGGCTCGAGGCCTTTCTGTATGATATGTGGGACCGAGGTCGTTTGGTACTTATGTTGGCCTAAGCCCGTTCTGATATTAATGGGCCTAAGGCCGTTCTGTTTATATGATGGGCCTAAGCCGTTTTGTTTATATGATGGGCCCAAGGTCGTTCCATATTATGATTATGGATAGTGTGATAACCTTATGATCATCTATTACACTGCTTTACTGTATTATTACTCATTGAGTTTCACTCACCCAATATTATGTATGCAGATGTAGGTGATCTGCAGCATGGAGCCTATCCTTAGATTCAGCTTCAGGAGTTATTTTGTGAAATTGTCGAGTTATGCCTCCAAGATAGAGTTTTGCCTTTGACTCCCATTATGCTTTGACTTTATTCTATTTTTGTTATTTGGTCTTGGGATGTGTAATCGAGATTTATAAAATTTCCTATGATGCTTATATTTTTGCATGGGCATGTGAACGATGTGAATGTGTTATATTTGCTAATATTGGCACAACTCAATGGACTTCTTCGTTGTCATATACTTCCGCTTATGGGCCCATTGTTATAATTACTTTGTATGTTTGTGTGAGAACCCGCATTTAATTATTCAAAAAAAAATTAATTAATTAATTAATTTTATCCAGAGTTTATCTGAAATATATATTAGTGTATAAATTAGTTTTAATTTGACCCAATGCAATTACTAACAAAGACATTATTAAGAATAATAATTTTGTGGATGTTCAATATTTATTGTTTATAAATTATTTTAATAAGGATTCAACATGATAATTATCCTTACTAAATACCTTAGTTAAAAACCTTAGTTATCAATTTTAAAAAACCCACACAAATACAAATACAAATACAAAAAAAGAAAAAGAAAAGTAGAAGTCAGATTTCAGCAGATTTGGTGGTAGCAAAACAACACTTGGATTGCATACATATTGACTCAAATATATTCTTTGGAATTAGAAGATATGATGGGACTAAATAGAATGACTATGAGAGAGAGAGAGAGAGAGAGAGAGAGAGTGACACGCCCCACTTTTTATTACTCGGATTACTATTACCAAGCCTTTATTATACATTCCATTTCAGAGTTAGCATATAGAAGCACATAATATTCTCAAGAAATATATATATACAGAATTCTCTCAGTCGGATAGAATGAATGCAACTTGAATATACAATTAAAGAAGTTTCCTGTAGGCTTACATCATTTAAAAATCAAAAGAAGGGTGTAACCCTTTTACATCAATGGCATTCTGCCTACACATAAAGAGGCACTGTGACCAACAAATAAAGAAGATCTAAAATCTTGTAGCACATCCCGATTATCACCTGAAAAGATTCAACAACGTGGGATGAACATATAGTCCAGTAGGGATCTCAGCTTGATCCTCATAATAACAACTTACAGATAGCTATGATCATAAATGCTAATCTCATACCATATAAATAATGTGACATTTTATAACCAAAGTATATATACATATATATATATATATATGTGTGTGATATTCTCATAATCATTCAGTTATTTAACAACATCAATTTCCACTTTTAATACCCTTTTTCCCAATGAACAACTCTTACCCATTTCCATGTTTCCATTTGTGACAAATACCCATAATACCCACTTTATTTTTTTTGAAAACATGTTCACCAAAACCAATGACCTCATATATTTATCAATTCAAAATAGAAACCCAAGTCTGACTCCACACATTCATTGCATCTCAACCTTACATTCAAGTTAAAGAGATATTATCAATAATTCCTTGTTGGTAGGCAACTCCCTCAACCACTCTCAACACGTCCAAACATACTCAAACACATCTACACTACATATGAGACAATTCCTTCTTACCGAATCATGATCATCACAACACATAATATACATAATACACATAACCAAGTAAGACAACAATAACAACAATTCTCCGCTCTACTTGCCTCAAGCACAGTAAGCCAATGGTTTCACCTCTCGACAACAACATGCCAATTTACCAGACACCAGCTGGAAGGGAATGGTTTCTCTGCTCCATTTTACCAGGCGCTAGTTGGACGGGAATGGTACCTCTGATTCTTAGAGCAGCCAATTCTCCAGGCGCTAGCTAGAAGGTAATGGTACCTCTGATTTTCAACGCATTACACCCCTTTCGATCATCACAACATGACAAGGTACAACCAACAAATGCAATGCATACACGCAACCATAACAGAGTGCAACCAACTCAAGCGTAAAACATACGCATAACCATTCCACACAACAATGTCATCCTCCACCGATGACCAAGGACAAAACCTCTTTGTGTTTGTTTTTCAACGCATGTGTTTTAGCAATTCAATTATCATGAGGTTTTAAGTCCAACAATCAACAACAAAGAAGTAAAGCATTAGTGATCCAAACTCAAGTAAGTCTCTGGGACTCATATTATGTTAACGTCTCATTCCTTCCATTACAAAATCAATTACCTTTTTCTTCTACAATAACACTCTCCACCTTATGCTTTAAATTCAATTTTACTTCATTTCACAAAAATACGACCAATTCACTTCCCATCATTTTAAATAGGAGATTTCTATCATGGCGGCAAATTATAATTCACATCATTTCTATTTAATTGTAATGTAATTCATTTCTGATCTAATTTCATGGTCATATCCCCTTTTACAATTAACAAATTTATTAATTTATTGTATTAAAACGTAATCAATCCAGCACCAAAATAATGCCCAAATCGTAAGATCCAATTAAACCTTCAATCAAATTCCAACACATTAATCTCATTTCATAAGTTCATAACATAATTATTTCACAAATTCCATCCCTTTTTATCCATTAGACATTACTTCAAAAATTAGGGCTTTGACTCTCTACTCATGAATATATTAAATCACACCCCAATTTAACTCCAACATCTCCCACCTCATGAATTTCAATCTCTACACCCATATCTTATACCCTCTTACATGATTTTCGAAAATGAATCCATACCACATGGTTTTTATGCAATAAAAACATGCCACATATCTATCTATAGTAGAGGCATTGAAAAGAATCAAAGAAATCCCTACCTCTTGAAGTTAAGAGATGACGACCCAAAAGTCAATGGCAATGAAACCACGAACCAATCGGACCAAGAGGAAGCCCTCGCCGAGATCTACACTTTTTCTCAAGGGACCATGGTGAAACAATCACTCTTGGTGAGTAGATCTAGAGATCTTAGTGCCAAAAACTTGATTTTAGAGAGAGAGAGGTGAGCTCACGGTTTGAGAGAGAGGAAAGAGGAGAAAAGTGAAATGAAATTATGTTTGGGAACTATTTATAGTTGTAGAAAAGTAGCCCCAAGGTCAATAAAATAATAGGCCCAAACCCCCCCTCCCCAAAGGTAGGGCCCAAACCAGCCCAAAAATCTGAAAAAAAACACGCAGGTGTCGACACCACCAAGGCTAGTGTCAACCCTATTTTCCAGCCACCAACATACACAGATTCTACAACACAAGAGGGTCGACCCTTTCTTAGGCTGGAGTCTACCCTTGTGGACAGCAACAAGAGGCAGGTGTCGACGCCACCAAGGCTGGTGTCGACCCTATATTCCAGCTACACTTCCAGAAACATTACAACATGCAAGGGTCGACCCTTAGGAAGGCTAGTGTCGACCCCAAGGCAAAATTTCTAAGTTTCCTTTCCAAGGAACTTTAGACCAGAACAAACACGAACAACCAAACCCAGCAAGATTAAATCGGATTATACTCTTCCAAAACCAACATTCAATAACACCAAAGATTCCCAAAACAAAATAAAGGATTCAAATACACTTCCCAAAAGTTTTAAAAAGGGTACAAATGCTACAAAGAGAGCGCCTCAGAGGAGTCTCTCTCTCTCTCTCTCTCTCTCTCTCTCTCTCTATATATATATATATATATATCCATACATACAGTTTTCATCTTCTCCTCAGACTAATTAGAGAGAGTAAAAAAAAAAAGGGAATTTTTGTGAGAAACCTTAGTAGAAGAAGAGGAGGAGATTAAGGAAACTAAAATTTTCTACCATTTCATCAACCCATTTCGATCCTACTACTAAGTAATAAAACCCTCTCAACCCTCTCAATTTTTTTTAATTGTTAAAATTTCAGATTGTGTTCATAGCAAAAATTATAAATATAATTTTATTTATGGTTGTATATAAATTTTGTGATTGGTATATCAAATATTTGAATATATTGGTAGTCTTAAAATTATAATATTATTGTGAAATTAGACTTGCATGTGTAGTTTATGCCATTAAAAGAGTTGACTGAAGATTTTATTTGGCCCTTAAATCTGCCAAACAATTGTATGAATTTTTAGACAATTTTATACTCAAAATTTTGAGATGATTTATTCTACAGAGTTGTTGAGAATAATGTTTTGTTCATCCAGGAATTTTTGCAACAATTATTGAGCTTTATCCGAATTTATACAAATTTTTAATTAAGTCTAGAACTGTAAGACATATTTTACTATATGTTTGAAAAATCATTAAAAATTCTATATTAAACCAAATCTGGTAATTTCTAAGTAAAAAAATGCAATTTGAGAAGTCTATTTTTATAATAAATTTTTAGATTATAGAATTGATTTATAAATTTAAGTATGGAATTAATTTAAAAAAATGTGATAAATCTGTGTCATAAAATTCTTAGACTTTTTTAGAATTATTTATAATTTATTTTGGAAAATGCTTTTTGAAAAATGACCATAACATGTTTATTGAATATTCTATGGATTTTTACGAATTTTAGAATTGTATAAGTAATTTATTTATAATTTTAATTATGAAATATATATTCTAAAAATTTATGGCAAATTGAGAAGGAACCCAAATTATTACTTCAATTATTTATTTGGACTAAAATTTAATATTGTACTAGTCTAGTCTTGTAAATTAAAAATCCATGCATGTGTGTAATTATGATTTTTTTTTTTTTGGTATCTAAATTGTCATTTCATACTATGGTTTAAATTAACTGTTTATTTAAATTTTGTACATTGATTAATTAATACATGACGTGTGTAATATTTTATTTTGGGAATTTTAATGAAATAGTATAACATTATTGGTGATTGAAATTTGAATTATTTGTGATTAATGTAAAAACTAATTGAAATGTTTAACAGCATGTACAAAATTAACGATTGAGAGTTAATATCGGTAGTTCAGGATGAGCCTTGGTTTTGATCATTTGTATATAATTGTGCCACGAAACCCTAGGATGACACGGGACTTATTTGAACCCTAATCGATATTTGGTTTTGGGATAAAGGTGGATGTGCGGATGGCACGTAGGGAGGTTACGTACCCCTAGCAGACCGTTCTCTTGGGGCAGACCAGGGATGTTGCAGCTTTGGTATATAACTCTAGGTGTGGGCATCTTTGATAGTTCTTGAATATTGACCAATGGGGGGTTTTCAAAATAACCGTGGCCATAGCTTAATGATTGGTAAGAAAATCTCTTTGGTGAGATTTTGAGTGTCATCTAAACTATTAAAATTGTTGAAATTATTATAATAGATGTTATATTTATCATGCTATTAATTTTATTATTATTTTAATTGTCATGATTATTATCTGATTATTTTCTCTTAAAAAGAATGGTAGGTTGGTTATGTTTTTTAACTGTGTTGCAAAACTTATGGCATATATTTTGTTGTCCTGACGTTTTATGCTAGATTTTGACGAGTAAGGAATGGAAGCTGAGATTGGAGCTGCTACTAATATAGAACCTTGGCTAACTTGAAGTCAATATTTTAGCAAAATAAAATTTTGTTATCTCTTGTATTAATTATTGAGGATGTTATAATGTTGTTTACCGTTGTACTTGGACTTAAATTTTTTTTTTTTTCTTTTTAAGTGTTGTTAAACCTTTGGGTGTATGAGAAATGAAACTTTCCTATCAACATGTTAAAAAATTTAATTTAATAAGTTATTTTATTATTAATTTTCCCATGATGTTCCAAAAAAAAAAATTTTAGGGCGTCACAGTTTGTATAAGGCCAAAGGTAATCAAGTGATTACTGGCCGGTTATGACCCAAACTTTTAGGGGCGGGTTCAAGTCATGGCACTTTCGAAGTCCCTCAAAGATATCTTAGAATCCATTTCACCGTTGCTCAATGTTCTTTATCCGGATTAGAGAGAAACCGACTCAACACACCAATGATGTGAGCAATATACGGTCATGTACAAACTATAGTGTATGTCAAAGAACTAACCGTTGAAGCATAAGGAATTTTCAACATCTCTTCCTTATCTTTCTCATTTTGTAGGACATTGATTTAAACTAAGTTTGAAGTGACCCGCAAGTGGACAACCAACTGGCTTTACTTTATCCATGTTGAAGCTCTCAAGAGCCTTCTCAATGTAGGTTTCTTGAGACAACCAAATTAGTCCCTTCTTTCGATCACGAACAATCTTCATACCAAGAATTGCTTTGTTGGTCCCAAATCTTTCATAACAAATGACCTGCTCAACTCCAATTTCAACTTGTTAATCATGGAAAAATCCTGACACACAATTAACATGTCATCAACATAAAGCAAAAGAATAATAAATTTTTTATCCAAAAAAATTTCACAAACACACAACGGTTCGAAGTGGTTTTTGAAAAACTATTATTCATCATGAAACATTCAAATTTTTTGTACCATTGTTGCGGTGCTTGCTTAAGGCCATACAAACTTTTTTTTCAATTTTCAAACAAATTTCTCTTTCTCTTTTTCTACATAACTCTCTAGTTGCTCCATGTAAATTTCTTCTTCAAAATCACCATGAAAAAAATGCAATCTTCACATCAAGTTGCTCAACTTTAAGGTTCATACTTGCGGCAATGCCAAATACAACCCGAATAGAAGACATCTTCACAATCGGTGAGAAAATTTCATCAAAGTCAACACTTTTCTTTTGCCCAAAACCTTTCACAACAAGACGTGTCTTGTACCTTAGATTCTTGTCATCATTCTTCAATTTGAAAACCCACTTATTTTTCAGAATTTTTCTTCCCTTAGGCAATTTTACCAAATCATAAATGTGGTTTTCAAGCAAGGAATTCATTTCCTCTTCTATGGCCTTTTTCCAATAAATTTTTTTTGCATACTCAATTGCTTTTTGGTAGCTCTTAGGCTCCCCTAGATCAGAAATCAACACAAATTCATTGGGAGGATATTTGTCAAAGGTTGTCGATCCCTTGTAGATTTCCTCAACTCACGTTGTGGTGGTGGTTCTTGAGTTTCATGCTCTTCCTTAATTTCAGGCTCAACTTCATTTGGAGTAGTATCATTATCTACATCTTCAAGAGGGAGCTGCACATCTTTATTTTCATCATCCACCCAAGACGAAGGAAATGGATCCATGTCAATGAGATCACTAGTTTTTTTTTTTTTTTTTTTTTTCGGTTGATCACCTTTGCCAAAGTCTTTAATTGTTTGGTCTTCTAGAAACATGACATCACAGCTTCGAATAACTTTCTTGTCGATCAGATCTCCCAATATATAACCAAATTCATTACGCCCATAGCCAAGAAAAATGCATTGCTTTGACTTATTATCAATGTTGGACCTCTCATCCTTTGGAATGCGAACAAAAGCTCGGCAACCAAACACTCTCAGGTGCTCATAATATACATCTTTGCCGGTCTAAACTCTTTCGAGAACATCACCACTCAAAGGATAGATAAGAGATAAATTGATCATGTCAACCGCTGTCATTGCCTCACCCCCAAAAAGATCTTGGCAATTTAGCATGTGAAAGCAAACACCTTATTCTTTCCACAATGGTGCGGTTCATTCTCTTGGCACCACCATTTTGTTGATGAGTCTTCTTAATTGTCCTTTTGATGCTGAATACCTTGGCTGCGACAATACTCATCAAATGACCCAATGTATTCACCACCATTGTCCGTCCGAATGCACTTCAATTTCAGCATCGTTTCTCTTTCAACCATAGCCTGAAAATGCTTAAACACATCTGGAACTTAATCTTTAATTTTTAAGGCAAAAACCCAAACTTTCCTTGAATAATCATTAATGAAAGTAACAAAACAAAGTGCACCACTATGTGTTCTAACTTTCAAAAGACCACACACACTGAATGTACTAACTTCAAAATATTTTCTTTTCTAGTAGCAACATTTTTATGAAAGAAACTCTATGTTGTTTACCCACCAAGCTATGAACACAAGTTTTAAGATGCGTACCTTTCAAACCAAGTAGAAGCTCTTTCTTGAACAAAACTTACAGCTCATTTTCACTCATGTGCACAAGTCATTTGTGCCACAATTTAGTAGAAGCATCATCCTCAAGTGCATTGACAACATCTTTGCAAATTTTTCCTTGCATCGAATAAAGTGTGCAAGTCTTCTTACATTTAGCCACCACCAAAGACCCCTTTGTGACCTTCCATTTTCCATCACCAAATTTGTTATTATAGTCTTCATCATCTAGCTTCTCAGTAGAGATTAAATTGATGCGAATTTGGGAATATGCCTCACATCTTTAAGTTACAACTTGCAGCCCAAATTTGTTTCCAAGCAAACATCACCCATGCCAACAATCTTGGACAAACGTTCATTTCCCATTTGAACAGAACCATAATTTCTTTTGGTGTAAGAAGTGAAGAAATCAACTTGAGAAGTCACATGAAATGAAGTGTCGTAATCAATCACCCAATTACTCTCTTGGCCCACAAAATTGACACAATCATCTTCACAAACAACCATGAGATCACCATTAGTAGTAACTGCCGTTGTATTTTTTTGCTTCTTATCCACACTTTTGTCAAGCATTTTCTCATTGTTCTTGAGCTTTCAGCATTCCTGCTTCATGTGCCATTTCTTATGGCAATAATGGCACTCAATGTCTTTCTTTAAAAAAGAACCATCTCTTCATTTGCCATGGCTTTGAGCATGACCAAGAGTCTTATTCCTCCCCCTTGTTTTGTTTCGGCCTTTGACAACAAATGCCTCTGAATGAGAAGAACTCACTGATTTTCTTCTAGTTTCTTCATTCAACAAGCTACTAGTGACTTGGCTTATTGTGACAACTTCATCGGGTGTCAAATTACTAACCGTTACAACCAAAGTCGCCCAACTTTCGAGTAAAGAACTAAGTAGCCACTACAAGAATTTTCACTTTTGGCGACTAAATTTTAAGTCGCCAAAAGTCAATTTTTAGTCGCTGAAGGGCTTTAGCGACTAAATTTTTTGGTCACAAAATTAGTAGCCGAAGAGTAGTCGGGAAAGCTAATTGGCGACTAAAATTATTTTAGTCGCCAAATGTATTCATTTGCCGACAAATATTTAGTAGCCAAAAGGTTGGACATTAAATTAAATTAGACCCTTTTCAGTGACCAAACTTTTAGTCGCCTAAAGTCCTACCTTTTTAGCTACTAAAATTTTAGTCGACAAAGAGTTCTTTTTTAGCTACTAAAAATTTAGTCGCCGAAAGTCCCCATCTTTGGCTACTAAATATTTGGTCTCCTAAAGCTCTACATTTTTGGCTACTAAAATTTTAGTCGGCAAAAGTATGTTTATAATTTTGTTTTTTATTTTTAGCTACGAAATATTTTAGTCGCCAAATGTTTGATTTTCTTTTGGCTACTAAAGTTTTAGTCACCAAATGTCTATTTTTTTTTTTATTTTGGCTACTAATCTTTTAGTTGCTAAATGTCTTTGTTTTTTTGCTACAAAACTTTTAGTCGCCAAATGTCTTTTCCCAATTTCTTTTTAGCTACTAATTGTTTAGTCGCCAAAAACATGATATTATGTTTTATCGCGAAATTATAATTTCTTCACAACCAGTCTATATACAATGCAACTTGTAATACGTATGAAAACAAAATGATACATACTATCAATCATTCCACAATTTGCATCCATATACCAAAAATAAATAACATTAAATATCAAAGTCCATACAAATCAACTATTGTCCAAACTAAAATAATAATTCCATACAAAATATATCATACAAAAATCAAAACCTTCCGTATACAAAAAAATACATTTACTACTAAACAAAATTACCAGTTGGCATGGTACAAATTACCATTGTCATCTGTACCACAACAAAAGGTGATATATGTACCACGATAAAAGTTTTTTATGGACCATGACAAAACATCCTATATGTACACCGACAAATGGTATATATGTACCATGACAGAAGGTGATCTATGTGCCACAACAGTCATTATCTGTAAATTGCCAAAAGTTTTTTGTATCAGTAATAATGAACTACACAAAAGCTGAGGACGACAAAAGTATTATATTAGTTCTACACAAAAGTGAAAATTCTTCTCCATACACCAATATGGATTATCAACAAGTCCACACAACAAAGCCATCTACAAAGAAAAATAAAAAACGAAACATTAGAATTGGTTACAAAATATCAATTCAGTCAGCCATATGGAACATGTTCTAACATGCATTTAAGGTAGAACAATCAAGAAATGTCTTCTTGGAAATAAAAGAATATATATATATGTATCATGCAATATTTATTCCAACCAACTGCACAAACAATTTAATATGTAATTTCTTCATCCTATAAATATATAAAGACAATTATTAGAATATGTAGATGTTATTTTAATAAAGTTGCTTTTTTAACTAAGTGTTGCAAGTTTTTCGACTAAGTGTAAGGCATATTCGGGGGGGTGTTATGAATTTTCGCCGCCGGAAAGCCCTTTTTCGAGTAAGTTTAGGGCGTATTCGGCTCTAACTTCCAACTACGGGTCCAAATTACAATCTGTCAGATCTCACAAGTCCTATTTGTGAGAACGAAGCTATCCATGTGAGCCACACGGTCGTTCAGGGGTTGTTTTGTATTTTCGCCCCTGAAACGCCCTTTTTCGACTAAGTTTAGGGCGTATTTGGCTCTAACTCCCAACCTACGGGTCCAAATTATGTTCCGTCAGTTCTCACAAGTCCTATTTGTCATGAGGGAACTGTCCGTGTGAGCCACATGGTGGTTCGGAGGCTGTTATTAATTTTCGCTCCCGAAATGCCCTTTTTTCGACTAAGTTTAGTACGTTTTCAGCTCTAACTCCAAACCTATGGGTCCAAATTACATTCTATTAGTTGCCACGAGTCGTAATTATCATGGTGAAGTAGTCCGTGAGAGCCACAAGGTGGTTCGGGGGCTGTTATGAATTTTCGCCCCCGAAACTCCCTTTTTTGACCAAGTTTAGTGCGTTTTCGGCTCTAACTCCAAGCGTACGAGTCTGAATTACATTCCATCAATTCTCCCAAGTCCTATTTTTCATGGGAAAACTGCCTGTGTGAGCCACACAGTGGTTCAGGGGCTGTTATGAATTTTTGCCCCCGAAACGCTCTTTTTCGGCTAAGTTTAAGACGTATTCGACTCTAACTCCCTACGTACGAGTTCAAATTACATTCCGTCAATTCTCACAAGTCCTATTTTTCATGGGAAACCTGTCCGTGTGAGTTACACAGTGGTTCGGGGGCTGATTCGAATTTTCGCCCCCGGAACGCCCCTTTTCGACTAAGTTTAGTGCAGTTTCGGCTCTAACTCCCTACCTACGGGTCCGAATTACATTCTGTCAGTTCTCACAAGTCCTATTTGTCATGGCAAAACTGTCTGTGTGAGTCACACAGTGGTTCAGGTGCTGTTATGAATTTTCGCCCCCGAAACGCTATTTTTCGACTAAGTTGAGGGCATATTCGGCTCTAACTCCCTACCTAAGGGTCCTAATTACATTTCATCAGTTGTCACAGGTCCTATTTGTTATGGGAAAACTATCCGTGTGAGTCACAAGGTGGTTCGGGGGCTGTTTTGAATTTTCGCCCCCTTAACGCCCTTTTTGGTTAAGTTTAAGGCGTTTCCGGCTCTAACTCCCAACCTACACGTGCTAATGACATTTCTCCTATTGTCACAGGCCCTATTTGACGTAAGAAAATTGGTTGTGACGTCCGTGCGGTGATTCGAGGGATGTTTTGCATTTTTGCCCCCTTAACGCCCTTTTTGGTTAAGTTTAAGGTGTTTCCAGCTCTAACTCCTAACCTACACGTGCTAACGACATTTCGCCTGTTGTCACAGGTCCTATTTGACGTGAGAAAACTGGTTGTGATGTCTGTAAGGTGATTCGAGGGCTGTTTTGCATTTTCACCCCCTTAACGCCATTTTTCGGTTAAGTTTAAGCGGTTTTCGGCTCTAACTCCCAACCTACACGTGCTAACGACATTCCATCTATTGTCATAGGTCCTATTTGTTGTGAAGAAGCTGGTTGTGACATTCATATGGTGGTCCGGGGGCTGTTTTGCATTTTCGTCCTCTTAACACCCTTTTTCGGTTAAGTTTAAGCCGTTTTCGGCTACTCCCGACTTACACGTGCTAATGACATTCCGTCTATTGTCACAGGTCCTCTTTGACGTGAGGAAGTTGATTATGATGTTCGTACGGTGGTCCGGGGGATTTTTTGTATTTTCGCCTCCTTAACGCCCTTTTTCGATTAAGTTTAAGCCGTTTTCGACTCTAACTCCCAACCTACACGTGCTAATGACATTCCGTCTGTTGTCACAAGTCTTATTTTTCATGAGAAAGCTAGTTGTGACGTCCATACGGTGGTCTGGGGGCTATTTTGCATTTTCTCCCTTTAGATACAACAAAAATTTTATAGTCACATATTTACAATTATCATACCTATCAATATATATCTAGAGAATGGGAAAGTTGTGAGCATAAAAAGATCATGAAGCACAGCCCGGTCTTTAGTTATTAAATAATCCAACTTAGAACCAGGATTCTCATCTAACAGAACTGTTTTAAGTAAAGAATCCAAATGTGGATTTTTAATAACCTGTTCAATATGAACTCGCACAAGAGCTTTCAAAATTATGAATGAAGTTAAAATGAAGAAACCATGTGATGTTTTGCTTTTTGTCAACTAGTTAGTACTTTGTTGAGTCAATGTAACTGTTTTTGTTCTTAAATACTCACCTGAAATTCTTCTACATATATGCAAGACTTTTTGGTAGCAATTAAAGTAAGAACAATGTCATCACTAATCAATGCAAATTTCAAGAGATATTGGCATCAAATTAGAACATAGTGACAAAAGAATGACTGTGAAAAGAGGGGAAAAAAAAGTATAATTCCCTTGTTGTTTTTGTTTTATGTAAATAGAAAATAAAAAACTCACAACTTTATCAAACGACTCCTAAATAATGTCTTCCGCCATGGCACCATCTAGCATATATTTATGCATACATACTTACATTTTATTAGTTAATTGATACAAGTGAAAAAATCGCTTTTCTTGCAGAAAATGGGAGTATCAAAGGAAGCATGACGGGTATCAGCATAAGGACAACAACGAAAGCCGGGACAGTAACTTCTACACAGAAGATTTGTAGAAGCATGCAAGCTCTCGGAGCTATTGCCTTCGCGTATTCATATTCTATCATCCTTTTAGAAATACAGGTACAAACCTTGAAACTCGTTTCATTCCTCTAACATTGGGTAAAAATCATAGTGTTTCCCATATAGATTTACTAATAAATTTCACTGCATCTTCAGGATACTGTAAAATCTCCCCCATCAGAGTATAAGACCATGAAGAAGGCAACTTTCATTGAGCATCAGCGTAATGACAATCTTCTATTTACTCTGTGGATGCATGGGTTATGCTGCATTTGAGGATAATGCTCCGGGAAATCTTCTAACTGGTTTTGAATTCTACAACCCCTATTGGCTACTTGACATAGCCAACATTGCAATTGTTGTACATCTTGTTGGAGCATACCGGGTACAAGCTCATTAAATAATTCCCAATTACCATACTAATCCCAAATCCAAATTTAATTATCTAAGTAATATGTGTCGCATGACCGATGTAAACGTAAAAACAATAATACTAGGTGCACAGAAACATAACATAGAAAATGCAAAGAAAGCATAGTGTAGTTGGGATTTTTTTGTATGATGAATTTCTACCACACAGTACCTTTTATGTGTATTTAGCATTTCTGATTGTCAAACGGGGAAATGCAGGTTTATTGCCAGCCCTTATTTGCGTTCGTGGAAAAATGGAGTGCACAAAAGTGGCCTAAAAGTGATTTTATAACAGCAGAATATGACATATCTATTCCTTTTTGTAGATCTCAGTCAATGAAATGCCAGGTTGTGTTTTAAACAAGAAAATTCATAATTCAATGTGACAAGAAATGATGTGAAAGAGAAAATAAAACAAAATTGACATGTTTGGTATCCTCGTCATTTTTATTTTCCTTTACACACGTGCAAGAAATTTCAAAAAACAACTCATTTTCTATAAAATACCAAAAAAAAAAAATTAATTTTTGAAAATAGTTTTCGCACAAAAATAAAAATGAGTGATTTTTTTGAACTTTTCATTATTTTTATTATGGAAAATAATTAGAAACAGATCACATGGAGTGGTTGGTATCATCCCTTGCACCAAATTCATTCAATTTCTATAGCAGGTTTTTTTTAACCGTTTTATATTACCAGAATATATGACAAGATATTATTTATTTTTATTATTTTATGATAATTATTTTCAAGCAAAGAACCAATTATGAATGTCGACATAAACATTGACACAATACGGGAATTCAAAAGACGTGAAACTGTTTCGTTTGCTAAGTGTTGATGCATTCACACTTTGTTTTCAAAAGTTTTAAGGTTCTCTTTGTTTCTTAAATTTTTAAAACAATGGAGAGCAGTTTTGGTTCTTGACTCACCTTAAAATCGAATCAAATCAATCTGTGAACATCCTATGATGACTGATGGCTTTCGTCAATTCTAAATTACAATTTATTAGGGTTTCCAAGGATACCTATAAATAGGCCTTTATGTAATGAACTTATCAGACTTGGCTTGGATTTTGAAAAATTTAACATCAAACAAATAAGTAAATAGTGAGCCTGTTCCAATTTCATTTCAACATTTTGTCAAACACATGGTGAGCAAGAGGGTCGAAAACAACAACAATAAAAATCATAGACCAAACAACATCAACAAATAAACTACCAACAACAATAATAGCAACATCATCACACACAAACTAATTGATTAGAAGAAAATTAGAATTGAATGGAAGTACGACTAAGAATCATTATATAGGATAATAGAAGAATGAATTGGATTTAATAGGGTGTTCTCCAATGGTTGAGAGAGAGAGAGAGAGAGAGAGAGAGAGAGAGAGAGGAAGGGAAAGAAGAAGGGGAAATACCAGGGTGTGCTCCAATGGTTGCTGCGAGCGAGAAATAGAGAGAAAAAACGTTGCTCTTGCGAGAAATAGACAGAAGAGAAGCTCCAACCCTCTGATTTATAACCAAAAAAAAGAAAAAAAAAACTAAACAAAACAAAAACAAATCCTTTGTTATAAAACCATAGAAATTGGGTGAATATATATATATATATATAGAGGAAGAGGCCGGAAATACCTGGTGTGAGCTGGAGGAGGCACAAATCAAAGTAGCTACTGCTATTCGTTGCTGGTGGGGAGATGGCTGGTACCGTCGCTGGTGGGGAGGTGGGTTGTCCCATCGCCGGTGAGGAGGTGGGTGCTTGTGTGCGACAGTGGTGGACGGTGGCTGGTAGGAGGGTCGCTTGCGATGGAGTGAGAGAAAGAGAGAGAGAGAGAGAGAGAAGAGGGATGATGAGAGAGTGAAATAGGAAAGGACTAAGGGTAGTCTAATTAAGAAACAAAATTTGATCAGTGCGGACTTAAATTCTTTTTATTAGCCAAAACTTTTCTAACGGCGACTAAATATTATTTTAGTCACTTAAAGTAGTAATTTGGCGACTAAACATTTTGGTCGTCAATTAATTTTATAAATCCTTCTAAAATTTGAAATTTTCCCTCCAAATATTTTTAATCCTTTGGCGACTAAAATATTTTTTGGTCGCTAAAAATAAATTATTGGCGACCCAATTTTTGGTCGCCAAAAGTCTGAAAGTAATATTTTGTTTTTCATTTGGCGACTAAAAAATCTTAGTAGCCAAAACTATCAATACAGGGACTAAAACATTTTTCAGTCGCTAATTGTGGCATTTTTAGCGACTAATTTTTTTTTTAGTCACCAATAATCAATATTTCCTTACTAAAAAAAATTAGTAGCGAAATATTATACCTTTGCCGACTAAAAAAATTTTAGTCGCCAATTCCACAAGTTTTGGCAACTAAATTTTTTTTTAGTCGCCAAATTAGTCGCCAAAAGTGCATTTTGTTGTAGTGAGCATCAAAATCTGCAACTCATCAACAGAAACAATTTTTATAGAAACAAGTTGATTAACAATACTCTTCATTTTATTCAAATGTTCCGGAACGAAGCTGCCCTCTTTATATTTTAAATTAACCAAGTTACAAAACAGAAAAACTTTATTTGTGGCAGATTTTCTATCATAAAGACCTAATTTTTTTTTCCATAAATCATGTACTGAAGTTTCAGTAACAACATGATAAAACACACTATCATCAATCCATTGACGGATAACACCAATGCCATTTCGATTAGGCCGCTTCCATTCATCATCTTTCATGCCCTCAAGTTTGCCACTATCACCCTCAATGGGACCATACGACCCACATTCTCCTCCATTGATTTACACAAACAAACGAACTCAAATAAACCATAAGCTCTAATATCAGTCATTAGGGAAAATAGATGATTTCCCACAAATAAATCAATCGAAAGAAATAAAAAAATATTGCGGAAAAATTAAATCAACGACACAAGAATTTTTATGTGATTCCCTTAATGTGAGGTACATCTATGGAACCATAATCCAATTTCATTAGCAACCAAGAGTATTCAAACAATTATAAACGATACATGAATGGTCTCAAAAACTACCCTTAAGTGAATTCCAAATAATCACAAATAAATAGATGAAAGACCTCACTAAATAGACGAACAAATTGTCTTCAAAACAGAATTGAAGAAAACTACAAATCTGAACCAAACCACCACCAAATCATAAACAGATTTCGAAACTTTGCGAAAGTAACAACAAAATGGAGCACCCCAAAATAAAACACACACAACAACATTACACAAAGAACCAAATTCACCGAATTAATTTCCAAGCACAGACCACTGAAAAGATCAATCAACCGCTGCACACTTCAGGAAAAAAAAAAAACCATACCCAAAAATATATATATATATATTGTTATTTTTGGGTATTTTTATCAAAACCCTAACTATTACCAAACAGATTAAAATATCCATTGGGCCTCCAAAAGTTAGATATAATATATATATATATATTATAACCAACATGAAACCAAATTAAAATTCTTTTAATAACCAAATTGAATCTCATACTCCACTAAGGACGTATACCCAATAGGAACAATCGCCAAAGTGGGTGCGAATTTCGTGAAAAAAGTGAGAATTTTCGGAATTAGCCATCTGGTTTTGACTTTATCAAAGATTTTATATGGAAAATTCTCTATTATGCAATGCACACCATATGTAACCCTACACTACAAGAATTAACACTTTTGCCGACCAAAAAATTGGTCGCTAAAAGCCCATTTTTAGTCGGCAAAAGTTATCCGCGACCAATTTTTTTGGTCGCTACTTTGGTCGCCAATTGAGGGTCGGCAAAAGTAATTCGAGACCAAAATTTTGGTTGGTCGGGAAAAGTTGGATTTCCCGACTAAATTTTTGGTCACTAAATATATCATTACTGCGACTAATCCATTCTGTCGCTAAAACATTTGGTCGCGAAAAGTGATATTTTGCCGACCGTGTATCTTAGTCGCCAATTGTCACATTCCATGACCAAAAAATTTGATCGCCAATTATCACATTCAACTACCAAAAAGTTTGGTCGCCAATTGTGACATTTCACGACCAAAAATTTTGGTTGCCAATTGTGACATTCTACGACCTCTTAATTTGGTCACCAATTGTCACATTCCACAACCAAAATAATTAGTTGCCAATTGTCACATTCCACAACCAAACATGTTTGTCGCCAAAAGAAATGTTTGCGCAACAAAAGCTTTAGTCGGTAATAGACCTATTCGCGACCAAATCCTTTGGTTGCCAAAATTAATAATTTTAACGACTAATTATTTAGTCGCCAAATGTGCTTGGTGATACACTGACTACTTTATTTAGTCAGCAAAAGTATAATTTATCTTTCCCGACTAATCAATTAGTCGCCAAAACTAGAAAAACAAAACCAGATTTTGGTCGCCAACATCCAACAAAATAAACCTGTAATTTATAATAATCTATCCAATTTATTCAATATAATCTATAATTTGCAAAAATCATTCAAACCAACAAATAAATTGAATCATGAACATTCAACAAAATACATATATCAACCATTTCTGAACCTGTTTAATTAAAATCAGCAACTATTATAAGTTTTCATCCACAAATAATTCCAAACTATATATTTCATTTAGCATAAAAATTTAAAACATAACAAGTACTTGTTATTATGTTTTAAATTTTTATCCATGTACATCAACCGAAAAATATAACTAGTAGTCTACTAAATATTTTCTATACACACCCATCTAAAAATATAACTACTAGTGTATCCAAAAATATATCTACTAGTCTACCCTAATATTTTCTATATACATCTATACAAAATTATATAATCCTTCCAAAAATGCAAAAAGTGCCAATTTGTCCTGTGCAATTTAACTTTGTGCACGAGTTCATCCATCTATACCAAAGAAAAAGTGAAATAATGTTAGGTAAAATTGGACAAATAATGAAAAATGTCCATGAAAAACAAAGGTCACATTAGCAAATTAAATAACTATCATTATCAAATTGTAAATAAAACAATAGCATTTTTATGTCTATAGAATAAATTGGATCAGCCACCATTCCAGATCCAATATAGTGCCATACAGCAGAAACCAACATGGCAACTGAAATTGATCCATATTGTCAATAACTCCTATCTTCCTCAATTCACATGAAAGGTTCGATCAATTCAATATGAAAACTAGTTTTTCATGAAAGGTTGACAACATGAAGACTAATTCATGTGCAAGGTTGACGATATTTCATGAAAGGTTGACGATATGAATTGATCCATAGTTTTCTTTCAGACAGCCAGTCTTCAACATTGAATTTTTCTTCAATTTTTCCCCCCCCTTTTTAAGACACAGAGATATTGAAAACAGAAGAAGAAAGCATCTCTGATCTAACGTTTCCTCTCAAATTATAGTAATGGTTTAAAAATTAACAAGAAATACTAACCACCAAGCCCTCAGCTGCTTTGCAGTTTCTACAGCTTCATCACTGGATATCTGAAAGAATTAGCATACCACAATAAATAACACACGGTAAACAGAAAAACATGGCAACCTAATACAAGTATGACAAATATAGAAAAGAATTTGAACAAGATTGTGGGATATTCATACATAGACAAGCAAATTCATATTCCCGAAAAGAGTGACTACCTCACTCCATTCCGTTCACAAAGGCCAACCAGCCAAAAACAAGAGTAGAAAACAATTTTATTAGGCCTATTGTTACTACAACAATAGAAAAGTAAAGAACAAATCAACATTTCTGCTTATGACCATAGGAAATATTTTGTATAAGCGGACAATGCATCATACATGTTACCACTGCATCACTCTGTAGAATGCATGAAAGCCAAATTCTTACACTAATATGTTGTGGTTGTTCCCCTGGTGCAAATTATGCACCAGAATTTATCCCAAAGGATATCGAGTTTATTGGTCAAAAAAGGCTGCCATTTGTGCATAGATCAACTTCCATAAAATGCTGCTACATTGAGTTTGGAAACACAAATATCCAAACAAAATGTTGGCCACATATGTGCCACAGAAGTCAACATCTTCTGTTTGGTTGAGTTTTGGAATTTGTTTTCTACAAAATCTCAAAAACTAGTTTTTTTTTTTTTTTTTTTTTTGGGGGGGGGGGGGGGGCTCATTATTTTCATATGGTTTTCTCTTTTTGAGGTGAAAAATAATTTTTGAAATTTCAAAAACATTTGTTTAGGCGTTTATTTTTGTCAAACTAGTTTTTAATTTTTCAAAACAAGTTTCGAAAACTCAACCAAACAGCCAAGTCTTTGCTCTTACAGATGTGTGCCACAAACAAGTTTTTAAGCTCATCACTGGAATTGCTTTTGCTATTACTATGCTGCCAAAATGAATTCCTTTTTAATAGAGAATGGGATTTAGACCCTGAAATCTACCTCATATTCCATGTTGCCAATATGAGTGAAACATTGTAAAAGAAAAGCACATGAATGAATTTTACTTCTAGTCCCATAATTAATCTGTTCACAAACATTAAGTTAATTATAGAGCATTGTTTAACTTAGATGCATAATAATATATATATGATCCGACCAAAAGAAACAATATGTAATGGTAAGATAAGACACCGACCGAAACAATATGTAATGGTAAGATAAGACACTAACCGCTATGATTTCATCAACTATAGCTTGGTCCAAATTTCTGGGTATAAAACCTGCTCCGATTCCTTGAATTTTGTGAGGACCTGCATTTCAAAATGGCAACAACCAAAACAAGATCCAATTACATTATTTTGAAACAAGATCCAATAACATTGTTTTGAAACAAAATCAAGTAAAAATTTTATCTGCTATCTCACCAGGCTTCCCACTAGAGAGTATGTTGCTTTCTAACGGTTCCAAACCAATAACCTGATACAATATGAAGAGAATGACAAAATGGAAAAAAGCACAAGTAGAAATGGTTGAAAACATTTTCCATGCCAACCAGGACCCTCAAACGTTTGTAAAAGAGTTGCAAACTCAGTTTTCCCTCCATCTCATGGGTACTAAGAATGTCATATGTAATGAATATGGAACAAATTTCATAACTAGGTTTGATTTGACTGATTTAAAAGCAAAAAGCACTTACCTTTATGCTAGGATTTTGCTGTTTAAGGAGCCGACCAACCCCAGAAATTGTTCCACCAGTCTTATCCCTGCAATAAAAATGTCCACCTTGCCTCTTGTATCTTCCCAGATCTCTGGACCAGTTGTCACATAGTGAACCTGCAAAAAAATAATAAATAAAGAGATGAGAAGGTAAATTTAACATAGATTCAAGCATCTAGGGATGAGAAGGTAACTCATTTTAAAACCTTATTTCTATATTTTGCTTTCTCTTTCCCCCCCATCTCTTCCCGAATTTTAACTTGGTATTAGAGCTTCCAATCAAATTCAATCACACCTTAAACGCACTGAAATTTGTGAGAAATTATCACACCTTACACACACTAAAATTTCTGAGAAATTATCATACACTTTCCACACAAGGAAATCGCAACTTGTTGTATTGTTGACGTGAGAGTGTCAAGTCAAGATGGCATCAACACAATCTTGATGTCGTGATTGAGATGCATACTGTTTGATTCATTTCTTCATGCCGAGTCCTATGGTGATTCTTATGAAATTGTTTGAAGCCATCCGACAAAGATTTTCGATTTTTCAAATGTTTTTCGAATTTTTAGTTCATTTCTTTTATCCGCCATCGGAGAAGTTTTTGTTGTTTGTTCACTTCTTCCCTGGGTGCCGACCTGCCATCCTAGAGGTTTCTAGGAGTGATTTAATCCATGCCATACATTTTTGGGTAGTTTTTGGCTCAACTGGACTTCAGCAGTATAGTTGCTATGGCTTGTGTGTGCAGTTGGTTCAATTTTGGCTAATTTGCTCTTATTTTTTCATGTGCCGGCTAGTATGAGTGTTGGGTTGATACTTGTTTAAGGTGTATGACTGTTCGATAACAAGAGAGAGGGAATGCAGGTCATCTTCCTTACATTGATCGATTGAACGAGGGTTCGCAAATTTGTCTACTACAATGCCAAAGTATATTACTCATAAGCTAATAAGTTATTAGCTTAGTAATAATAACCCTAACTCAAAATAGGAAACTAAACCCTATTACAAAAAGAAAACTAGAATCCCTAAAAAATAATGATAAGAAACAGAGTATACAGCAGCAGCAGCCATTACCAATGCAGCAGCAACAACCAGTAAAGCCAGTGTTTAGTGTATTAGATTCAGTCTGTTAGTATGTTAGTATAGATTCAGTTAGGAGTTTGTTAACTCAGTTAGAGTTTGTTGTAACAAACTCCGAACAACCAACTCTACTGTATTAGCTATAAAAAGGTGTCTGCCTAAATGTAAAAGAAATGTGGTGAATGAAATATAATTTCTTATATTCTTGATATTCTCATTTCTTGGTATGGTATGGTATTAGAGCCTGATAGCTCTCACGAGCAAGGTTCATACATGGCGGTTTCATCTTCTTCTCTACCACCAAATCTTAGTCTCCTAATTTCAAACTTTCAGTCTCTAGTAACAGTGAAACTCGATTCTTCCAATTTTCTTGTTTGGAAACATCAACTGCAGAATGTGCTTAGAGCCACCGATTTGTTCGATTTTGTAACTGGAGTGATTTCTTGTCCAGATCCACAAATCCTTGATGCCTCTGGAAAAGTAATTGACAATCCAGAGTTTGCCAAATGGAAGATCATTGATGCACACCTATTGAGTTGCATTACTGCAACTCTCTCCTCATCTGTGTTCACCACAGTTCTTCATTATCAACACTGTGCTCAAGTCTGGAGTGCTCTTGAGACGAGATTTACCTCACTCTCTCGATCTCATATACATCAATTGAAGAATAAACTTCAATCAGTCTCCAAGAAAGGTCTCTCAATGGAGGAATATTTGACTCAGATTCGCACTATTGCAGATCAACTCAGTCTTGTATCAGCTACAGTTGAAGATGAAGATTTGGTTCTGTTAACACTCAACGGATTGCCAGATGAATATGAGGCTTTGAAAACTACTATTCGAGCCAGAGCAGAGGCTATTACTATGGAAGATTTGAGTTCACTGCTTTGTTCTGAAGCAATACATGTAGAACATAAAACTAAACATGCTCTTATTAGTGATTTACCAATGGCTTGTGCTGTCACTACTGGCTCTGCGTCTGGATCTATTGCATATCCTCCGTTTAATAGAGGATATTCATCTGGAAATCACGGTAGATATCCATTTCGTGGTCATAGAGGAGGAAGACACCGAGGCACTGGACGATATCGCTGAGGTAGATTTGGAGGACAGTCAGGGAGATATGATAACAGACATGATAGTAGTTCCAACAATGCTTCTTATTCTGGCTGTCAAATCTGTGGAGGTCATAATCATAGTGCTTTTGATTGTTGGTTTCGTATGGATTCCAACTATCAACCTGTTCAGGCTTCTTTTCCATCTAATTCTCAGTCTTTTCCATCTCATGCTTACTCTGTCACTGCAAATCCATCTTCTTCTAATTAGTCTTTTGCTTCATCTGATTCATCCACACCATGGTACATAGACTCTGCTGCCACCAATCATATCACAAATGATTTGGCTAATCTCCAACTCTATCAACCTTATCAAGGCTCAGACCAAGTCACTGTTGGTAATGGTCAGGCTGTTCCCATTCAACACATTGGTAAGGGCTTACTCCCTACTCCTCAATATTCCTTTTCTCTCAATAACCTTCTTCATGTACCTAACATTTCCTCTAACCTCCTATCTGTTCATCAACTTACTAAGGATAATAATTGTTCTGTAACATTTGATTCTAACTCCTTTGTGGTTCAGGACAAGCATACAAACAAGGTTCTGCATAAAGGACCTAATATTCATGGACTCTACCATTTTGCTGATTCATGTTCTTCCATGATTCCTCAAGCTCATGTTGCTCAGGCAAACTCACAAGTCTCTGTGTCTACCTGGCATCAAAGACTTGGTCATCCTTCTGCACTAAAATTTCATCATCTCCTTCAACATTTACCTTCCCCTTTATCAAATAAAGATTGTAATTCATTAGTTTGCACTTCTTGTAGTGTGGCTAAGATACATAGGTTGCCTTTCAAACTGTCTACTTCCATAGTTAATAAGCCATTTTCTCTTGTGCATAGTGATGTTTGGGACCCATTTCATGCTTCTCTCACTGGTTATAAATACTATCTTTTGTTTGTTGATGATTTCACAAGATTTACTTGGATCTATCCTCTTTCTGTTAAGAGTGAAGTCTTTTCTACATTTCTTTTGTTTTAAAGCTTATGTGGAAAAACAATTTGATACTTTCTTGAAAATTTTCCGAACTGATAATGGAACTGAATTTGTCAATCATAAAATGGATAGTTATCTTGCTGAAAATGGTATTCTACATCATCTCACTTGTCCTTACACTCCCGAACAAAATGGTATTGCTGAGAGAAAACATCAACACATTGTTGAAACAGCTATTGCATTAATGTATCAATCTAGCATGCCTCTCACCTACTGGTTTGAAGCTCTAGCTACAGCTGTGTTTCTTATCAATAGGATGCCTAGTTTGTCTCTTCATCATAAATCACCTTACCAGTTACTCTTTCATGCTCTTCCAGATTATGAATTTCTCAAAGTATTTGGCTGCCAATGTTTTCCATGGCTTCGACCTTATATTGATCATAAGCTTCAACCAAGATCTTCACCTTGTATTTTCTTAGGTTACCATCCCTCCATTAAAGGCTACAGGTGTTTGGATCCCTCTACTGGAAAAATTGTGTTGTCTAGACATGTCTTGTTCAATGAGTCTTGCTTCCCATTTGCTACTCAGACACCTACTCCTCCTACTCTACCTAATCTCACATCTTTTTTTCTGGTCTTCTTCTCAGTTTACCACATCTTCCTCATCCTTTTCTCCTCCATCTACCAGTTATGTCCCTACCAACTCTGTTTCACCTACTAGTTACATTATTCCCTCTTTTCTTTGTTCTTCTGCAGACTTTTGCTCCTATTATTCTGCGGCATCTACTCTGGTTTTCTGCAAGATTATCTCTGCTGTTCCTGTTTCTTCTTCTCTTCCTCTTGCAGACTCTTTTGATCCTATCATTCTGAAGTATCTCTTGGTTTTCTGCAAGATATCTCTGCTGTTCCTATTTCTTCTTATATTCCTATTGACTCTATTTCTATTCACCTTCCACCTCTACCTTCTCACTCTATTTCTTGTAGTACTCATCCTATGACTACTAGATCTAAAGGTTCTTTTTCTCAGCATAATGCAGCTTCTTCTCTTTCTCAGAATATTGCAACTCCTTCTTGTCTTCTTACTCACACTCCTCCAGTGGATCTTACTAGCACTGAGCCTCAAAATGCATCTCAAGCTTTAACTTCTCCTCTCTGGCTTAATGCTATGAATGAGGAGTTTCAAGCTCTCCATAAACAAGGTACTTGGACCCTTGTTCCTCCTTCTTCTACCAAATCTGCTATAGGCTGCAAGTGGGTTTTTCATATTAAAAAAAATTCAGATGGTACCATTGCTTGTTACAAGGCTCGCTTAGTTGCTAAGGGATATTTGCAACAAGAGGGCATTGATTATGATGAAACTTTCAGTCCCGTTGCTAAGCAACCTACTATTCGGATTCTCTTGTGTCTTGCCCTTCAAAATTAGGGGTCTCTCAAGCAGTTGGACATTTCCAATGCTTTCTTACATGGTAAGTTAGATGAAGAGGTATATATGTTGCAACCTCAGGGGTTTGTTGATTCCACCTTTCCTCATCATGTGTGCAAATTACACAAAGCTTTGTATGGCCTCAAGCAAGCTCCTCGAGCTTGGTACTCCACCTTCTCATCTTTCTTACTTACTCAAGGCTTCTGTCATAGTTATGCTGATCCTTCTCTCTTTGTCAGAAAGACCTATACTAGTATCACTATTTTGCTCATCTATGTAGATGACATTTTGCTAACTGGAAGTGATCCTAATTTGATTCAAGCTTTACTTGCTCAGATGCATGTAGCCTTTTCCATGAAGGAACTAGGAGATGTCTCCTATTTTTTAGGCATTTCTGTTCAAGCTCTTTCCATTGGTTACTTCTTGTCTCAGCACAAATATGCTCAAGAGCTGCTCCATAAAGCTGGTATGACTCATTGTAAACCCTGCTCCACACCTATTGCTCCGAAATCTTCTGCTGTTCTTTCCTCCACTAATATGCTTCCTTATGCTCAGCCTTCCTTTTATCGAAGCATTGTTGGTGGTTTACAATACTTAACCATTACTCGACTTGACATTGCCTTTGCTGTCAATCAAGCTTGTCAGCATATGCAAGCTCCAACTAATGCTCACTTTGCTCTAGTTAAAAGACTGCTCCGATATATTCAAGGCACTGTTTCTCATGGTCTTACTTTCAGCAAAGGGTCTTATGATCTTCATGCCTTTACGGATTCAAATTGGGCAGGGGATTGCACTGACAGAAGATCTACTTCCGGCTTTTGTATATATCTTGGATCCAATCTTATCCCTCGGTCTTCTAAAAAGCAACCCACAGTCTCTAGGTCCTCTACAGAGGCTGAATATCGGTCAATGGCTCACACAACAGCAGAAATTTGTTGGCTTCAACAATTGCTCAAAGAATTATATGTTCCTTCTTCTGCTATCCCTGTGTTATGGTGTGACAATGTTTCTGCAATGGCCTTAGCCTCCAATCCAGTGTTCCATTCTAAATCTAAACACATTGAGGTGGACTGTCATTTCATTCGGGAACGAGTTGTCTCTAAACAAATCTCTTTGGCTTATATTGCTACTGATGATCAGCTTGCTGATATCTTTACTAAGCCCCTTTCTTCTTCCCGGTTTCTTTACCTTAAGTCCAAGCTTCTGGTGCTTCCTAGCCCCATCATCTTGCGGGGGACTGATAAGAAACAGAGTATTACCAAAAGCAAGAAATTATTACCAATGCAAAGAAGAAGAACTAAAGAAAGCCAAGGCTTAGTGTATTAGATTCAGTCTATTAGTATGTTAGTATAGATTCAGTTAGGAGTTTGTTAACTCAGTTAGAGTTTGTTGTAACAAACTGCTAACAACCAACTCTACTGTATTAGCTATAAAAAGGTGTCTGCCTAAATGTAAAAGAAATGTGGTGAATGAAATATAATTTCTTATATTCTTGATATTCTCATTTCTTGGTATGGTGAAACCAAATATTAATAATATCCTAATTCAACTATAAATAAACATAAAATTATAAACATGAATAAAACCACCATGCCAAACTTTGAGCTCACACGTCCCACATCAAGACAATTCAATAGTGGTATAAATCTTGGAGCAAGGCTAGAGAAATGACCTTGTAGTGATTCTAGCAGCAACATGGTGCTTGGGAGAGAATAAAAAAATTGCAGCAAAATACCTTTGGATTTGCAGGATTGTCAAATTGTTGAAGCATGTAGGCATTTGGCGTGCTATTCAAAATTTCTTCAGCTTTCTGAACTGCTCCGTTCATCCCCTTAGCAGAACTAGTCAAAACAAGCTCAGCTCCAATAGCTTTAAAAAGAACACAGTCATACAAAATCAACTTACATATCGTCGATGTAGATGTGGCCTAGAAGATGAATCGAGTAAGGCCATTCGTCCTGGAATGTAATCCCCTGTGTTGAAACCTAGAGCGAGAGAGAGAGAGAGAGAGAGAGAGAGAGAGAGAGAGTAAATTAGGGTTTGATAAGAAAAGAGATCAATAATAGAATAGAAGGATGGGTAGTGTATGTACCTGGAGGATGAGGTCGTCGCAGATATCGACAATCTTGTCGTAGGATTTGGAAGCCATTGCGTCGCTGTGGATCGCTCACGATGGTAAGATCTCGACCTAGGATTCAAATCTGATTTAGATTTCAACGATCTTCTCGGATCTAGCAGAGGCACCAGTGGAGGAGGAGGAGGAGAAGGAGGAGGATCATTGACGGTGGTGGATGTTTAGGAGAGAGAGAGAGAGAGAGAGAGAGAGAGAGAGAGGCACCAGCGGAGGACGGAGGAGGATCATCGACAGCAGTAGGGATCTGCGGCGGTGGCCGTAGCAATCTGTGCCGGTGGTGGTGGTCTACGATGAGGTGAGGCTTGGTGGTGAAGGAGAATCTATGTGAGAGGTTTGAATAAATGGTTGTAAACAGAGAACATGGGCGGTGATATATATCCCACTAAAAAAACATTTCACCTTTAACGACTAAATTTGTTTTTTGTCGCAGAATCTTAACATATAACGACTAAAATTTGGTCGGCCATTGTCTACCAGTGCATTTAGATATCAAAACGACGTCATTTTGATATTTGCGACTAAATTGTGTTGGTCGCTAAAAGATTTTACTGTTCCCGCCCAATTTTTCACCTCCTGACATCATTTTTAGCGACTAATATTTTAAATTGGTCGCAAAAAATCACCTTTTTGCAACAAAATTACTTTAGTCGGTAATAGTATCAACTTTTAGCTACGAAATGTTTTTTGGTCAGCAAATGTCATTTTTTTGTGACCAAAATTTTTTTAGTCGGCAAAAGTGGTCGGCAAATGTGTAAATTATTGTAGTGCTATCATTACGTAAATTTTTACGAATTTACACAAGTGTTCTCATAAAAATATATAAGTTGAACACAAATTCGCATAAGTCTATTCATAAAACTGAACTTACACGAATTTATATTCAAATTACATATTTTTATGAAATTATTTACGTAAATTCATAAAAATATATTTAATTTTGTAATAAAATTGCATAAGGTGAGAGATTTTTGACTGATGATTTAAAAAGTAATAATTTATTAATGAGCAACAACGCATAATACAACAAAAAACTGGGCGTTCTATACAAAGGATGTGGGATTGGGTTCCATTACCCTTCCAGGCTTCCACCAATATGGATTGGTCTTGATTTTCATTCAATTGGACACCGTATTTTTTTACATTGCCTCAATCTAATGCAACTTCTATTGAGGTAGTATTATTTTTAATTAATATGGACTGATTAAGTCTATATTTTAAGTTATATAATATCATTAAACTATAGTTTTTTTGTGTTTATGATATGTTTTTAAAATATAATAAAAAACCATTATTCGAAGCAATATTTGAAAATTTTATGTTTTATAATAATATATTGTAATTTAACACTTATATTTTTATTAATTTATAAATTTTAATATATTTACGAAGTAATTACGATATTACGGTTTGATTTTGTTTGACACAGTTAAACTATTAACCCTTAATCTGGTCATTTTGCTAATTTGCTCAACAATCTAATTTTTAAAACATTTCCACACAAGCAAACAACTTTTGCATTAAGTGGTTTGTTTTTATTTTGTTCATTCCCCCAAAAAAAATAATAATAATAAATAAATAAGAAACATTTTGCATTAATGAAACAATTTTTTTTCTTTTTTCATAACCGTATATCCTGGCCCAGCTAATAGAAGAAATATTTTGCATTTTCTTTTAAAGTCTGGAACAAACCATTCATGTTTTATTTTGATACATTGTAAACCCAAGTCATAAAGCTACTAATGTCATTCAAAACGGGGAAATTCTAATATACACATTTTTAGAAAAAATATATATTATATATACTCTTAGTTATGTTATTTTATGTTTTTTAGTTATATTATTTTCTTTTTTAGTTATGATTATTTTTCTTTTTTAATTGTGACATTATTTTAGTTATGACTCATAAGTTATTTGGTTATGTCTCATGTTTATATTTAGTTATGATATTTTTTTTAATTATGACTCAAAAAATTAAAATTATACTATATTATTTTTTAATTATAAAATATACAGTGTACACCAAGGTATGCACCATAGTATTTCTCTCCAAAATAGCAACGATAGGGGCTGCTAATGTAAACTTGTCATTTTTATTTGTTATTTGGAAAGTAAACTTAAGGTTTTTCTTCTTTCCCCCCCCCCCCCCCCTTTTAACAATCCCATGCAATTTTGTCGTCAACAATAATGCATCCCTCTAAAACTAGAATTTTAATTGAGCTCTATAGTGAGATGAAAAATAAAATAAAAAAATAAAAATACAAAGTTAAAACATCACATTAGATGCGCCTCACACACACATTAGAGCTATTAGAATTCACAAATTAGCGTGAATGTGATGCAAAGCTTTCTGTCGTTGGAGCTACTGTTGATGTGCCACAATATGGGGCATGGCTAAGAATGGATAATTTCAAATCTAAGGGGGTTCATAGATTAGGATCGATGGACGGAGGCGATGCGAATAGGCATTCTTCCGGTGCTCAGACGGCTGTGGTGCCTGCCCGGGATTGAGATGGGATCGGAAAGGAAACGTAGGGGGAATCTTTTGCCCATGATTGCTGGCGTCATTCAAGGAGATGATTTGAATGTGGCTACAAAAAAAGGATCTCCCATATCTTCAACACTACCTAATCTTTTTCAATCAACGATCAAGCGGGAGGTTGAGGAGGATGGGTGTACTGGGCTTAATCCATCTTGTGGTGAGGTGGTCCGACCCAATTTGGGTGAGTCAAATAAGGTGTCAGGGTCTGTGGCCCAACTTGATCCCAAGGCTCCTATTGACTTAATGGAGGACGCAGTTAGCCCAATGAGTGGTTCAGAGTTGACTACGGAGAAGTGGAAGAGGGCGACCCGCCAAAACATGGGGCTGAAGACTGATAGACCACATGACACTGGGTCTAAACGAGCGTTCGAAGAGGAGGTGCTCCCTGGTGGGCAACAGAGTAATGAGACCTGTTCTACGATTACTGGAAAATGTCTGCGTGTGCATGGGGGTGGTGTCTCACACCAAACTCCCAAACTTTCAACGGTGGCAACTGATGATCAACCCCGCCGATCCTAATGAATGTGTTATATTGGAACTGTCGTGGGCTTGGGAACCCTCAGTCAGTTTGGTCACTTCAATTTCTACTGAAGACAGAAGTTCCTGGGCTGGTTTTTCTTATGGAGACCAAGCTATTAGAGCTATTAGAAGTCATATACTAAAATGGTTGAGGCATCACACACACATTAGAGTTATTAGAGCTATTAGAACTCATAAATTGATGTTGCTCAAATCTTGTTCCCACATGAAATGAGGGCAATAAAAAAATATTTAATATGGTTGTTGAAAGAAATAAAATGAAATGGCTTTCACATTAGTTCATAAAAGTCAGTTTACCTAATAACAATTAATTTTGGTAGTTGAAGGAATGCGTTGTTCCACATTATCACTAGATAAAATATCTAATAAAAATTAACTTCAAAGTACTGAATCTTATTATTTTAATTAATAAAATCAAATTGAAACACTAATGTTCCATTGAGTTTACTGAAATGAGTTGGAATAGAATACAATGACTATTCCCTTAAAATGGTGAATGATTATTCCATTTCTAATGCATTTTGTCATTATTTTTTTTAGTCAAATGATCATTCCATTCCATTTTATTCCAATGAACAAAACACTATCTGTGTGAGTGAATTTCCGATCACACTGCCCTCCTTAGTAATTCAGCTGTAGAACACAGGCAGAATAGATGGCACCCTACTGTCCTGCACAGAAAGAAAAGGCTCCGGCGGTGGTTCTTCCACCCGGAGGCTCTCCGACGATCAAGTCAGTATCTCTTAAAGATAATTCAAGTGCTTAAATTACTGCTTAAGGCTTAAAATTGCGTACCTTAGACCCGCCGGGGGTGCCCTTCTTTTATAGTTTTACCCCATCCTAGTCTCACTAGAAGTCCCACTTCCATGGACTCTAATTCCAGATTTACCTTGGACTCTTCAAGAGATAAGGATAGACTCCCTGGGAGTATTACCTATATCCATCTTGTAGTCTTTCTTCTTTCTAGGACTCCTGTCCCCTATCCGCTTATCCCGATTCTCAGATTCTCATGAGATAACCTCGGCCTAGCCGAGATCATCCTGGTATCTAGACCAGGACACGTGACACCTCGGCTGACACTTCGGTGTCACCTCGGCTACGTGTCGGTACTCAGAAAATATGTCCCCACAACTGCCCCCTAGGTTCTATTACCTCGGCATTCTGAGGTGATGGAACCTATATTAGCACTCTTGTTGAACATCGGCTCAAGAACAACATCGGCCCGTCATGCTCTCTTCGGAGAACAAGAATTCCAGTGAACTCTTTCACGCGTATGAGCTGTCATGCGTCACTTTTTAACCAGTTCACCTACGTGTTCCGTTTCCACTGGCTCGTGCCTGCGATGCGCTTGCAAGCCGTCTTTCATCTGTCTGCGCCGTCTGACGTCCGCATTACCCCAGGCGCATTAAATGCTTCTGTTTTGCCGCCGTTTCAAATTTTGACAAAACTTTTGCCTCTGCCCTTTGGCTTTTCACCTTTGCATTCGATTTCCTTGCTTTCTCTATCTCTAAACTTTCTTCTTCGAAACCGCCATTGCTTCAAGCTCCAAGCTCTGTGACTGTCTCTCCTTCTCCTCTCTCGTGAAGCTGTCATCGTTTCGTCATTAATCAGAATCGCCATTCGACTTCGGCGAAACTCATTCCGACTCTATTTCTTTGGTAAGCCACTGTTCCCTTCGCTTTCATTTCTGTGGATATTATTTGCTCCCATTTTTCTTTCAAATCTTGTGAGTCATATATCTGAAAGTATTCAAGTGAATTTGATTTCTGTCCATACACTGTTCATCACTTTCTTGCACTTTTGTCACTGTTCTTGACCGTCTACTCAATGTATTCTTTATGCTTTTGATAGCCCTACCTCTATTCTTGATTCTGAAACTTCACTCTTGCTTTTCTGTTTTCCAGATTTCTGCCCTCCATACTTGTTCTTTGTAGATTTAGGTTTGGGAATTGTCTGTGGGACCTATTAATTCATAGGAAAACTGAAAACTGAAGCCGAGATTACCATAACCCTTAGAAAACCTCTTTTTCTTGATTTTAAATATCCTTTCGCCGATATCATGGGTATGTGGAGGCACATGGTGAATACCCCAACCAAACTAGAATATTTTAGGCAGGAGTTCTCCATTCCCGACGATGTCCATCTGAGACTTGCCGGGGATGATGACCCCATTATGCCCACTGACAACTCAATGCCCTTTCCCATAGTAGCTTTCGTTGAGTGTGGACTTCGGCAGCCACTTACTACACTTTTCCGTGAGGTTCTCCACTTCTATAAGTTGAACCCTATGCAACTTACCATTAACTCTTACAGAGTGATTAATGGTATCATAGCCCTGGCTAAGCGTGAGAATGTTAGGATTACCCTTGCCGATATCTAGTTTTGTTATACCATGTGCGCCCTGAACTTAAAAGAAAAAGGCTTTGTCTATTACCTCAAGCCGAGGTCCACCGAATTCAAAATTATAGCCGACCTCCCAGACTCCAACAAGGGGGCTGGAGACGACTACCTTATTGCCACTGGAAATTGGGAGTTTCCCCTAGACGAAGATGTCCATTTATACCCTCTTCCTCGAACTGTTAAGGAGGGCAAGGGTAAGAGCCCACTGTCAATGACTTGTTTCTTTTTTAAGTCTTCAAAACTTTGTCTGTTCCTAACGCTAGTTTTCTTTTGCAGATCTACATCAGCCGCCGAAAATTTTTTGCCAATTCTATGCCCCCAGCGAAGACTTAAAGAAACTTCTAGATCTCCCTATAGCCAAAAAGAAAGCTCCTTTGTTGTTAAATTTCATCCCAATGTACAAGTCTGTTTTGCCCGACGTCCCCAGACGAAAGAAGAAAAAGAGCCTCTCTCCACCTTTTGTCACAACCCAGACTGCGTCCACATCACGAACAGACCAAGGATCAACGTCTGACCCAACGGATTTGCCATCCACTTCGGCACCCTACTTGATCCCTATTCCTGAACGAAAACGTCGACGACGACTTGTCAAGACTGCCGAGATGGTTCGTTGAAAGCCCGTGGCTCAAGACCTCTTGGCCGACCTCCCTACCGATGTCGATGCTCAGCCGATGCTCACCATGCCCCCACCAAAACCAAAAAGAACCAAAAAAGCTCAGCCGACGGCCACAGTCGCTCAAATCGAGACCGAAGACACACTGCCAATTTCACAATTGGCTGGGAGCCAGGAGACCGCTTCTGTTCCCCTAAAAAGATCTGCTGAAGCACAGCCATCCTCCTCTTCAAAATCAAAGAAGCCAAGGTTGTCCTCTGGCACAACTTCTAAGTCAAAAAAGCCGCTGGTCCCTTGGGAGCCAAAAATTACTCTGGAAGACAAGCCAGTCTTTGAGAGTGACAGCGCCGGGGATATTAATATCGGCGTTGCACTCAGCACTGCCCTCTTACTCCCTGGTGACCTTGAGTGGAACGCCGAGATCAGTGAGTATGAGAACTACTGCCTCATGCTTCAACATTCTGTTCAGGTAAATGTTCCTATTTGGAATTTTTATTTCCTTTCTGTTTCTTACTTAGAGTATTTTCTAACACTGTTTTTTGCCTTCAGGCTATCCAGCATGCCCACTCCTTCTCCATGCATTCGTTTGAAAATCGGGAGAAGCTTGCCGAGGCTAGGAGGGAGGTCTCCGACCTCAAAAGGTCCAATAAAGGTCTTGAAGCAAAAATGAAAAAATTGGAAGACCAAGCCGAGGCTGCTACAAAAGCCCAATCTTCTACCAAGGAGAAGGTCGGCGCTGCCGAAGCTATAAACAAAGTTCTTCAAGCGCAGTTGAAGGAAGCTGAGGATAGGAGGGCCCAGGCCGAGAAGGAGCTTCAAGAAGCCCTGGCCACGAAAAAGGCTGAAATCGAAGAAGCTGATGAAAAGGCCTATGCTCAAGGCATGGCCGATGTCGCTAAAGACTACAAGCTTCAAGTCAGGCAGGCATGCAACAGGGGCTTCTCCCTTGGTTGGATGTCTCTTGCTAAAAAGCTTAATGTCCCAGATGACTCGCCATTGCGCAAGGCCGATGCCATTCCTCTGCCATTCCCTCCTCATCCTCCTCCAAGTCAAACTGAAGATGAGGAAGAATCCGAGCCTGAAGCTGAGGATGAGGATAAGGACGATGATAATGCGCTAGTAAGGAAGCCCAAGGACGCCAATGAGACCAAGTCTCCTCCTCAGGGTGATCAAGTCCTGGACTTAACCCAAGATGAGGAGCTTGAGGAGGTGCCCAAGGAAGCTGATCCGGGGCATTTATCATCTGACCTTCTTCTGGCTGAGAGTAGTCTAGATAAGACGCTTGCTGAGATTGACGCCGAGGTAGTTGCAGAAAAGGTTGCCGAAGTAGTTTCGCAAGAATCTACCGAGGTAATTCACCAAGAAGTGGCCGAGGTTCAAACTCAAACTGTTCCTGAAGTTGAAGAAACACAACAGTGATGCTTTTTCTTTTTCTATCTTTTGTGCTTTTTGTACGTTCTCGTTTTCAGAACAATGTAAACTCTGTATATGGCCGATGTGCCTTTTTCCATTCTGATGCTAGATACAACTTTCTTCTACTGAGTGTTTGTACTTTTATATTCTTATGACTGCTTCTGCATGATTCTATACTTAGAATATTTTGCAAGTCTCTCTTCCTTTGTACAATCTCCTCGGGGATAAATACCTCGGGTATGTTTACCTGAAGGTTTATCTCGGCTAGGACTTCACCTGTAAATTTTCCATAAACTTCAACAAGTATAAAGCATACAATTTTAATTGGCAAACTTTTCTCAAGTTTTAACAAGGGGCTGAATCAATCAACTTAATTTAACTTCATCTTGTAAATTGCTACAAATTTCAACAAGTGAAGAGAAACAATTATATCGGCTTAACTTTAACTTGTAAATTGCTACAAATTTCAACAAGTAAAGATAAGGAATTTATCTCAGCTTAACTTTAACTTGTAAATTGCTACAAATTTCAACAAGTAAAGATAAGGAATTTATCTTAGCTTAACTTTAAGTTGTAAATTGCTACAAATTTCAACAAGTAAAGATAAGGAATTTATCTCAGCTTAACTTTAACTTGCAAATTACTACAAATTTCAACAAGTAAAGATAAGGAATTTATCTTAGCTTAACTTCGGTTAAGTATAATCTCTGTTTAGCTTCGGTTAAGCATTATCTCAGATTAACTATGGTTAAACATAATCTCGGCTTAACTTCGACTAAGCTTTACTGTCTTCTCTCTGCCTCCAATGTGAACCTAAGTTCCACTTGGGTTCTCATTATTCAAAAAACAACATTGTGCATAGTTTTATAAGTTGTTGAAAATTCTGCTAAGATTTTATTGATCATATCGGCAAAAAATCAAACAGGCATCTAATGATAGAAAAACTTTAAATTACAAGTGTTCCATGGTCTAGGCAATGCTTTGCCTTCATTGTCGTCGAGCCGATATGCCCCATTTCCTAACACCGAAGTAATTCTATAGGGTCCTTCCCAGTTTGGGCCAAGCTTGCACTCTCTGGGATCCTTCTTATTGCCGACGACTTTTCTCAAGACTAGGTCGTTGACTTGAAAATCCCTTGGATTGACCTTCTTGTTGTAAGCTTTGGCAAGCTGTTGCTGGTATGCCACAAGCTGGATTGCAGCTTTCTCTCTTCTTTCTTCTAGTAGATTCAGATGTCGGGCTAAGAGCACATCATTAGTCTCGTTCTCAACTCCCTGTGTTCTGATCCCTGGGATGCCGATCTCCAATGGAATGACTGCTTCTGTGCCATAAGCCATGGCAAAGGGGGATTCCCTTGTTAATCTTCTCGGCGTAGTGCGATATGCCCAGAGCACGTTAGGCAATTCGTCTACCCACTTTCCTTTTGCTGCCTGCAGCCTCTTCTTTATCCCATCCAGAATTACTTTGTTGGATGCTTCGGCTTGTCCATTACTTTGGGGAAAGCTTGGTGTTGAAAAGTAATTCTTTATCTTGAACTTTGCACAAAAATTCTTGATGAGTTCTTTGTCAAAACTGCGGTTCCGTTGTCGGCAACTATTGCTCTTGGAATCCCAAATCTGGTGATGATGTTTTTCCAGATGAAGTTCTTCACATCCACCTCTCGGATTTTGGTAAGAGGCTCTGCTTCTATCCACTTTGTCAAGTAGTCTGTTGCTACCAGTAGGTACTTCCGCTGCCCGATTGCTTGGGGTAATTGTCCAACGAGATCCATGCCCCATTGGGCAAATGGCCAAGGGCTGGAAACCGGGTTCAGGTCAGTAGCTGGCTGATGTATCAAGGGTGCAAACCTCTGGCATTGTTCACACTTCTTCACATAGGCTTCTTTTTGCATATAGGGCCACCAATACCCCGGTAATGGCCCCTGAGCTAACGATACGCCTGCGTGGCTTCCACAAACTCCTTCGTGAATTTCATATTCAAAGTCTTCGATCTGAATAGGGTGTACATACCTTAAAAGAGGTCCAAATGAAGGACCTTCAGAGATGTCCTCATTGCCGACCGAATCTTGCCGACTTCAATCTGACTTTGTGTGCTTCCTTTCGTTCTTCTGGCAGCTTTCCCTCTTTCAGGAATGCAATAATTGCATCCATCCAGCTTGGTCCCATGTCCACACATAATGCTTCTTGCATTGTGTTTGGTGGCTCTATGCTCGAGCCTGATAGGTAATCGATCATTATTGTCCTTGTCTTTCCGGTTTGCATTGAACTTGCTAAATAGGCCAACGCGTCGGCGTGGCTGTTATCATCTTGGCTAACTTGAAGAAGTCGGCAATTTTGAAACAAGGGTGCCAGCCTGATGACTTCTTTTGCGTATGCCGACATCGTTTCATCTCGGGCTGCAAACTCTCCTGTAGTTTGATTCACTATAAGTTGTGAATCACAAAAAACTATTACCTCATCTGCTTCTGCTGCAACTGCCAGCTTCAGTCCAGCAATCAATGCTTCATACTCCACCTCATTGTTCGAGGCTTTGAACCCCAGTCGAATGGACTACTCCAATATCTCTTCATCGGGGGATATTAACACTACTCCTGCCCCTGCCCCCTGCCGGTTTGAGCTCCCATCAACAAAAAGTTGAAAGGAGTCGCCGATGTAAATGCTGCAGGGTCTGAGTTTTTCCTTCCTTGGTTCTTTAGCCTTTGGTCGGGCTTCTCCTTCCTTGTTTGGACATCGTTCATCTCGGCTCAACGGAGCCCGATGTTCGATGTATTCTGGCGAGAACTCGGCCACGAAGTCGGCCAAGACTTGGCCCTTAATTGCTGTTCTCGGCACCAACTCCAGTCATATTGGCACAAAACTACAGCCCATCTTGCTATTCTTCCAGTTAAATCTCCTTGTTGCAACAAGGATTTCAATGGGTGCTCTGTTAGTACCACAATCTTGTGAGCCTGAAAGTAATGGTTTAGCTTCTTTGAAGCCATTACCAAGGCCATCATTAATTTCTCTAGTGGTAGATACCTTGTTTCTGCATCGGCCAAGGTTTTACTTACATAGTAAATGCTTACGCTTCTCCTCGCTCTTCTCGATTATCACAAAGACTTATCTGCGTGCTCTGAAACTGCTAAGTATAAAAACAGATCCTCCCCAGGTTCAGGCGTCGAGAGGACTGGAGCCGTGGTAAGATATTTCTTTAGGTCGGCCAAAGCGGCCTCACATTCCTCAGTCCATAGAAAATCCGGGGCTTTTTTCACCAGATTGAAAAAAGGTTTACATTTGTCCGAACTTCGGCTTATGAACCTGTTTAGGGCTGCGGCCCTTACAATAAGCATCTGGACCTGTTTCGCCGATGTCGGACTCTGTAATTCTAGGATGGCCTTGATCTGATGTGGGTTGTCTTCAATGCCCCTTCTAGTCACTAGGCATCCCAAGAACTTACCGGATCCGACTCCAAACGCGCACTTCGATGCATTGAGTCGGAGCCGATATGCTTTGAGTATGTCAAAGACCTCTCTTAGGTCAGCTAGATGATCCTTTGGTTCCTTGGTCTTCACGACCATGTCATCAATGTAGACTTCTACTGTTCGGCCAATCAAGTGTTTGAACATCTTGGTTACCAGCCTTTGGTAAGTTGCTCCTGCGTTTTTCAACCCAAAAGGCATAACTCTATAACAATACAGACCTTTTGGGGTGATAAACGCTATCTTCTCCTCATCCGGGGGGTACATGGCTATCTGGTGGTACCCCCTATAAGCATCCAAGAAGCTCATCCTTCTATGTCCAGATGTGGCGTCCACCAACTGGTTGATCTTTGGTAGAGGAAAATTGTCTTTGGGACAAGCTTTGTTCAAGTTTGTAAAATCTACGCAGACCCTTCACTTGCCATTCTTCTTCTTCACTACCACGGTGTTTGACAGCCATGTCGGGTAATTGGCTTCTCTGATGCCCCTGGCCTCCAGAAGTCTGTCCACTTCCTCCTCCACTGCTTCGACGTGTATCAACGTCGGTCTTCTGGCCCGTTGTATTACAGGTTTGGCCGACCTGTCAACGTTGAGTCTGTGACATGTGACCTCGGAGTCAATGCCAGGCATTTCATAAGGTGTCCAGGCGAACACCTCAATATTTTTCCTTAGAAAGGCTTCCAACTCCCTTTCTTCTTCTTCGGCTAATCCTGTGCCGAGAAGAAAGAAGCGTTCCTCATCGCCCTCCTGGACGAGGATTTTCTTCAATGCTTCTTCACTTTTCTCGGTCGCCTCCTTGCCGACATCATCTAGGACCTTCATGTCCTCTTTTTCGACTTCTGCCTTCTCTGGTTCCTGAATGCTGCAGGTTAATTTCATTGCTGCCATGGAGCAATTTTTTGCCTGCAACTGATCTCCTCTGACTTCTTCAATCCCATGTTCTGTTGGGAACCGTAGCAGTTGATGCAGTGTTGAGGGAACTACCCCCATTGCATGCAACCACGGCCTCCCCAAGATAATGTTGTAAGGCGAGGGCGTGTCAATCACAATGAATTCTGTCTTAATCTTCTTTGTGCCGACCTGTATCTCCAAGCTTGTTGCGCCTAATGGCCATGTCGGCGTTCCATTGAAGCCGACCATCGGGCCATTTGACTGCTCCATATCATCAGGGTAAAGGCCTAACTCCTTGTAACATCTGACATACATGATGTCGTAGGAGCTACCTTGATCACTCAGGATACGTTTCATCTGGCACTCCCCAACCTGGAGGGATACTACCAAGGCATCATTGTGCAGGTGCTGGACCATATCAAGGTCGGTGTAGACGTCCCCGAACACATCCCGGGGAAGGAGTGCGAATCCCCCCCGTTCTGGTTCGATATTAGGTCTACTACAGTTCAAGGACTCAAATGTCACGGTTATTAATCTTGAACCAAAGAGTCCAAATCTGGCAAATCGTTTTGAGAAAACTGATTTTTGAAAGAAGTGCCAAACATGGACTGCTTTGCCAGATACAAAGTCGCCACCTAAATGTTTTTTTATGGGAAATTTAGGAAACCCTAACTCGGTGCCAAAGGCCACGTGTCCGTCATCCCCAAAGTTACCTCGGCTCGGGAACTTGGGTACGATTGGGGAAGGTCACCTCGTGAGCACCCCCGCTCGCCCGGTCAAAGACCGGCCTCTACTAACCATGATATCTGATTTTGAAAACATTGTGCGTTCTTATTCCGGTTATTAGCCTAGGTTACTATGTGATGCGCACAACATACAAGTATAGACTGAGTCGCCTGAATTGGAACAAAACATTTCATGTTTGTTTGTTTGAAAATGGTTTGATGGTGCTACCCGCAAGTAGGCTAAGACATGGATTTGCCACCCTCGGGTGGGCTTAGAAAAACATGATTTTGCCACTATCTAGTGGGCTTAAAACAAACATTTGATGAATTGTTCCAATTTAAGTAACTCAACCTCCACCCACAGGCATTCAAGGCAGTTATATCACATAAGCACATAGCCTCATGGTAAGCATGCTATTCATGGCAGCACTCACACGCATGCAAGGATGCTGAAGCATAAAACTCACCGAGTACTCCAAGCCAAAACAGAAGCTCGTTAGAAATCATGCATGATCCTAAATATACAGAAATGCCTAATGCAACACATGCAAAGATGCGAATTATAGCAGGCTCGGCTATTCTAAACATGGCATATGGAATGCTCCAGCTAACATGTATTCAACTTGGAATTGAAATACAAATGCAGTTAGTATGATGCGCCGAGCCCGGTGCGTGCAAAACAGATGAATGAATGCAGACATGTTGTCATACTGTATGCTAATTGAAATATGTCCTATATCTAACCATCATAAGCGGGTAAATAAAAGAGAAGAAAGACGTGGGGTTGGAAGACATACATCGCACTCACCCACACTTATTACAATTATGCCCTCGCACAGAGAGTCCGAATAAATAATACAGTCCCAAAATGAAAGAATAATACAGTCCAAAATATACAGATTCCTAATTAATTTACAAATTAAAGAAGAAAAACTGTAAAACTGGCATGCAAGCCAGGGACTGCCTTGGCGCCGCTCCGGGTAATGAAATGATGCATGTTAGGGCTGCTTTGCGCAGAAATCCACTAGGATGCCCCAATTAGCCTCTGTTTGTAATGTTTCTCGAAATGCGTGCCAGACTCCGAAAAGTTTCTGATTCTTCATTTTGCTGTAACAGAGAGCAAGAAAGGGGCATAGCAATGTATTTCACAAAATATATGCATGCCTCGATCCTCGTGCCACCAATCACGCATATCGATGCATGATGGCCGAGGAGCTGAATTGCACAACTCAATATAGGGTGAATGCATATGAATGCTACAACAAAACCTAACTCCATCACGGATAATCCAGAGTGTCGGTGACTTGGGAATTGAGACCCGTTCCGTCGCTCGGAGTACGAAACGTGCCTCGTTTCCCGTGCCCGGGCCAACTCCTATCCCGAACACAATGCAATATGCATGACATGCATGAATGCAACTAACATATGACCTAGCATGCACAATGCTATGAAAATGAGATACCTCGAAATGCGTGCACACGGGCACGCAAACCGAGAAAATGGCATACGCAATACAATGAGGCTACAATGGCATATACAATGCAATATGGACTTATACTAACATAAGCGGACCTTGGCCACACTCACGTAAGAGGCCATCAGATGAAAACAAGATGCCTCGAAGTGCATGCCCGCGGGCACGTAAACCGAGAACGGACCCTCAGGCACCGAAATGCCACTCTAATGAGACATGGCAAAGACATGGAATATGATATGCAAACATGCAAAAATCAGTGGCAAAATGATGGGCAAAACAGCCCCGAAATGAGGCGAAATAATACCTGATGCATGAAATGATCCCGAAACATGGATTTCAATGCATAAAATGGCCTACAGCTATACCATACATGCATAATTGATACATGACATGAAAAGGAAGAAGCAAGGAAGCCCCAAAAATCACATTTTTACAGTACAAAACATGGTCAAACAGCAATCACAAGTAGGGCTAAGATGGCATACAAAAATGGCTCCGCAAGGGAGGTAATGAAGCAAGTGGTAGATGCAAAGCCCAAAAAGAAAAATACCCTTCTAAAACACTGAAGAGGGACTAAAAATATGAACATTTACAGTAGATGACAAGCCTCAAATCAGTATTCAAACATGCTCAAAACGCAATGCAAGATTAAGGCCAACAAGGGGCTATAACATGAGGTATACAAATCATTCACCAAACAGCCAAAGACCCTTAATGAGACATTCCAAGAAGGTAAAAATATGGCCATTTTCATTTCTGATCATGGCCGAAAACAGAAGCTAGATAAGCCTAAAAAAAGCATGCAAAAATGGGGGCCAAAGAGGGGTATAACATGAAGTAGGCCAAATATACATCAAACAGCTAAAGACCCTTAATAATATATGCCAAGAAGGTCAAAATATGGCCCTTTTAAGTTCTGATGATGGCCTAAAAACAGAAGCAAGACAAGCCAACAAAGCATGCAAAAATGGGGGCCAAAGAGGGGTATAATGGTAAGTACATCATGGAGGCCCCCAACAGTGTTGAGCCCTTCTACAATGTTGTAGAGGGGCTCAAAAAAAGCCAACTCACAGTTTATATCATGCTTCGAAACAGACTACACATAGGCTAGAAATACCATGCAAAATAATGGTATACAGGAGGGTATTGAAGCAAGTACCAAATGGGGAGCTCAAACAGGGTTGAGCCCTTAAACAAACATGAAGAATGGCTCAAAATAATGACCATTTCAGTTAGGGTCGGATCCCAAAACAGCAATAAAAGAGGGTTAAGAAATAGGGCAAAAAAGTGCTACAAAAGAGGGAGATTGACACTTACCCTTGAAGGGCACTTCTTTGCTACCTCTTGGACCAAGGAATGTTGCTTCTAAGCCTCTTAAAAACCGTCCTTGCTGCTGGAATGGAGTAGTGATGGTGGTGCTTGGTGGTAGTGAAGAAATGGAGCCAAAACTTGGAGTTTTTGAAGAAAATGGAGATAGATATGAGTGTATGAGCTTGAGAGCAATTTTTCAACCCTTTCTCTTGAGTTGGGAGGCCAGCTATATGGACAAGAATGGGGAGAAAGTGAGGAGGAAAAAAGGGGAGAAAAGTGCCTCCAAGCTTCCCTCCAAAATATCCCCCCCCCCCCCCCGGATACAGAATCTGGGAGGAAACAAAGGTCACATCTGAACCAAACAGGATGTAAGAAGGAAGGCCGGCCAGCTATTTTTGTTGCAGGTGGCCGGCCGGCCACCCCCCATGGCCGGCCGGCCAAGGGTGAAAATGGGCCAATTGAATTAATGGCCGGCCATAGGAGAAAGGTATCCTCCCAGGTCTCCTCAACACAACCCTGTGGTTGGAAATTGGCAACTCTAAAACAGGAGAGAGAACAGGCCACTTTTATGAGGGGTTCAAAAGGTTCAATTTGAGTTACTGGCCGGCCATGTGATATTAGGGTCTTCCCATGTGTGTACAACACAAATATGTGGTTTCGGCTTGAAGAAAATGCTCTTAGGGTGGTCAACATTGGCTCGGAAGTGAGAAAAATGGGCGTCGGAGGGCGCCGAAGGAGCATAACTGATTGCTGAGACAATTGCTGGCCTCCCACCCTTCACTGACCTTCCTGGTGATAAAACAGAGGTACCTGCCAAAAATGAACGAAAATCGATGCAAAACGAATGCTCGGGGGCCAAAACACGCAGTTCGGGGTCCCAAAAATAGGCTGTTAAGCATCGAAAGCGGCATTCGGCCACGAAGTGGGTCTCTCGGACCCCAGTGTCCCTCAAAAGGGAGTAAATAAGATGCATGCCAAAAACCGGGGCAATTGGAGATGATTAGGCAGTCTTGAACCGAGGCACACGGCCTGACAGCTCTGAAAACCGGGAACCGTGCTCCGAAATGGGCAAAATGGCCTACGGCCACGAAATGTAGCCCACGGCCACTGAGAGATGATCTTCTAGACCTCTCCCTCCCTTCAGGAAGAGAAACAAAGAAAACCGAGTCTGGTTCGCAAACCGAGGCAAGGCACAGAAGAGGGTTCGGAAGTCCAGAGGCAGGGCTGACAGCCGCGACTCTAAGACTTCTGAACGAGCACAATATACAACATCACCGAGCGCTCAATCGGTGACGTCTGAGCCTTAAGGTCGGTTAAAAATGGGGTGTCTACAGTTGACCCTCTTTGACAGAACTCGGAAGTCACAAGTGATGGGAGTGAATGTCAAAGCCCAGAGACGACCCATTTTTGACAAGGCCGAAGACTTAGACAATCATACAAGATGAACAGAGATATGCCCGCAGGCGTGTCCGCAGGCAAAGGGGGCAAAATGCAAAGCGAAATGCACGGAGCCAGATGTAACTTAATGACCATGCAAATGCAGCAAGCTGTGTAATGAAGCAAGTATTCGCAAATAGATGCAACAGTTTTAAGCAAGAATGCAAAGCAACATCTATATTTCATGCAGTTAAGAGTGCGGAGAATTATTCAATTCTCATCGCGTCTCACACGGAGAAGATACGATACCTACGCGATTCGTCTAGTCGCACCAGCCTCAAATGAACTGTACATACAATATCGTGCCTGCAAAAGAAAGAAACTCAACAAGCACAATATGCTAACAACATATATTCAATGGGATTCCTGTGATTCCGAAAGTTTGACACACGCAATGTTGGCGAATGAATGCATAAAGCAGTGTGATACAGGTAAGGTGCACAAGATAGCGCGATGCAACGCACTAACAAGTGCAGGTGAGATGTGCAAGATAGCACGAATGATACAATGCACAAAATAGTGCGATGCGCAAAATAGCGTGAGTGAAATGTAATGCACTAACAAGTATAGGTGAGACGCACAAAATAGCACGAATGATACAATGTACAAAATAGTGCGATACGCTAAACAGCGCGATTGATTTGAAATACACAAGATAGTGCGATGTGATATGCAAAGCACAGGACAGTGCGATTAAGGTGCGCAAAATAACGCGAATGATAAACCGCACAAAACAGTGCAATGGCGGTGCGCAAGATAGCGCGAATGATAAACTGCACAAAACAGTGCGATATCAGGTGCGCAAAATAGCGCGAAAGATAAACTGCACAAAATAGTGCGATATCAGGTGCGCAAAATAGCGCGATTGATTTTGAAATGCACAAAATAGTGCGATACACTAAACAGCGCGATTGCTTTGAAATGCACTAAACAGCGCGATACGCTAAACAGTGCGAGTGATTTGAAATGCACATGATAGTGCGATACGCTAAACAGCGCGATTGATATGCGATGCACAAGATAGTGCGAGTGAGATACAACCACAAGGTGCACAAGACAGTGCAAGTGAGATACAAAGTGTAAGTGCACAAGACAGTGCGAGCGAGATAAAATGCACAAGAAAGTGCAATAAAATGCATCTTCTATGCAAGTATGGAGGCATTTTCTATGCAAAAGATACGGGCATTTTCTATGCAAGTATGGAAGCACAATTTATGCAATATTGAAAGCAAGCATATTCTATGCAAGAATCATAACGATGCGCGGCACGCATGCAACAACAGTGTATATGAAAGTTCACACTCTATACAATAGAGGATCATCAAATATGTACTCTGGTACCTCTGATTTGCCTCTTAGAGGACTTTGCAACACACTCAGCTCAAAAAGGGCACACCCTGTTCATATTGGCGAGAGATAACATCTGCTTGTGAAACCCTCGGGTGCTGCTTAGACTGTCATTCTGACTTGAAGTAGGCTTACACTTGGGGTCGAGATACACTATACTCCAGAGAAACGGCGAGGCCTGAGAAGGTGCACCTGGAATGCAGTCTCGAATTTTGCTAAAGTTGAAACATGCTAAGATGCTCCAAATTTTCCCTCTTTTTTACTTTACAGTCCGGAACCTAAATAGCTTCAGATAGATCCTTGTTTTACTGTTCTGACATGACCTGGGTTGAACCCTGTGGCTTTACGAAAGAACCAATTCTGTTTTGAACAAATGTGGAGAACGGCACGACACTCGGAGCACAAAATGATTTTATTTTCGAAATTGAGAGATGAGTTTTCGACCAGGTATTGAGCCTACAACTGAACACAGCGAAACAACTCAATCAAGGAAATAAAGGCATACAACCTAGACACATCGAGTAACACTCGAAACGACCCAAAACAAGAATCGAGATAAAACAAAAAAGACACGACACTCAGACGTGCACAGGGAGCCTGTTTCACCAGGTAGTGTTTCCCACCCTTTCTCATTTGTAATTCTCACATCACTCGACCCTCAAGCTCTGTTTTTCACGAAAAAGCCCTTTTCTCACTTTTTCTCTCATCACACATCTCTCTATTCTTCAATCTCTCATTTTTCAATCCCTCCCCTGGGTGGTTGATGGATAAACAGCAAGTTGAAGGCTCTCGCCCCTGGCACTCAGCTAGATTCTTCTTTCTTCCGCTCACAGCTAGTGAATTCCTTCCACAGAGGGGTTGCGCTACAACTGGGTGTGTAGCGAATCTGCAGCTAGCATCGGTTGATGATGCTTTGCTGGGGAGTTTGGACGTGATAAGATCTGTCCAGATGATGGAGTGGAATATCTTGCCCCATTCCAGTTCGCGCTTCGCACTTGGCTTGATACCTTATTGCTTGGAGGATGTGAGAGCTTTCTGCCCTTTTGTTGTTAGCTTCAGTTATGCCATCTTCTGGCAGGTAGGGTGTCCTCCTTGGCAAGTATGTTGACAAAAGGGAAAAGACAGGAAACCTGACTCAACTGTGTCCCTAGTTCATCATTTTGACCATTTTTTGTTTTTGTTTTCTACTAAAACAGTTTTGACCAAAATGAGAGTTAGATTAACATGCTTGTTCAATTTTTGATTTAAAATCATGCAAGTTAGGCTATGAGCACTGAAAATTTTCCTTTTTTGGGTCCAAGAAATGGTCCAATTTTAGAAAAAAAGATGGAACAATTTTCGAGAAAATTAGTCAACCTCAGTGAAAATTCTCAAAAACTATTTTTGCAAACGGCCACTTGCTCAACGAGCATGAAACCTACTCCTGAGATGCACAACCTCGGATCCAAAGGAAAACTGCCCCGTGTTTGGAGAGAGCTGCATGGCAACGGAAAGTTGCCCCTTGTTTGAACGGCACCGCGGCGCATTGAATGGCAACGGAAAGTTGCCCCTTGTTTGGATGGCACTGCAGCGCGTTGATGGCAACGGAAAGCTGCCCCTTGTTTGAATGGCACCGCAACGCATTGTAATCAGTCCTCGAAGCAACGAACACAACCGGACTCTCGGATACAGAGAAGGCAAAGATAATCAAAACCATTACATGGACATAATCGAATTTGAATTGTTTTATGGCTGGACTTCAGAATGAAGTTGCCTACGTATCCCAAACATGGGAATCAAACCTTACATAGTTCGGGGTTAAAGTACACTCGGGTATTTAACCTCTCCTTTTTATGCTCTAACTTTTGCCAAGGCGCCTGTCGTAAGTTGTCAACCTTGCGAGCTTTGTTTTTCTTTTTTTTTCATTTTCATTTTTTTTTTCTTTTCTTCTTTTTTTTTTTTTTTTTTTTTTTTTTTTTTTTTTTTTTTTTTTTTGCTTTTCGTATATATCTTTTCTTGCTCTAACTTTTGCCTAGGTCGCCCTTCCAAGTTTTCGGCCCAGCGAGCCTCTCAAAGGGTAAAAGTGTAACAGGTCCACGCCAAATGGTTTTGAGATCCTGAAGTCATCTGAATCCAGGAAAATGACTGCTGTATTGATTCGCAGAAGGATCCATCTTCGGCTCTTCGAGCACATCAGATATTTTTGCCCCTAGTTCGAGGGGTGCTTCTGTTTTAGCTTTGCAAGCTTCTTCTGATCTTCTGATCTTCTTGATCCGACTTTCTTGGCCCCTTGTTCGAGGTCTGCTTCAAATCTGGCAACACAGGCCTCACATCGTAATTGACCGTTGAACCTTCTGAATTCAAGTTCAAGGTTTGGAAGGAAAGGGGTTGAGTCTCGAGGCTGAGAGTGATCCTAGGCTGCACAATCTCAAGAGCGATTCCACACAGGTCTTCGCAGGACCACACAAGACATCTTTTGAAAGTTTTTAAGAAAGCGACAAATCGCTCATACCGAAGACAAGTAGAACCACCGATCAAAGCTAGGGTCCTTCTCAGTACTCACACTAACAAGCATGATTTCATTCATTAAGGGCTTAGCACGCCTCTCTTTCTCTCAGTTTGATCAAAGTTTTGCAAATTCCGAAGAATTCCTCCCTCTTTGTTTTTACCGCAGTGTTCAAAAGGTTTTGAAAAACTTAGGTCATTACAATGACTTCAAGGCACAGAAAAGACAGAGTTCTTAGTCAAATACTGCCATCTCATTCAGAACTTCTGGCATAACTGGCACAAGGCAGAAGCAAATGCGAGAGCGTGAAAATTACTGTTGTTTCATTCAAAGTCTGCTGGCACAACTAGCTCCCTGGCAAAAACAGACTCAAAACAAAACAAAAAAGACGAGCACAAAACAAAATGGTGATGCCCGAGGTAACACCCCCCCCCCGGAATCACCCGACTCCCATACAACAGGACTGACTCGATACAACAAGACAGACCCAAAACAAAAGAGACTGACTCAAAACAAAAAGACAGACTCAAAACAAAACAACAAAATTGACCCAATACCCAAGTCAGAAAACATAAAAACTGGTATTTGCACATTGCTCAGAACAGTGCGTGCCATCCACCATATTTGGAGTAAACTGAGCACTTCCCGCAGGTGGTTCATCCCTCGATCACATCACATTATCTCCCACAAGTTCACTAATCAAGTGCCGATAGACTTTGCAGAGCTTGGCGGGAGGACAACCCCATTGTCAAACAGATCTTGTACTTCATGGCGAAGATGGAAGCAATTGTCGGTAGTATGGCTAGTTTGCTGATGGTATGCGCAGTACTGAGTAGCATTATGTGTAGCCGGAAGAGGGTTCGGGAGAGGTCGAGGCTCAAGGGGTTTGAGATGGCCTTGTCCAACAAGGATTTGGAGAGCTTTGGATAAAGGCATGTGGAGGGCATGGAAGACCCTCTAACCTCGGGGTTGGTACTTCTGGGTTTGTGGATTTTTACTGGGTGCACCCGCAAAGGGATTGGCAGGTGCTGGCCTGGTTTGCTGATCTCTTCTGAGTGGAGGATTAGAGCTGACAAGATTGCCTCTGGTATATCGGCCCTTCTCCCGGCTTGCCCCTTGATTCAAACTGCCCCCAACTTGAGTGGCGAAAATGTCGTCCACAGTTTTTGCAACAACTGCGAGCACTTGCTCTTTGTTCAGTCCCTCGGCTTTCAAAGCCTCAACAGCCAACAGAAGATGCTCATGGGGATCAATGCCTGCCCCTACCTTGTTCTTTCCACTGGCTTGCACTTTGCCACGGGATTGGCCTTCCTCAGATGTAGCCCGCCCCAAGACTGGGGAGCCTTTTGACATGAAATTCCCAGTATGTGGTGTGGTCGATGTTGGAGCCAATGTCCCGGAGGCCAGATCGGTCACAGTTCTTTGAAGATCTTTTATCATTCCCATCAACTCAGAAGTAGTGGGTTCTCGGGTTTGAGATGATTGGGGTTCAGGTGCACCCATCATGCATAAGTCCGTGTTTTCTGGGATAAAAACCTCAGGCTTGGGTAGATGGGCCGGGGTGATATATATGTTGGGGTCATAGGTGGATGGCAGTATATGGATGAGATTGAGGTAGGCAGGAGATGTTTGGTCATTGGGGTCTGAAGGTGGAGCTATCGTCCGATTGTCGATGAGATTTTGGACCTCATGACGAAGGCGGTAGCAACGGTCGGTGCCATGACCGCGCTGCTGATGGTACATACAGTACTTGGCAAGGTTATGTCTGGCTGGGAGTGGGTCGGGAAGAGGTTGAGGATCGAGGGGTTTGAGATGCCCTTTTTCCATCAGGAATTTTAGTGCGCTAGTCAGGCTCATATAGAGAGGGGTGAAAGTTCTGCCTTGAGCTTGGGCAGGGCTGGTCGGTCGTAGGCTTGGTTTGGCAAAAGGGTTGGCTGTGGTGACTGTATCGATTTCAGTGGGTTCGGGAATAGTGCTACTTCCGACATTGGTACTCCTTGAAATCACCCTTCTTGTCGGTTCACTTGTTCTGGGAATGATCCCACTGTTGAACGCATTCTCGACCTGAACCCCTAGTTCATGCAGACTTTTGAAAGTGAATAACGGAGCGACTATCAATTTCTGCAACATATCATGCTCAAGGTTCCGCACCATCATCTGCACTTGATCCATCTCAGAAGGGCGGCGATCTGTTATCTGTGCTGCCTTTGCTCTCCCTCTCGCAACAAATTTCACAAAAGGCTCTTTTGGGTTTTGGTGGGTTGCTTCAAGCTCTTGGATAGTCATTTCAACTTGGGTATTGTAGGAATACTGATCGACAAAGGCCTCAGCCAATTCTTCCCAGTTTTGCTTCACTTTGTCTTCCAACTTAGCGTACCAAGTGGCTGCTACACCGGACAGGGTTCTTCCATACAGAGAGAGTTTCTGTGGCTTAGTCAGACCCATCGGCTTTAGGACATCCAAGAAAAGTCGGATATGTACCATTGGATCCCCAGACCCGTCGAAACGGTCAATATGTGGCATTTTGAATCTGTCTGGGAGCCGGACGGCAGACTCAGTGTGCCCATCCTCAATGTCAGGAATGGAGTTAAGTCCCTATGCCTTTTTGAATTGCTTCTGAAGGTTCGCAATTTTCACTGCGGTCAGATCGAGGTCATTAGCATCAAGGGGATAACGCCTCTCATTAGGCTGCACCAGGGGTCTGAAAACTTGGGCTTAAGCCAACCCTTCTCGAGGATCCGGACCCTGCAAATCTTCAGCTGGCGGAATTGGGTCAAAGTTCGGCTGGGGTCCCAGAGCTGGATGTGAGGCAAATGCCCCAGATGGTATTGCGTTTCAAGATCTTGGTCTCACCGCATGGCGCCTCGACTTAACACTGCTACCACGGCCACAAATTCTCCCAAACCCTGTGCCATTACGGTCTACTGAGTCCGAACAAAAGTGATGTGACTGGTGACTGACGGATCAGATGAACCGGTGAGCCCTAACTGGCCCTTCTTTGCCTTGCCTCAGCGAAAGAATACTGGTTGCCCTTGAATTGAATCTCTGACTTAACAAAGTCTATCAGCACTAGTCCAATGTACCCGGGGGATTTCGGAGCCTTCTGAAGCTATGGTTCCAGGACTACCTAGCAAAAGGGAAAACATGCAACATCTCAACCTAACTTCACCAAAACATATACGAGCATAGTAGGATGACCGTGCCCTCTACTGAATTTTGCCTCAAATTCTGCCTCAAAATTGAATCTGATACCTGCAGATAACTGATTCCTAAAGTACCGGTACTAGTGCCCGCAGGCCCGATGCCCAAACTTGCGAACTGATACGGCATTCCTGTAGAGACGCACTCTAAAAGCACATAACAGATAAGTGAGAGCCAAACACCCCTATGTTGAGGTAGGGTTTCCCTGTCCTATTTGGTCAGGAGCTAGGGTTCACTACGCACACAACGGCTTCAAACAACCTGTAAACGGGTAAGCAACCTGTCCTAGTTTGGAATGGTCACTATGGATCCGAATATGCACTAGGTCGAATGGTCAAAAAGGGTGCCTCGGTAAAACTGGGGTTTGTGTTCCCATACTGGCAGAGCCCGTAACCGGTCAGCCTTATCAACATGCCTTGACAAGACAAGCCTCCGGCAAACCGCTCAGGAATAGCAGATGGCAAACACGGTGTCCTAGGCGCACCAATGCAAATGCAATGCAAAGAAACACACAAGTGTAGTCAAAACCAGATATCATGAGTTCGAGTCAAGTTCTCTAAATCCCCAACAGAGTCGCCAGAAACTATAGACGTCCCCGAACGCATCCCGGGGAAGGAGTGCGAATCCCCCCCGTTCTGGTTCGATATTAGGTCTACTACAGTTCAAGGACTCAAATGTCACGGTTCTTAATCTTGAACTAAAGAGTCCAAATCTGGCAAATCGTTTTGAGAAAACTGATTTTTTAAAGAAGTGCCAAACATGGACTGCTTTGCCAGATACAGAGTCGCCACCTAAATGTTTTTTTATGGGAAATTTAGGAAACCCTGACTCGGTGCCAAAGGCCACGTGTCCGTCATCCCCAAAGTTACCTCGGCTCGGGAACTTGGGTACGATTGGGGAAGGTCACCTCGTGAGCATTCGCCGCCGTCAAAGACCGGCCTCTACTAACCATGATATCTGATTTTGAAAACATTATGCGTTCTTATTCCGGTTATTAGCCTAGGTTACTATGTGATGCGCACAACATACAAGTATAGACTGAGTCGCCTGAATTGGAACAAAACATTTCATGTTTGTTTGTTTGAAAATGGTTTGATGGTGCTACCCGCAAGTAGGCTAAGACGTGGATTTGCCACCCTCGGGTGGACTTAGAAAAATATGATTTTGCCACTATCTAGTAGGCTTAAAACAAACATTTGATGAATTGTTCCAATTTAAGTAACTCAACCTCCACCCACAGGCATTCAAGGCAGTTATATCACATAAGCACATAGCCTCATGGTAAGCATGCTATTCATGGCAGCACTCACACGCATGCAAGGATGCTGAAGCATAAAACTCACCGAGTACTCCAAGCCAAAACAGAAGCTCGTTAGAAATCATGCATGATCCTAAATATACAGAAATGCCTAATGCAACACATGCAAAGATGCGAATTATAGCAGGCTCGGCTATTCTAAACATGGCATATGGAATGCTCCAGCTAACATGTATTCAACTTGGAATTGAAATACAAATGCAGTTAGTATGATGCGCCGAGCCCGGTGCGTGCAAAACAGATGAATGAATGCAGACATGTTGTCATACTGTATGCTAATTGACATATGTCCTATATCTAACCATCATAAGCGGGTAAATAAAAGGGAAGAAAGACGTGGGGTTGGAAGACATACATCGCACTCACCCACACTTATTACAATTATGCCCTCGCACAGAGAGTCCGAATAAATAATACAGTCCCAAAATGAAAGAATAATACAGTCCAAAATATACAGATTCCTAATTAATTTACAAATTAAAGAAGAAAAACTGTAAAACTGGCATGCAAGCCCGGGATTGCCTTGGCGCCGCTCCGGGTAATGAAATGATGCATGTTAGGGCTGCTTTGCGCGGAAATCCACTGGGATGCCCTAATTAGCCTCTGTTTGCAATGTTTCTCGAAATGCGTGCCAGAATCCGAAAAGTTGCTGATTCTTCATTTTGCTGTAACAGAGAGCAGGAAAGGGGCATAGCAATGTATTTCACAAAATATATGCATGCCTCGATCCTCGTGTCACCAATCACATATCGATGCATGATGGCCGAGGAGCCGAATTGCACAACTCAATATAGGGTGAATGCATATGAATGCTACAACAAAACCTAACTCCATCATGGATAATCCGGAGTCTCGGTGACTTGGGAATTGAGACCCGTTCCGTCGCTCGGAGTACGAAACATGCCTCGTTTCCCGTGTCCGGGCTAACTCCTATCCCGAACACAATGCAATATGCATGACATGCATGAATGCAACTAACATATGACCTAGCATGCACAATGCTATGAAAATGAGATGCCTCGAAATGCGTGCACACGGGTACGCAAACCGAGAAAATGGCATACGCAATGCAATGAGGCTACAATGGCATATACAATGCAATATGGACTTATACTAACATAAGCGGACCTCGGCCACACTCGCGTAAGAGGCCATCAGATGAAAACAAGATGCCTCGAAGTGCGTGCCCGCGGGCACGCAAACCGAGAACGGACCCTCAGGCACCGAAATGCCACTCTAATGAGACATGGCAAAGACATGGAATATGATATGAAAACATGCAAAAATCAGTGGCAAAATGACGGGCAAAACAGCCCCGAAATGAGGCGAAATAATACCCGATGCATGAAATGATCCCGAAACATGGATTTCAATGCATAAAATGGCCTACAGCTATACCATACATGCATAATTGATACATGACATCAAAAGGAAGAAGCAAGGAAGCCCCAAAACTCACATTTTTACAGTACAAAACATGGTCAAACAGCAATCACAAGTAGGGCTAAGATGGCATACAAAAATGGCTCCGCAAGGGAGGTTATGAAGAAAGTGGTAGATGCAAAGCCCAAACAGAAAAATACCCTTCTACAACACTGAAGAGGGACTAAAAATATGAACATTTACAGTAGATGACAAGCCTCAAATCAGTATTCAAACATGCTCAAAATGCAATGCAAGATTAAGGCCAACAAGCGGCTATAACATGAGGTATACAAATCATTCACCAAACAGCCAAAGACCCTTAATGAGACATTCCAAGAAGGTAAAAATATGGCCATTTTCATTTCTGATCATGGCCGAAAACAGAAGCTAGATAAGCCTAAAAAAAGCATGCAAAAATGGGGGCCAAAGAGGGGTATAACACGAAGTAGGCCAAATATACATCAAACAGCCAAAGAACCTTAATGAGATATTCCTAGAAGGTCAAAATATGGCCCTTTTAAGTTCTGATGATGGCCTAAAAACAGAAGCAAGACAAGCCAACAAAGCATGCAAAAATGGGGGCCAAAGAGGGGTATAATGGTAAGTAAAGCATGGAGGACCCCAACAATGTTGAGCCCTTCTACAATGTTGTAGAGGGGCTCAAAAAAATCCAACTCACAGTTTATATCATGCTTCGAAACAGACTACACATAGGCTAGAAATACCATGCAAAATAATGGCATACAAGAGGGTATTGAAGCAAGTACCAAATGGGGGGCTCAAACAGGGTTGAGCCCTTAAACAAACATGAATAATGGCTCAAAATAATGACCCTTTCATTTAGGGTCGGAGCCCAAAACAGCAAGCAAAGAGGGTTAAGAAATAGGACAAAAAAGTGCTACAAAAGAGGGAGATTGACACTTACCCTTGAAGGTCACTTCTTTGCTACCTCTTGGACCAAGGAATGTTACTTCTAAGCCTCTGAAAAACCCTCCTTGCTGCTGGAATGGAGTAGTGATGGTGGTGCTTGGTGGTAGTGAAGAAATGGAGCCAAAACTTGGAGTTTTTGAAGAAAATGGAGATAGATATGAGTGTATGAGCTTGAGAGCAATTTTTCAACCCTTTCTCTTGAGTTGGGAGGCCAGCTATATGGACAAGAATGGGGAGAAAGTGAGGAGGAAAAAAGGGGAGGAAAGTTCCTCCAAGCTTCCCTCCAAAATATCCCTGATCTGAGAACTGGGGCAAACAAAGGTCACATCTGAACCAAACAGGGTGTAAGGAGGAAGGCCGGCCAGCTATTTTTGTTGCAAGTGACCGGCCAGCCACCCCCCATGGCTGGCCGGCCAAGGGTCAAAATGGGCCAATTGAATTAATGGCCGGCCATAGGAGAAAGGTGTCCTCCCAGGTCTCCTCAACACAACCCTGTGGTTGGAAATTGGCAACTCTAAAACAGGAGAGAGAACAGGCCACTTTTAGGAGGGGTTCAAAAGGTTCAATTTGAGTTACTGGCTGGCCATGTGATATTAGGGTCCTCCCATGTGTGTATAACACAAATATGTGGTTTCGGCTTGAAGAAAATGCTCCTAGGGTGGTCAACATTGGCTCGGAAGTGAGAAAAACGGGCGTCGGAGGGCGTCGGAGGAGCATAACTGATTACTGAGACAATTACTGGCCTCCCACCCTTCAATGACCTTCCTGGTGATAAAACAGAGGTACCTGCCAAAAATGAACGAAAACCGATGCAAACCGAATGCTCGGGGGCCAAAACACGCAGTTTGGGGTCCCGAAAATAGGCTGTTAAGCATCGAAAGTGGCATTCGGCCACGAAGTGGGCCTCTCAGACCCCAGTGTCCCTCAAAAGGGATTAAATAAGATGCATGCCAAAAACCAGGGCAATCGGAGATGGTTAGGCAGTCCCGAACCGAGGCACACGGCCTGACGGCTCCGAAAACCGGGAACCGTGCTCCGAAATGGGCAAAATGGCCTACGGCCACGAAATGTAGCCCACGGCCACTGAGAGATGATCTGCTAGACCTCTCCCTCCCTTCAGGAAGAGAAACAGAGAAAACCGAGTCTGGTTCGCAAACCGAGGCAAGGCACAGAAGAGGGTTCGGAAGTCCAGAGGCAGGGCTCACGGCCGCGACTCTGAGACTTCTGAACGAGCACAATATACAATGTCACCGAGCGCTCAATCGGTGACGTCTGAGCCTTAAGGTCGGTCAAAAATGGGGTGTCTACAGTCGGCTTCTGTGAAGGCTATCATCGGTCCTTAGCACTCTTCAGGCCGAGGTCTTTTCAGTCCGACCTGGTTGACGTGCTGCAGGTGTTTTACCCTCTGTGTCTCCCCCTGTATGTCATTTTCATTCACCTTTGAGTGGATCACGTTAACCACCCGAGGTCTGCCTGCCTGTGGTTGTTGTGTTGGGGGAGTCGGGGCTGCTGGTTCTTGAGGCAATCGTGCCTGTTCTTCCCTTGTTTTGGCCTCATCCACAAGGTCTCTCAGATGGCCTTGCCTCACCAAATCTTCTAAGTGTGCTTTAAGGGCTCTGCAACCCTGAGTTGGGTGCCCCTCCTCATTGTGGTAAGCACAACGCCTACCAAGGTTTCTTCCCATAAATTCTCCTGGTGCCCTTGCCGGCGCCCTGAAGTAGGGCTAATTTCGAATTTGATCAAGGACTTTGTGGACCGGAATTCGGAACACCGTCGTCACTGCCTGCTTAGCCCTCAACTCTGTCTCCTGTTTGTTAGGTCCATTGTTACCTCGGCCTCGCTTCTGCGAGCCGTTGCCTTTTTCTGGCTTTGTCTCCTTATTCCCCGATGTATCTTCCTCGGCTCGTGCATACTTCTCGATTCTCGCCATGAGTTCTTCCATGCTCTTTGGCAGGGTTTTTGCCAAAGAATTCCGTAGTGGACAATCATCCTTCAAGCCGTTCTTGAAAGACACGACGGCCACCTCCTGGTTGCATTCAGGTATTCGATTGAACACCTCATAGTACCTCTTTGCATAGGCCCTAAGGCTTTCATCTTTGTCGATCTTTAGAGCCATCAATGCATCCACCCTCAATGGCTGCAGTTTGTTTGTTATGAATCTGGCCACAAACATCTCGGCCAGACCTTCCCAAGTCTTCACGCTCCCCTTTGGTAATTTGTGGAACCAATATGATGCAATTTCCCCGAAGGATGAAGGGAACACTTTGCAGAGCAACGGCTCGTTCCCACTATATAATGCCATTGAATTCAAAAATAATCCAACATGGAAGTTAGGGTCTGACTTACCATCATATATCTGGAACCTTGGCATACTGAATCTTTTCGGCGCGACGAATTTGTCCAATTCCATCGAGAATGGTGTCCTCGGCTTAACCGGGGAGGTTACTTCGACTCCGGCATTCTCTTGCGTCCTCTTGAGGTAATCTCTCAAGTCTTCTTTACTTCTCCCTGCAGCCCGGCTGTCTTTGGACTTCAGCCTTTTCAGTGCACTACTCTCAGCCTCATGGTGGCCCCTTTTCGATCCTTCTCCACAGGATGCATCGAAACACAATACCCGCCCCGGAACATGCCGATGTTCTTTGGGGTCTGCCTCCTTCTCGTGATATGTCCTTCGGGACTCTTCTCTTCTCGGCTCTTCTCGACCAACTTCCCTGGAGGGTCGGTGAGAGTGCCTTCCACTCCTCGTGTGCTGAGGGGCTTCGGGGATTTCCTTCTGCCCCTTCTTCTGGGCGTTTGCCGCTGGCATTGGCGTGTCCTGTAGCGGGTATGTGTAACAACGTCCGCGGGGGACCTCACTACAGTTCGGACTCGATTTTGTTGCGGTTCCAAATCTCGAACCAAAGAGTCCAAATCCGGCAAATCGTTTTGAAGAAAAACAGATTTTTTGAAAGAAGTGCCAAACATGGACTGCTTTGCCAGATAACAGAGTCGCCACCTAAATATTTTTTAAATGGGAAATTTAGGAAACCCTAACTCAGTGCCAAAGGCCACGTGTCCGTCATCACCAAAGTTGGCTCGGGAACTTGGGTACGATTGGGGAAGGTCACATCGGAAGACCGGCCTCTACTAACCATGATATCTGTTTTTGAAAACTTTGTGCGTTCTTATTCCGATTATTGGCCTAGGTTACTATGTGATGCTCGCAGCAAACAAGTATAGACTGGGCCGTCTGAATTGGAACAAAGCATTTCATTTTTGTTTGTTTGAAAATGGTGTGAAGGTGCTACCCGCAGGTAGGCTAAAATGCGGATTTGCCACCCTCGGGTGGGCTTAGAAAACATGATTTTGCCACTATCTAGTGGGCTTAAAACAAACAGTCGATGAATTGTCCCAATTCAGATAACTCAACCTTCACCCACAGGCATTCAAGGCAGTTATATCACATAAGCACATAGCCTCATGGCAAGCATGCTATCATGGCAACACTCACACGCATGCAAGGATGCTAAAGCATAAAACTCACCGAGTACTCCAAGCCAAAACAGAAAACTGATTAGAAATCATGCATGATCCTAAATATACTGAAATGCCTAATGCAACACATGCAAAGATGCGAACTATAGCAGGCTCGGCTACTCTAAAGATGGCATATGATGATGCTACAACTAACACGTATTCAATTTGGAATTGAAATACAGGTGCAGTTTGTATGATGCGCCGAGCCCGGTGCGTGCAAAACAGATGAATGATGCAAACATGCTGTCATGCTGTATGCTAATTGAAATATGCCCTATATCTAACCATTGTAAGCAGATAAATAAAAGGGAGAAAGAAATGGGGGTTGGAAGACATACATCACACTCACCCACACTTATTACAGTTGTGCCCTCGCGCAGAGGGTCCGAATAAATAATAATACAGTCCGAAATAAAAGAATATTACAGATTTCTAATTAATGTACAGATTAAACTAAGAAAGCTGTAAAGCTGGCATGCAAGCTAGGGGCTGCCTTGCTTCTGATGAATGATGTATGCCGGGCTGCTCTGGCGCGGAAATCCACTGGGATGCCCCAATTAGCCTCTGTTTGCACTTTTCTCGAAATGCGTGCCAGACTCCGAAAATCTGCTGATCCTTAATTTTGCTGCAACAGAGAGCAGAAAAAGGGCATAGCAATGTATTTCACGAATATATGCATGCCTCGATCCTCGTGCCATCAATCACGCATATCGATGCATGATGGCCGAGGAATCGGATTGCACAACTCAATATAGGATGAATGCAGATAAATGCTACAACAAAACCTAACTCCATCATGGGTAATCCGGAGTGTCGGTGACTTGGGAATTGAGGCACACTCCGTCACTCGGAGTACGGAATGTACCTCGTTTCCCGTGCCCGGGCTAACGCCCATCCCGAACACGATGCAATATGCATGGTATGCATGAAATGCAGCTAACATGTGATATAGCATGCACAATGCCATGAAAATGAGTAACCTCGAAATGCGTGCACACGGGCACGCAAACCGAGGTAATGCATGAATGTAATCTAAGATACAACCTAGTATGCACAATTCGGATGAAAATGAGATGAAAATGAAACACCTCGAAAAGCGTGCGCACGGGCACGTAAACCGTGCGATGGCATGAAATGCAAAGCGAATAAAACAGGGTGCCTCGAAATGCATGCCCACAGGCACGTGAACCGAGGCGATGATGAAATAAAAAGATCGGATACAACCGAAGTGCCTCGAAATGCGTGCACACAGGCACGCAAACCGAGGCGATGATAAAATGGAAATCGGGTAAAACTGAAGTGCCTCGAAATGCGTACCCACGGGCACGTAAACCGAGGCGATGATGCAAAATGAGAAATCGGATAAAACCGAAGTGCCTCGAAATGCGTGCACACAGGCACGCAAACCGAGGCGATGATGAAATGAGAAGATCGGATAAAACCGAAGTGCCTCGAAATGCGTGCACACAGGCACGCAAACCGAGGCGATGATGAAATGAGAAGATCGGATACAACCGAAGTGCCTCGAAATGTGTGCACACAGGCACGCAAACCGAGGCGATGATGAAATGGAATGAAATGGCATACGGAATGCCGCGATGGGCTTACACCAACATGGGAGAGCCTCAGCTCACTCACATAGGAGGCCGATGAATGAAAACCGAGTGCCTCGAAGTACGTGCCCAAGGGCACGCAAACCGAGGCAATGCACTAAAGCATGAAATGACATGGAAAATGATATGCAAGCAGGCGAAACTAATTTCAGCAGCTAAATAAAGGGGAAAACAGCCCCGAAATGGTATGAAATGACAATCAATGCATTAAATCATCCCAAAATGCGATATTAAGTGCCCGAAATGGCCTACGGCTATGCTAAACATGCAAAATTGGCACATGAAAGCAAAAACAGTAGGAAGGCAGCCCCAAAAAAAGCATTTTTTCAGTACAAAATATGGCCAATTTATGAGCATAGATATGACAATAATGGCATGCAAAACTACAGGAAAAGAGGGGAATCACAAAGCAAGTGGTATATGGAAAACCCAAACTGAAAAATTTTCCTTCTACAACTTTGAAGAGGAGTCCAAAACATGCATATTTACAGTGAATGACAACTCCAAAATCAGCATGTAGATAGGCTCAAAATAGCATGCAATATAATGAGCTAACAAGGGCTATAAAGGGAGGTACCATAAGCAATGACCAAAAAACCTAAGACCCTTAATAAAACTTGAAGAACAGACCAAAAAAAGACAATTTCTAAGCCTGATGAAGGCTGAATTCTGAAGCTAAGATGGCCTAAACAAACATGCAATTTTACGGAAGATAAGATGGAATACAAAGGAAGTACCAAAACCAATCATCAAATGGCTTAAAGCCCTTAACAAAACATGACAAGGAGACAAAAATAAGGATCTTTCTAAGCCTGAAGAAGGCTTAAATCCGGAGCCAAATGAGTCTAACAAAGCATGCAAAATATGCATAGGACATGAATTCAAGGCAAGTGACATGTAGAGCAAGAAAAACAGGTTGAGCCCTTCTTCAATTTTGAAGAGGGGCTCAAAATAAGCACACCATCAGTTCATGCAATGCTCCAATTCAGATCAAAAATAGGCCAAAACAATCATGCAATTTTACGGTAAATTAGCAGAAATACAAAGCAAGTGCATGATAGAATCACCAAACAGGGTGGAGCCCTTCTTCAATCTTGAATAGGGGCTCAAAATAGGCCCATCAACAGTTCATAGCATGCTCAAAATCAGATCACTCAAAAGCCAAATAAAGCATGCAATTTTATGGCCTAAAGAGTGGTATTGAAGCAAGTGTACCAAGGAGACATCAAATAGAGTTGAGCCCTTCTGCAATGTTGTAGAGGGGCTCAAAATGAGCACAAAACCAGTAGGGGTCAGAGCCCAAAAACCAAAAGGAGATGGGGTAAAAATAGGAAGCAAGAAAATGGTAGAAAAAGGGAAATTGAACCTTACCCTTGAAGACAAGTCTTTCTTTGCTTCTTGGCTTGAATTTATTGATCCTTGGCCACTGGAAATCACTTCCTTGCTGCTGAAATGGAGTTGGTGATAGTGGTGCTAGGGGTTGATGAAGGATTGGCTTAAAGACTTAAAGGTTTTTTGAGAATTTGGCTATGGAAATGAAGGATTTGAGAGAGAGGGTTTTTAGACCATTTGTTGTAACCCTAGGGAAGGGGCTGTCCAGCCCTTTAAGTAGACAAAAAAAGGTGTAAAAGGGGAGGGAAATGGAGGCTAGATTTCCCTCCCAAAATATCCCCCGGATGGGGAGATATTTTAACAAAAATATCCGGACAGTTGGAATGGGCCGAAAGCGAGTCGGCCGGCCAGTGAATTCAGGAGGTGGCCGGCCACCCCACCTGGTCGGCCAGCTACTCACCCTGGCCGGCCGGCCATGGCCAAAAAAAGAATTGTAAAAAATCTGGCCGACCACCATGCAATAGTGTCCTCCCATATGTGTAGAATAAGGCCCCAAGGTCGGAATCTGGCAACTCTGAAGCAGGAGTCACAACATAGGACTTGAAGGAGAGGCTCAAAAATGAAATGCACAATTACTGGCCGACCACCAACTTTTAGGGTCCTCTTAGATGTGTGGAACAAGGTTCCAAGGTCGGAAATTGGCAACACTGAAGCAGGAGCCACAACATAGAGCTTGAAGGAGGGGCTCAAAAATGAACTCCATAATTTCTGGCCGACCAGTGGTTTTTAGGGTCCTCCCATGTCCCCTGATCACAGATATGTAGCTTTGGTTGGAAGAAAATATCCCCAGGGTGTTCAACATTGGCCCGGAAGTGAGCAAAACGGGCGCCGGAAGAGCGAAACTGGTTATCTGGGATAATTGCTGGCCTCCCACCACCCAGTGATCTTCCTGGTGTTGAAACAGAGGTACCTGCCAAATTTGAACAAAAACTAATGAGAAATGAACGCTCGGAGCCAAAACCGGGCAATTCGAGATCCCGAAAATGGGTCAGTGTGCCAAGTGGTGTTCAGCAGCGAAGTGGGCATCTGTGACCCCAGTGTCCTTCGGAATGACAAAACAGAGGTTCCTACCAAAAATCAGAGAAAACTGATGCAAAATGAATGCTCGGGGCCCAAATCACGCAGTTCGGGGTCCCGAAAACCGGCTATAGGCACCGAAAGTGGCATACGCCACGGCGGCATCAGAGGCCCCAGTGTTCCTCGGAATGATGAAACAGAGGTGCATGCCAAAAACCGGAGAACTCGGAGATGGTTGGGCGGTCCCGAGCCAAGGCACACGGCCTGATGGTCCCGAAAACCGGGAACCGGGCTCCGAAATGGGCAAAATGGCCTGCGGCCACGAAATGTGGCACACGGCCACCGGGAGATAGTCTAACGGACCACTCCCTTCCCGCGGGAAAGAAAACTGAGAAAACCGAGCCTGATTCGCAAACCGAGACAAGGCACAGAAGAGATTTCGGAAGTCCGGAGGCAGGGCGCGCGGCCGCGACTCTGAGACTTCTGAATTAGCACAGTATGCAACATCACCGAGCGCTCAATCGGTGACGTCTGAGTCTTAAGGTCGGTCAAAAATGGGGTGTCTACAGTATGGTGGCTGCATGACATTATTTTGCATCATGAAGTTGACGACCGATTGAAGGTCTGCCAACTTGTTTGCCATCTCCTTTACTTCTTCATCCCTCCTCAGACATCTATCTTTCCAGATCTGGAGGTTGTCCTCGTTACAGTACTTGCCCTGGTCCGCTTTCTTTGATGTGCCGCTTTCTTTGATGTGCCGCCATCTTGGCCGACACCTTTCTCTGCGTGATTCTGATCACGAGTTTCTTCGTTGCGATCTCCTTCTTCAGCGTTAGGGTTGACGGGTCTTCCACTCCCAGCAGGAGTATTGTCCCCAATCTTTTCCTTCTCCGTGTTACTGGCCATCTACTCTTCTTTCGTTCCCACAGACGGCGCCAAATTGTGTGAGTGAATTTCCGATCACACTGCCCTCCTTAGTAAGTCAGCTATAGAACACAGGCAGAATAGATGGCACCCAACTGTCCTGCATAGAAAGAAAAGGCTCCGACGGTGATTCTTCCACCCGGGGGCTCTCCGACGATCAAGTCAGTATCTCTTAAAGATAATTCAAGTGCTTAAATTACTGCTTAAGGCTTAAAATTGCGTACCTTGGACCCGCCGAGGGTGCCCTTCTTTTATAGTTTTACCTCATCCCAGTCTCACTAGAAGTCCCACTTCCATGGACTCTAATTCCAAATTTACCTTGGACTCTTCAAGAGATAAGGATAGACTCCCTGAGAGTATTACCTATATCCATCTTGTAGTCTTTCTTCTTTCTAGGACTCCTGTCCCCTATCCGCTTATCCCGGATTCTCAGATTCTCATGAGATAACCTAGCCGAGATCATCCTGGTATCTAGACCAGGACACGTGACACCTCGGCTGACACTTCGGTGTCACCTCGGCCACGTGTCGGTACTCAAAAAATATGTCCCCACACTATCTAAATGTGTTTACTCTAAGAGCACTAAATATAATTTTCGACAATTTTACAATATATACCCCTTACTATATGCACCCTTAGTTATGCCATTTTCTTTTTTTGTAATGACATTATTTTGATAGATTTGATTATGTCTCATGTAACGTTTGATTATGACTTTTTTATCTTTTTTTTGTCATGACTCAGGAAGTACGGAATTATATCTTCTTCTTTCTTTTTTTTAATTATAAAATGTATATGGTATACACTCTTTAAGAAATGTATATCATAATCTTTCCCGATAATTTTTCCTAAAACCAAGTCAAGTTGGTGTTTCTGAAAGTTATTCAATATTAATTCCGACTAGTTGGAGCCATCCACTACAACCATTAAAAGAAGAGAGAATTACATATCAGTAAATTTTTTACAAAATATTTGCAGATTATTAGTAAAAAAAAATTAAAATTTAATTATTAATATTAATAAACTTTACTATTGATTTGATTAATTTTCCCTTAATGTTATGTTTAGTTGGGAGATTTTTGAATAGATTTGAAAAGGAAAAATGAAAAGATAGGTGAAATATGAATAAAATATACCTACATTTCACCTAATTTCACACATCTTTTTCCTTTCTCTTTCTAAATCGTTTCACAAATCTCTCAACCAAACACATAAGAGAATTGTCAAAGTTAATGTGACAAAAGAAAGATCAAACTTGTAGGTCGTCAATGGCCTATCAAATTTTGACAATCGTCAAAACTTGTGCCGGAAAAATTTGAAAGTGGTTTCAAATAACGACATTGAAACAAAAATGAAAGAGGTGCCAAATTGGACTTCTTAAAAGAACACCAGCAAACAGCAACAGATCAGCCCATACAAGAACAGACAAGATGCAGAGTAACATAGGAAACAAAGCCCCAGCCCCATGCCTACACTGTTGCAGATTGAAGATTAGGCCATTGACTAAGATTGCCTCCTCTGCTGATGCAGCTTTCACCCATAGTGCTAACCTAACTTTAATGAGCTCACATAAATCATCCATCTAAATTGAGCTCCATTGAAAGCACAATCACTCCTATGTTTCCATAATGAACACAACACAGCAAAGGGGATGACTTTCCAAATCCTTTTATCCAGTTTTTTAAATCTGAAACCCATCCACCATTGAAGTAAGCCATCAACAGATCCTGGTAACACACTGAGAACCCCACCATTTTAGTATATGAGACCAAACCCTCCAGGTCAGAGAACAAAAAAGTAACACATGATTAGCAGATTCAATTTCATCCTTACAGAAGTAGCAAGATATGCTGGCAATGGCTTTAAGAACTCCAATTCTTTGTAAAAAACAAATGATGTTTTGATCCTAACCCTCCAAGGATTGGTGCAAATTTGGTAAATGTGATGGAAGAAGATAAAACATAAAATAATTAGAATTGTTTCAAGGTACGTTATACCGTTATTTTCCCTAAGACGATATTCACCCCCACTAATTATGTCAAATATGGTGTGCGTCGGGTTATCCACAAATCAGCCTCTAGGATACAATGAAGCACAATCTAAAGACTGATGTCTGACTACGTTATGCACAAATGAAATCAGATCCTGAATATCTTTGGATTTTCTAATCCACTAAATAGAAGAGGAAAATGACTATATGAATTCTTAGAGAGAAAATCCATGAAAGTCATATCCCTAATTGCCAACCCATTCTGACTTTATATAGGCTTGGGTTTTGTCATTTGGACTAAAGGTTGTGTGCTTTAGATTCAAAAGTGAAATCTTTTTGTTTGAATTCAATTGTCACACCCTTTGGTTCAAACTCAAAAATTATAGAATGCTTATTAGGATACTTATTTTTGAAGGTTTTTTCTATTCACTTTTACTAACCATGAAATATATTTTAAGATCATTGGCAACAACTTATATGGCCAAGCTACATTTATATTGTTAGAGATAATATGTAAAGATATTAATAGAAGAGGATTTTGATCATTTATTTACCTTATCACAATGTTTTAAAAACCGGGTCGGTAAGTAAATCGGAAAAAAGATCGGGTGGATGGGTCACCGGTTCAACCATTGAGTTGAACTGGAATCGAACCGTGACGTCATAAATATATTAAAATTATATTTAAATAAAAATATAAGTAATAAAATTATAAATTAAAAAAATTAAATAATGTTAAATATTTTTTCTAATACTTTTTTTACTAAAAAATATAAAAATATATTTTAAAATATTATTAATTTTAATTCTGGAAGAAAAAATCAAATATTCAATATTCCCTCAATATGATTTTAATTCAAATAATTTGATTGAAAGAAGAGCAAAAAATTTTAGAGGAATATCAAAATTTTAAGTTTCCCTCCAATAAATATGATTGAATCCAACATAGATTTCTTGAGTTTTTTTGGAAGAATTTTTTTCTAATAAATAGGTAGAGACTTTCACTACAAAAAAAAAATCACTTTTGGCGACTAAATTTTTAGTCGCCAAAAGTGATTTTTTAGTCACCAAAAGTCGGGTTTTAGGTTTTCCTGACTAAATTTTTTAGTCGCCATGTTGGTCGCTGGTAAACCGTCGCGGAAGGTATTGGCGACTAACCCACTTTTAGTCGCCAAAAACAAACTCTGTAGCGACTACAAATTTCGTCCCCAAAGCTCATTTTTTTTTTTAAATTATACATTGGGCGACTAAATTTTTAGTTGCCAATAGTAAATTATTTTTTTTTTAATTTATACATTTCCCGACTATTTTTTTCGTCGCCAATACTGAAGCTTTTGGCGACCACCTGTTTTAGTCACCAAAAGCATATTTAAAAAAAAATGTTGAACCTATTGCTCGCAGGTTTCGAACCTAAGACATCCCACCACCACACGCCAAACTTTTTGCAACACACTCCCTCCACTATGCCACAATAATATCACATGAATATATATGCAACATATATTATTTATATAGTATATTAACCGCTATTAATACAAAATAATATATATATATATATTTTTAATTCAATATACTTTATGTAAAAAATAAATTATTTACTAAAAAAAAATTTAGGCCACTTTTGGCGACTAAATTAAATTTTTAGTCGCCAATTCTATCATTTTCGGCTACTAATTATAATTTAGTTGCAAAAAAATTAAGTTTCGCCTAAAAATAAGTAGTTTTGGCGACTAAACCTATTTTTAGTCGCCAAAAACGTCCCCTTTTGGCTACTAAACTAAATTTTGGTCGGCAATACTTAGTTTTTAGCTACTAATTTTTTTGTAGCCAAAAACCTTCACTTTTAGCAACCAATCTGTGTTTAGTCGGCAAAACAACTACAATCGGCAACCAATCTGTGTTTTAGTCACCAAAACCATCACTTTTGGCTACTAAATTATTTTAGTCGCCAAAAACCGTCACTTTTGGCTACTAAACTGACTTTAGTTGCTAAAACCCCCACATTGGGCGACTAAACTGCCTTTTAGTCGCTAAAACCTTGTATTCAGCGACTAAACCCTTTTAGTCGGCAAAAGTCACCAATTTTGGCGACTAAATCCATTTTAGTCGCCATTTGTACTACTTTCGCGACGAAAAAATTAATTTTAGTCGCGAAATCTGTATTTTCTTGTAGTGTTTCACAATAATTTCAAACTCTTAATGAGATTCCTCACAAGAGGAGACTCTTAAAAGAGAGTTTCCAATTAAAATTTTCTTTTATACAGGGATATAAAATAAGAATGAAAGAATAAAAAAAAACAAAACAAAAATTCAATTTTATTGTCCTGGTGAACCGGCCCCAGGTCGACCGATTTGGCGGTTCAACAGTCAATTTTCCCAATTCTTACAAAATAGGCCCGTTTTTTTTATTTCGACCGGTTTAGTGGGTGTATCTAGATTGGAACCCCGACCGATCGACGATTCAACCGGTCGAACTAGCAGTCCAGTCCGATTTTTAAAACCTTACCTTCTCATACATCACCATTGTATTAATTTGATGTGTCTCATCAGTGATTTTGGTTTTCAATGTAATGTTACAAATCATATAATAAACAAAATATAGTAAAAAAAAATGTGATTATTGTTAGGGATATTTACCAATAAATCCTATCTCATAAACAAGTATTTTAATTAGTCCTAAATTTTTTCTATTAATCTGTTAGGTCCTATTAGTAGAGAGTTTCTTTCTATATGGTCATATTTTTTATTGGGCTATGCTACATCCCCCTAATTTTTGGCCCCCTAATCCCCCTAAATTTCAAAAAAAAAAGAAAAAGAAAAAAGAAGCCCAAAACGACGTCGTTTTGGACATTAGGGGGATTGGGGGGGCTTTTTTAGGGGGACAAATCATTTTCTTTTTTTATTTTGGTAGTATTTTGGTAGACAGTTATACCCGTTTATTAATATGATTGGTATAATGTGATACTCCAATGTGGCAAATATGAATGTGACACTCTAATGATGTGATAGTCCAAAAAAATTAAAAACTCCTTATTGTATTTTTCCTAAATATAACAATGTGACGGATATAATGTGACACTCCAAAACTTTTACTAAAAAAAAAAAAAATTAGTATACTTTTCCCAAATGTAATAATGCGACAAGTATGATGTGAAACTCTAAAAAAATTTAAAACTCCTTAGTATATTTTTTTCAAACGTGACAACGTGGCGGGTATGATATAACACTCTAAAAAAAATAAAAACTCATTAGTGTACTTTTTTCAAATGTAATAACGTGGCAAGTATGATGTGACATTTCAAAAAAAATAAAAATTCCTTAGTGTACTTTTTTCAAACGCGACAATGTGTGACGGGTATGATATGACACTAAAAAAAACTAAAAAATCTTTAGTTTACTTTTCTCAAATGTAACAACGTGGCGAGTATGACTTAATACTCTAAAAAAAATAAAAACTCCTTAGTGTACTTTTCTTAAATGTGACAACGTAGCGGATATGATGTGACACTTCAAAAAAATAAAAATTCCTTGGTGTACTTTTCTCAAACGTGACAACGTGACGGGTATGATGTGACACTCTAAAAAAATTTAAAACTCCTTAGTATACTTGTTCCAAACGTGACATGTGACACTCTGACGTTACGGGTATGATGTGATACTCTAAAAAAATTAAAAACTCTTTAGTGTACTATTTCCAAATATAGCACTCTAACCTGGCTAGTATGATGTGATACTAAAAACTCTTTAGTGTACTTTTTCCAAATATGACACTCCAATATGGCGGGCAAATGAGTCATTACATATTCAAAAGGACTAAATGGTTTACAAGAAAAAATATGGGATTATATGGATTATAAGTCTAAAATATAGGACTTATTGGTCAATCTCCCTTATTATTATTCTTTTGTTTTAAAATTTTAAAAAAAAAATAAAAAATCAATCTTTTATTTATTAGTAAACAACCACAGTGCAGCCATCTGGTGAACCTCTTATGGTATGGGAGTTACTACAAATGCTGCAAAAACTATCACGCCCCGAAATATTGCAATAAAGATAACTCATATGCGGAATAAATATAAGAAACAACATAAATTCATATATCAGAGTTCACTGTTTAGGAAGCAATTAAATGTCATATAGGCTTTCATCTTTCCAAGACATTGCTTGGTTACACAAATAGAGTCTCACTCATTACACATTCAGCCCTTGGCTTTACAAATAACACTCATGCACACATAAAGCATAACTAGGAAACTCTTGCTTCCCGAGAGTCCATCCATGCTATTGCCTTGGAGGTAACATCTCACCTGCACCTGAAAATGATATATTCCCGTATAGGGGGAGCTAACAGCCCAGTAGAGATATGCTAAACATAATATGAGCAATAACTAAAACGCGAGCATTCGATAAATGTTTGACTCACATATATCCATTCATAATCCATTTCAATTACATGACAAATGTATCCATGTTTCTTAACAAATTCCATTTCTTAATTCATAATCCTGGCTCAGAACCTGGCCATACCCTTTTAAATGAGATTACATCTCATATCAACAGTATTTCCATTTCAATTGAGATAAAGACTCAAATTAAACATTTCGTACTTCACAACAGATACACATATTTGCTGTATCAACCTCAAACAAAACACTCCCATACTTCATATATGATATACTGGTGTTGTATCGACATAACATAGAAACACTTCTATATTTCACAATTGATAAAGATATATATTTTTGTGCTATATTAAATCAATTCAACCCGTCATAATCAACACTTGATACACATTGTAGTGCTATATCAATGTCACACAAAATCCGGTTTAAGAGTCCATCCCCTATCTTCCCTTAAACCGTAGAGTACATCCCCTATCTCCTCCCACACAACACAATGTATATAAACATCTTCATATACATGTTCATTTAATACACAAATTTGATGTATTACCACAACCGTCATATTCGATGACATTTCAATTGATTAGTTTTAGTTTGCCTAAGCATCATGCATTGTCTACAACAATCACGACTATCCTCCACTGATAGCCCCAAGCAGTTATTTCTAAACAGAAAATAAATGCTACAACAGATATATATAATCTCAACATTTTCAAAGTGAGTGATTAATGAATCCAACTCCACCATTCTACCTCATATTGAGTCGATTTTATTATTTCCAACTCAATTTCATATTTCCATATTAATTGCCATTAATTACAGTAATCACCCAAATATACTCAAACATGGCATTTTCCCCTTTTTCTCAATATTGACCCAAAGACTGAAATATTATCAAAAACATCAATAATCTCTATTTTTAAACCCAAAACACACAGGTATGAGTCAATGGAACAAAACCCCTGTTTTCAACATTATAGATCTCCAACCTTAACTTCCCAAATCAAACCATTTATACAAATAACTCAACATTTATGTTAAAACACATAAGAATGAGTAGGAATCCCTACCTCAAGTTTAGAAGAGGAAGAAGGAAGAAAAACCCAAAAGTCGACAGAGGAGAAACCAAGCTTTGCTCCGATCAAAATGAAGCCCTCGACAAGCTCTACACTTTATCTCAAAGGAGCAAGGTGAGTAGAGGTCTTTAAACAAGTAGATCTAAGTGCCTTGAGAGAGAGAGAGAGAGAGAGAGAGAGAGAGAGAGAGAGAGAGAGAGAGAGAAAGTGTTTCACGGTTTAGAGAGAGGAAAGGGAAGAAAAAGTGAGAGAAAAGGTCAAGTGAGGGCCTTTATATAGTACTAGGTCAAAGATAGATATAAGCCCCAAAGTCAACTCAAAATATCTAGTCAAAATATCCCCAAAATGTAGGTCCAAACCGTGAGAAAAATCTGGGAAAAAGTCGTAGGTGTCGACCCTTGCAACAGTGGTGTCAACACCAAAGAGAAAAGATGCACTGTAGGTGTCGACACCACCCCAGACTGGTGTTTACCCTATCTTCCAGCAACCAACACACAGACAGAAGAGGGTCGACACCACCCCAGACTGGTGTCTACCCTATCTTCCAGCAACAAACACACAGACAGAAGAGGGTCGACACCACCCCAGACTGGTGTCTACCCTATCTTCTAGCAACACCTCCAGAACTTCATCAACAGGTAAGGGTCGACCCTAGGAAGGCTGGTGTCGACCCTAGAATGGAATTTCTTAGTCTCCAAGGAACTTTTGACAAGAATAAGTGCGAACAACCAAACCCAACAAGTTTAAATCAATTTGTACCCGTCCAAAACTAAAGTGCAACAACACCAAAGGTTTCCAAAATCGAATAAAGGGTTCAAATACATTTACCAAAAGCTTTAAAAGGCACAAGTGCTACAACCTCCCCACCTTAGGAAATTTCATCCCCGAAATTAAGTACAAGTTTTCAAAAATGAGTTTTCTCTATTTCCCACAATATGACAACATAATATTAAACAACCTGACTCATTACCGGTCAATCTCATCTCTTTTCAAGAGGCAAATCACATCATATAACTCAATGTGTATTATTAATATGCTTTCCCTTGAAATTTACCTATTTCAACACATTCTCCACATTTCTATAATATTCAATATTCATGATATATTCCATTTCTACAATACATTCAACATATACACTGTTCTAATAAACTTCCATTTCGAGACAAGTTTCAAAATATCTCCATAAACCAAAACATATACAATGTTTTACAACTTAAGACATATATTATGCTCTTAAAGTTCAATAGTACCGATATAAAGTTAAGCATCTACAAACAAGTTCAGATATTTCTCACGGACATCCATTTCACGTTCCCAAGTAGCTTCTTCCACTCCGTGATGTTTCCATAAAACCTTTACCAAGGGAATGGTCTTGCCTCGCAAGACTTGATCCCGCTTATCCAAGACCCGAACCGGTCTCTCCTCATACGAGATATCCTTATCAACTTCGAAATCGGTCCAATCCAGCACATGGGATGGATCCGGCTCATACTTCTAAAGCATACTAACATGAAACACGTCATGTACCCCGGACAACTGTGGCGGTAAAGCTAAACGATAGGCAACCTCGCCTATCCTCTCAAGGATCTCAAAAGGACCAATAAACCGAGGGGACAACTTCCCACTCTTCCCAAACCTCATCAATCCCCGCGCTAGGTGATATCTTTAGAAAGACATGATCACCCACCACAAACACCAAAGGTCTCCTCCTACGGTCGGCATAAGATTTCTGACGACTCCGGGCTGTAACAAGCCTCCTACGAATAAGCTCAACCTTCTCCGTCGTTTCCCTCACCAACTCTGGACCCAACAAAGGTGCATCACCCACCTCGGCCCAACAGACTGGAGACCTATACGGTCGGCCATACAAGGCCTCAAACGGTGCCATACCGATACTAGACTGGAAACTGTTGTTGTAGGCGAACTCCACCAAGGGCAAGTGCCTCTCCCAGGTCCCACTAAAGTCAAGGACACAACCTCGAAGCATATCCTCAAGGATCTGAATAGTACGCTCGGACTGCCCGTCAGTCTGAGGATGATAAGCTGTGCTAAAGGTCAACTTAGTGCCCAAGGCATTCTGTAAGCTCTGCCACAACCTAGCAGTAAAACGAGGATCTCTATCTGAGACAATCGTCACTGGGACCCCGTGCAATTTCACTATATCTCGAATATACAAATCGGCTAGATGATCCACCGAATCTCTCACGCACATAGGGAATGAAGTGCGCCGACTTAGTCAACCGGTCTACAACCACCCAAATAGCATCACTACCCCGCTGAGTCCTCGGAAGACCTACAACAAAGTCCATAATGACATTCTCCCACTTCCACTCGGCAATAGGCAAGGGCTGTAACAAACCCGCTGGCCTCTGATGTTCAGCCTTCACTTGCTGACAAGTAAGGCACTTAGACATGAAAACTGCCACATCTCTCTTCATTCCCCGCCGCCAAAACTGGCGACCCAAATCCCGATACATCTTAGTGCCTCCCGGATGCACCGCAAGGCGTGAATGGTAAAACTCTCGGAGTACCTCCTCTCGGCAAGACTCCGGCACAAACAATCGGTCTCGGTATCTCATACTCTGGTCTGGATACTCAGACAAACCCTTCTCAACCTTCCCGCTGGAGATCTTCTCTCGAAAGGATTCCACTTCAAGGTCACCTCTCTGTGCCTCTAACACTCTAATCACAAGTGTAGGCTGCGCAACAACAGAAAACAAGGCCGCAGCCTCAATGGATTCGCCCAGAAGCAAATCAAACTCGCCAAGTGCCCCCAACATCTCCCACTCCCGGATGGCTATACAAGCTACCTCACCTATGGATTTCCTGCTAAGGGCATCGGCCACAACATTGGCCTTCCCCGGATGATATTGCAACTCGAAGTCGTAATCCTCAATAAACTCCATCCACCTCTTCTGCCTCAAATTCAAGTCTTTCTGTGTAAACAGATATTTCAGACTCTTATGATCCGAGAACACCTCGAATCTCTCACCATAAAGGTAATGCCTCCAGATTTTCAAGGCAAAGATCACTGCTGCTAGCTCTAGGTCATGCGTAGGGTAATTCTTCTCGTGTATTTTCAACTGACGTGAGCCATAGGCAACCACTTTCCCCTCTTGCATCAACACACAACTCAAACCCTCTCGTGAGGCATCACAATAGACTGCATAACCCAACCCTCTCTCCAGAATAATCACGATCGGAACGGTGGTCAATCTAACTTTCAACTCTTAGAACGACTTTTCACAAGTCTCACTCCATACAAATATGATCCCTTTTCGCGTCAATCTAGTCAACGGTGAAGCTAGTCTGGAGAAATCCTACCCAAACCGGCGGTAATACCCAGCTAATCCCAGAAAACTGCGGATTTCAAACACACTCTTAGGCTGTGCCCAATCTTGCATTGCCTTTATCTTGTATGTATCAACAGACACCCCTTTCCCGGATACCACATGGCCTAAGAACTTGACCTCTCCTAGCTAGAACTCACACTTCCCAAACTTGGCATAAAGTTTGTGGGCTCTAAGTAACTCAAGCACCACTCTCAAGTGCTCCTCGTGCTCTTCCTCAGAAGGTGAATAGATAAGAATGTCGTCCACAAAAATGACTACAAAACGATCCAAGAATTCCCAGAAGATCCGGTTCATCAAATCCATAAGAATGCCAGTGCATTGGTGAGCCCAAATGGCATCACCAGAAACTCATAGTGGTCATATCGCGTACAGAATGCCGTCTTCGGAATATCCTCCTCCCTGACTCTCAACTGGTGGTAACCTGATCTCAAGTCTATCTTAGAGAAACAACGGGAACCCTTCAACTAGTAGAACAGATCATCTATACGAGGCATAGGGTACTTATTCTTGACCGTAGCCCGATTCAATTTCCGATAATCGATACAGAGTCTCAAAGCACTACCTTTCTTTTTAGCAAAAAAGGCCGGTGCTCCCCACGGGGAAACACTAGGATGAATATAGCCCTTATCTAGCAACTCCTGGAGTTGAATCTTCAACTCAACCAACTCGGCTGGGGAAAAATGATATGGTGCCATAGAAATCAGTGCCGCGTCGGGCACTAGGTCAATAGAGAACTCAATCTCCCTGTGAGGTGGCAAACTAACAAGATCCTCGGGAAAGACATCCGAGTACTCACAAACCACTCTTGGCAACACAGTCTGGGCCTTATCACACTCACTACTCAAAAGGCTAGCAAGAAGACCACTCAACTCACTCCGCCCTCTCGGATCATACACCGGTGGCAAAACACTACCAACCCGATCCCCCAAGAAATGGAAACAATCCCCGCTCAAGGTACATATTGTGACCCTCTGGCGGTAACAATCAATAACTGCTCGGTATGACGATAACTAGTCCATACCCAAAATAACATCAATCCCGACATGGGCATAACTTCAAAAGGAAAGTGAAGCCGATGATCAGCGACCTCTATATCACAACCTCTACATCCGTGTTTCAAAATCAACTCACTCCCAGCAGGTGATACTACACATATAAGAGATGCTAACTGCGCCAACTCCAACCCCAAAACAGATGCAAATGCAACAGATATAAAAGAATGGGATGCTCCCGTATCAATCAACACATTAGCAATCGAGTTGTAAAACAAGAAGGTACATCTCATAACAGATGGAGCCGATACAAGATCCTACGCGGTAACAGCATACACACGCCCAGATGGTCTCTGATCTACTTGCTCACCCCTAGAAGCATAAGACTGCTGCACAGACTGGGACGTTGAAGCCCCCTAATTGGCCCTCGAGGCCTGAATTGACTGAGCTGGCTGATGACTTTGAGTCTGCCTCAAACCAGATGCACCAGATACGCCACTCAACTGCAGGCAAAACCTCTTCAGGTGCCCCGCCTAACCACACTGGTAACAAGACAATGGCTGGCCTCTACTCTGACTCTCGCTCTGAGGTCGAGCTGAAGATGAAGCAACTCTCTAACCTCCCTTCTGTGGGCAAACCGAAGCCTTGTGGCCCAGCTGACCACACTTGTAACATGTGAAGTCCCCCTGATTGCCTCTTCCCGAGCCTGCACTCGGCACTAGAAAGGTCGATCTAACAACACCACCCTGAGACTGCTGTGGGTTAGCACCCCTCTGTCTCCTGCCATCACCCTGACCATCCTGACTCCTCTTGGAGACCCTCTGTCCCTCCTCCTCCTGCATCATGATCTCCATGTGGGCTGCAGCATCAACCAAGCGCCCATAATCTCGGATCATAGAACCACCAACTCTCATCTTGAGGCCACGTCTCAACCTCTTCTCAAACTCGATACAGCGGCGTTCCTCGAACGCCACAAGTTCAAAAGTCTTGAACTCGACAAACTAATGTGACCTCATACTCGGCCCTTTGAAGAACTCAACTGCAAAAGCTGGCAGAATTGGTCTCTCAACTTTTCCCTGACTGCTGGAGATAGAAACTTCTCCTGGAAAGCATCTACAAAAGCCTCCCACGTGCCACCAATACGACCCCTCATGTACTTCCACCACTGACCCGCATCTCCCTTAAGCTGGAAGGATGCCAAGGTCACCTTCAAAGCCCCGTTTTCGATGTCAAGCATCTTAAACGTCTTGGTTATCTGTTCAAGGCATTCATCAGCTTTTAGTGGCTCTTTCGGATTCCCAACAAACTCATCCGGATTAGACCGGAAAAACTCCATTTTCAAAAAGGAAGGTCCTGCATCAACAATCTGGGCCTGAACTGGATTCTCAACTCTGAGAATGCCCATGGACTCCCTCAATGCTCCTGCTATCTCGTGGACTAAGGCACCCATGGCCTGTTGACCTGCTGGCTCAGCCACATTGGCCAGACCAACTCCCTCCTGCTGCGCCGGAATCTCATCCGGTATATGCACCTCCTACCTCTTGGGCCTACCTCACCTACCGCCACGTCCTCGTCCTGACATCCTAATAAAGGTAACGAAGAACATTAGCATATTCATAAATGTGTCGAAGCTAAAGTACCCGCGGCCTAATGCATGGACAACTGTAATTCATTCCACGTAAGCACATAATCACATAAGCACATACGAATTTCATTTCCGGATAATGATAGTCCCGAGGCGTTGCTAGAGTTACGGTTAGAAATAGCATTGATCAAGTGCTTTTCTGACAAGACCCATAGAAACCTAAGGATCCAACTGACATCCTAGAAACTAAATCCCATACCCATCTAGTCAGATAAGCGTGTTATCACATAATCACATAACATTACATCTAAGTCTCTAACAAGCGAGACAAACCCATTGTGATACTAATCACTTCCCACGTACCCAACGTATTCGAACCCGGTACGCTCTGATACCAAGTTGTCACGGCCCGAAATATTGCAATAAAGATAACTCATATGCGGAATAAATATAAGAAACAACATAAATTCATATATCAGAGTTCACTGTTTATCAAGCAATTAAATGCCATATAGGCTTTCATCTTTCCAAGACATTGCTTGGTTACACAAATAGAGTCTCGCTCATTACACATTAAGCCCTTGGCTTTACAAATAACACTCATGCACACATAAAGCATAACTAGAAAACTCTTGCTTCCCGAGAGTCCATCCATGCTATTGCCTTGGAGGTAACATCTCACTTGCACCTGAAAATGATATTCCCGTATAGGGTGAGCTAATAGCCCGGTAGAGATATGCTAAACATAATATGAGCAATAACTAAAACGTGAGCATTCGATAAATGTTTGACTCACATATATCCATTCATAATCCATTTCAATTACATGACAAATGTATCCATGTTTCTTAACAAATTCCATTTCTTAATTCATAATCCTGGCTCAGAACCTGGCCATACCCTTTTAAATGAGATTACATCTCATATCAACAGTATTTCCATTTCAATTGAGATAAAGACTCAAATTAAACATTTCGTACTTCACAATTGATACACATATTTGCTGTATCAACCTCAAACAAAACACTCACATACTTCATATATGATATACTGGTGCTGTATCGACATAACATAGAAACATTTCTATATTTCACAATTGATAAAGATATACGTTTTTGTGCTATATCAAATCAATTCAACCCTTCATAATCAACACTTGATACACATTGTAGTGCTATATCAATGTCACACAAAATCCGGTTTAAGAGTCCATCCCCTATCTTCCCTTAAATCGTGGAGTACATCCCCTATCTCCTCCCACACAACACAATGTATATAAACATCTTCATATACATGTTCATTTAATAAACAAATTCGATGTATTATCACAACCGTCATATTCGATGACATTTCAATTGATTAGTTTTAGTTTGCCTAAGCATCATGCATTGTCTACAACAATCACGACTATCCTCCACTGATAGCCCCAAGCAGTTATTTCTAAACAGAAAATAAATGCTACAACAGATATATATAATCTCAACATTTTCAAAGTGAGTGATTAATGAATCCAACTCCACCATTCTACCTCATATTGAGTTGATTTTATTATTTCCAACTCAATTTCATATTTTCGTATTAATTGCTATTAATTGCAGTAATGACCCAAATATACTCAAACATGGCATTTTTTCCTTTTTCTCAATATTGACCCAAAGACTGAAATATTATCAAAAACATCAATAATCTCCATTTTTAAACCCAAAACACACAGGTATGAGTCAATGGAACAAAACCCCTGTTTTCAACATTATAGATCTCCAACCTTAACTTCCCAAATCAAACCATTTATACAAATAACTCAACATTTATGTTAAAACACATAAGAATGAGTAGGAATCCCTACCTCAAGTTTAGAAGGGGAAGAAGGAAGAAAAACCCAAAAGTCGACGGAGGAGAAACCAAGCTTTGCTCCGATCAAAATGAAGCCCTCGACAAGCTCTACACTTTATCTCAAAGGAGCAAGGTGAGTAGAGGTCTTCAAACAAGTAGATCTAAGGATCTTTGATTGAAAAGTGCCTTGAGAGAGAGAGAGAGAGAGAGAAAGTGTTTCGCGGTTTAGAGAGAGGAAAGGGAAGAAAAAGTGAGAGAAAAGGTCAAGTGAGGGCCTTTATATAGTACTAGGTCAAAGATAGATATAAGCCCCAAAGTCAACTCAAAATATCTAGTCAAAATATCCCCAAAAAGTAGGTCCAAACCGTGAGAAAAATCTGGGAAAAAGTCGCAGGTGTCGACCCTTGCAACAGTGGTGTCGACACCAAAGAGAAAAGATGCACTGCAGGTGTCGACACCACCCCAGACTAGTGTCTACCCTATCTTCCAGCAACACCTCCAGAACTTCATCAACAGGTAAGGGTCGACCCTAGGAAGGCTGGTGTCGACCCTAGAATGGAATTTCTTAGTCTCCAAGGAACTTTTGACAAGAATAAGTGCGAACAACCAAACCCAACAAGTTTAAATCAACTTGTACCCGTCCAAAACTAAAGTGCAACAACACCAAAGGTTCCCAAAATCGAATAAAGGGTTCAAATACATTTACCAAAAGCTTTAAAAGGCACAAGTGCTACAAACACCTCATACAAAGTCATACATACAATTACAACAATCTGTCCACCATCATTGTTATTCATTCAATTGTTGGAAAAGATCCTTGTTGAGGCGAAGAAGTAGATCTCCATAATCACCTATTCAATAAATCAACAGCCAATTGATTTTTGGGCAGGAAATGCAAGCATCAAAGCCATGATTGAGGGTGTTAATATATTCTTCTCTGCCTTATTGGGATTGAATCTTCAGCATTGAAATCAAGCAATTTATCATTAAAAATATCCCACCATTTTGCGACCAACATTTTGACATCCTGTCTACCCATGTTAGCTTCTTTCCCTGTGTACTTCCATGGCTTTGACCCCTTAAATGTTTGGAAATTAAAGTGGAAAAAAGTTAACAAAATGGGCGTGTGTACCAAACTATGGTTCTGATTCAAATTAGCAAGACAAAAAACTGCTTTGTGGAAGAAGTTCGAGAAGATTAACAGATTTGCTAGATTAGTTGGAAATACTTACAACTGCACAATAGTGCACTACTTTAACTTTTTTGTGCTCAACATTCTCCGGATGGTACCATAAAATTGGAAGAACCAGGTTGTATACCACAGAAATAGGTTTGAACATGTGTTTAAAGAAGATGTTCAAGAAATCCTATAATTTACACACACCAAAAAAAAAAAAATTTATACAAAAGATGTATGTAATATTAGGAAACATGTAAACTATTTGATAGGATGTGATGAAGAAATTTGTAACTTTAGGTTTGCACTTTGATCTTTATTGTCTACAGTCGTACATATGGTGATGGAGATGATTTCAATAGAGCTGAGTACCACATGGACCTAGCAATCTGCCATATATCAAAATAGGAATTCACTTCTCGTGCATCCAACTAAAAAGGTGCTATTGGGTTTTAATTAAAAAAATGTTTATTTTGTACGACTCGCTAAAAGATCATTAATACATAAAATCAAATTGATTGAAGATCAGTACCCACATGGTGAATATAATTTCGATAATAGACTGTTTAGATTTTTAATCTTAATGTGATATAATCATATGACTATTGAAAATTGAACAATTAAGATTGACCAGAAATAGGCCCACCATATCCAATAGTGCCTCTAGTTGAATGCCCAATTGGAGAGACTCCTATATATGTGTATAATTCATAATTTTAATTATCAGTTGATATGTAATAAACTTTTAAACATTCAATACTAATAATCACTGATATGAATTGTTTGTATAGTACATACCGATGCAAATCTCGATACAATTATTTAAATCATGCTATATAACTCACCTGATCTGGAAAGATTCCTGGTGGAGTGATCTGTAGAGTCTTGAGCATGTTTTGGTAAGTCTACGGCTAGGTTCAAACACAAAAAACCCAGAATTGAAGTACAAATGAGGGGGTGAACCCATCTCAGTTGGCCATCTAACCTTATTCGGGCATAGTTGGCAGTACCCAATGGAGTATTAAGGTGAGTGGCTCCATGTATTCTCATAGAAACAGTCAGGGACGACATAGAAGTAGCCGGTGGGCAAGTCAAAGAGGTGGTCGATGTTGTCAACAACTAGGATGTCTGCATCCAAATAGATCATCTTCTTGTACTTCTCCAACTGGATATTTAAGAACACCTATTAATTACTATGTTTCAAACAAAACTCGAATCTCGGTTTATTTACATAAGCAATAAGGCATGTATTTTTGTGCTATGTAATTGGCTCTTTAACGACCATTATGAGAAACGTGAATTGGAACATGTTAGATTTGATATTATTATGTAGATTAATTTTATTGGAGAGAATTAATTTATTGTGGGTTTTTTTTAGTTACAAAAATAGCGTGACAGACCACCACCTTCCGCTTCTTGTTCTCCTCTTGCTCTCCTTTCTCCCTTCTCTGATTAAATGAAATCACATTTAGAATTTAGGACAAAATTATATGGAATCAACTCAGTGACAACTTACTATTGGATATAAGCAATATTGGTAAATTTACTATTTTACCCTAGAAAAATGGCATGTTTTAATGATGGTTGATTTGGAAAGTGATTTTTTTGGTAAATTTTTTATTTTTTGTTAAAACACACACGCGCGCGCGCGCACACACACACACAAGGCCCAAAAAAAACAAAAAAAAAAAAAAAAAAAAAACAAAAAACTAGTGATTGGGAAAGTTGGTTTTTTACAGAAAAGCTTGCAAAAAATAGAGAAAATAAAAATGAAATCCATGATTTTTTTTTTTTTTTTACGTTTCTTTTTGGGAGCCGTTATTCCTACTCCACTTTGTTCCAAATACACTTATTTATTTGTCTTTACTATACGTAATTGAATTAATACCTTTGGAATTTTAATTTTTTTAAGGATTATATTTTGTGTGAAAAGGTATTAATATAACTATGTATAATAAGGACAAAGAACAGCATATATTTAGAGTAAAGTAGAGTGGGAATAGTGACTCTCTTATTTTTTATTTTTTTAATGATTTCTTTGACTATATTAGCCAATTGTCAAACGTACCCTCACAAGTGATATTTTTGTCAAATATCCTAATTGTGGTTTTCAATTAACCAAATTAAGATATAATTTAAAATTTAAGATCAAAACAGAGCAAATTAAAATGGTAATAGCCACAATAACACAATGAACTAAGTATATGAACGACTGGTATAATTTTTCCAATATGAGAGAGAGAGAGAGAGAGATAGTATAATAAATGAAAAACTCAAAACTGAGCCCAAGCACAAGCAATAAGAAGATTGTGAAAGGCACAAGCATGAATGGCCAAAGCTAGCTAGGAGTACAAGGCTTGGTGGAGTATAGTACTTACAGTCCACACACACAGCTTGGAGTACAAGGCTTCACTATGGATCCTTTCAATCGGAATCTGACTCTCCGGTGGGTAGATCGGCTCGATGATATCATGAACGACACAACCTTGACACCTCAAGGCCTTACTGTGGTCCTCCAGCACGTCCGGCATGGCTGCAACCACCAGTGGTTATGCACTCTTCACCTTTCTCAAACACTTAGCCAATGCAACCACACCTTTCACATAACAGCAATGCTAGGTATCATGAAAAACCTTTCATGAAAATAATCATGAAAGCTTTGTGACCCTTGGATTACACTTAGAATAAAGCACCACACACTAATCAAAGTAATCCAAGGATCATAAATCTTTCATGATCATTTTCATGAAAGAATTTTCATGATCCCTAACTTTTCTCTTCACCAAATCACCATTACATACTAAAAATGTCACGTACGCCCTTTCTGAGTACCCTCCATTCAGTGTTGGAACAGCATTACTAGTTCCCTTCACAACATTTACAAACGAGTATAGTTCCATTGTAGACTATGGAAAAGAGGCTAAGAATGAGGATTGCTTTTGTTTCACAATTGGCATCAGCCTGCTTCATAAATAGGCACCAAAACGAGGTGAAAATTATAATTTGTCTAAAAAATAAATCTTTTGACACTAAATTATTTAGTTTCTAAAAGTATTTCTTAATGACATTTTAAAATTTTATCATTATTTTTATTTATTATTTTTTTTTAAAAAATTTTGGGGTTGATGTTTCTGTGATAACTCCAAGACAATTGAAATTGATTTTCTAATATTTTTTCACAACGAAAGTTTCACTTGTATAAACAAAAAGAGTAATGCTATACAAATAAAACATATAGCATTGCCAAAAAAAAACATACATACATACATAATGTTATAATGATGTGACTCATTGTGGATCTTTCATTTCAAAATAAAATATCATTGAACATGTCATTATTTATAATAATGACATTATCACATATTTTTGTCAAATTTTTTATATAAATTTTATGTATATTTAGAATTTTTCAAACAAAAAAGTTCTCTTTAAAATTATTATAGGTTGTAATGCATTAATACAATCCCAACGCCCAATGAAAATGTCACTGGCACCCTTTTGAAGGAATTTGTAAATTTGTGTGCTGTACGAGCACAAAATATTGTCCTCGTATAATCCTGTTGATCAAGATTACGCTCCTCCGTACGACATCGCTTTACTCCCTGAAAACACAAACGTGAGCTAGCCGACAGGTGTGTGCCGGATACCTCTCCGATGCCTAAGTCAGTAAAATAGACAAATAGACAAAAAGCTCTGTGTATTCGGGAATCAAAGTTGTGTTACCTCTCCAAAGGTGATGTTATGAGCTTTTATAGGTTCCGTGTGGCACAATCCAAGTAGGACTCTTACTCCTCCATGTAGAGTCCTCCTAGGAATCACATTCCTGAAAGATAATGCTTATCCTTCAACACCCCCCTCATTGCTTGAACCAAGTGAGATGGCTTTACCATGGTCGGATTCTAACATGACCGAGGTAAGCATGGCTATGCTAGGCCGCAAACTAGACCGAGCGAACTTTAGCTCGACTTTTCCATTCACTGCTCTTACCCCGGTTTCTCCAGTACTAACCATGGTGTGTTCAGACCGAGATAACAAATATCAAGGTCCTGATCGTGCTAACAAATAGCCAGGTTTTGACCGGGCTAACCGTAATACGCCATGACCGGGCTAACTCCAAGTGCGGTGACTGAGCTATCCACAAATCTCTCCCGGACCGGGATAACAACAAGCCTCTCTAGACCGGGATAACAATAAGGCTTACCAGGACCGGGCTAACTACAAGCCCCTTTCATCCAGCCTTTCTCACTGTAGCCCAAAGAACGGCCCATTTACCTAGCTCAGCCCAATTTAGGTATAAATTACCCTCTCATGTGCTATTAATCACATGCCATTTTGTTACAATTGAATATAATTTTAGTGTGACATTATTAATTCAATTTCCACTAATAAGAGGCTAATGAAACATGATTGGGAAGAGCCGAAAAGGTTGTTAAATTGTTGACGTCACAAGATATGGGGCATTATAACAAAAATGTCATACTTTCAAATAAAAATTAAATACAACATTGATATGACGTTATTAGGGATATGATATTATAAAATCAATAATAACACGGGAATCAGGATCACTATTATATGGCTTGCACAGTAATGATTGCAGTATGATTCGCGAAAATTATTTCGAATTTATTTTGATATGAGCGGTTTAATTTTTAATAAAATATAGATGAAAAGATATTTGTAAAAATTTAAGTTCATTGATATTGATAGATCTTACATTAACTTGCATTTTTATATATAAAAAAACAAATATGTAAATATTGAACTGAATACAAATATAAGTTGATAAATGATCTATCAATATTCAATCAATTTATTTTTTTACAAATATATTCTACTTAAAATTCTTTAAAATTTAAACAATTCAAATCATTAAAAAAATCGAAATTAATTCCTATGAACCGTTCAACGGTCACAGTCGGCCAACTCCAATAAAGGGGGGGATAATCTCATTAACCACATACATACATTTAAAATAAAATAAAAAAAATAGTTACATATATTAATTGATATATCAGTTAGTATACAAACATATATTATGATATTGTCGTAACTATGGACTCATACATTATACAAATTGCAAATATTTAAAACCTCTAAAATTATGGTACATCATTTATTAATACACCAATTAGTATACCAATTGATATATATAACTTTATTTTTAAAAAAAAAGTAATAATAATAATTATTAAATGGTTATACTAAAAAAAAAAAAAAAAATCTACACTCTCATCTATGAGTGTAAAAATGACTCGCGGCCCGTGGCGGTCTGAAACCCGCCCGTTGCCTGGGGTGGACCTGGCCCATTTGGGCCCGACCCTAGGCTATCATTTTGAAGTCCGGCCCAACCTGTGGCCCAACCCATCGGCTCACTTAAGGCCCACTCAAAGTCCGGTTCGAGACCCAGTGTCTTTTTTTGTGAAAAATCATAAAATTTTGATGGAAAAAATTTTTTAAAATAAAAAAAATTAGTCAGGCCCACCCAAGGCCAGGCCCACTGGTCCAACCTGAATACCCCTGGGTCTGGGTCTAATTTTTTGTCTCATGGGTCGGCCCGGCCTAGTCTGAATTTTTGCTGGAGCCCACGAAGCCCGACATGGGCCGGGTTGGACCAGATTTACACCCCTACTCTCATCTCAATTTAAGTAGACCAATGCCAGCCAATGTGTTGGAATTATATGTAGATATGTACATTTGGATTTTGTCAGTTTAATATCTAAGAAAATATTATAGGTCCTAAATTTTCTACCAAATAAATAATTAAATATCCCACATGGGTGTGGGATTCACACTTTTGTGGACCCTACACCCATGTGAGACATTTGGTCATTTGTTTGGTAGAAAATTTGAGGCTTATAGCATTTTTTTGCCTAGTATTACCCTAATATGTATTGGAAAGGTTGTTGCTGAAGTAGACATTTTCGGTAGCTCTCTTAGGTTTCGTTTGGGATGTGGGTTGATTTTTTAGTTTTTTAACTTTTTAGCTATTTTAGTTTAGGATTAAAATAGTTTCGTTTGGGATGGATTTTTTGACTTTTTTCACTTTTGTGGAATGAAAAATAATTATGATTTGGGTGTGATAATTTTTAGGGAAAAACACCAATAAATCCCAAGTTTAGATAGTTTGAACCATTTAGTCTTGCAATTTATTTTGTAGACTGATTGGTCCCATGTCAATGTTAATTACACTTGAGTCTACAAATGTAATGCATGGCTTGGCTATTTGGAAGGATATATTGGTTGTTTAGGTGATGTTATAGTTGCCAAAAAACCCAAAAGTATAATGTAGCATTTTTTTTTTTCCTTTTCCCTCCATTGCAAACAAAACAAAAGCTCAAAAATGGGAACTTCAACATTTCTTTGACGATGTTGCGATGTTGATTCCCAATTTGTGTGAGTTGAACACTGGATTTGGGAATGTTACATCCAAACTTTGTTATTCTCCAAATAACATAACAAAACCCTTAAAAAACCCTAGAAAAATCATGGAAACCCTTTCTATCAAATTTACAGAGGCCAAGCGGCGTAGGCACTGGGACATCTTGGAGTGCGATTAACATTGAGGGCGTAACGTCGATGATTTAAAATTAATCCATCGACGGCGTCGTTGATCGTATATTAGTGCGATGACAATAAGTATGGGTGTCTTCGATGTTAGTTTGGTTGTTTATGGATGTCGATGTTTGAAATGGGTTTTTGTTTAATTGATGCGTCATGTGGGGTCTAGGTGATCTTGTTCACGTCGCACGTTTAGGGTTTACCATTGATTGCAAATGTCATATTGTGCAGTTTGTAATGTGACAGACACATGGTTTTGTCGGTTAATGTTGTAATTGTTGAAAATTCTAAGTTACAATTTACTCCAATGGTTGTGTCTCTTGACATGAAAGGGTGTGTCATTTTGAAGGGTCACAACCTTTCTAAAGGGTCATGGAGGAATCTATAAATTCTATCCCCCTCACTTCAATTTGAGATATAGAATTGCAATTTTCTTCTATACTTTGCATTTATTCTTCATATTTTTTGAGTCTAATTTCCTATAAAGAGAGTACATGTACAACAAAGTTCACTAGGCTTACAATAGTAGTGCTGCTAGTGCAAAATATTGATCATTCTATCCTGGGAGATAAACGTCCATTGAATCCTAAGCACCGGTGGGAGGATGAATCTGTCTCAAGATTGTTAGAAAAATAATACCAAACTTTTTGACAACTTGTTTGGGTCAACATGTTTCCTGATTTATTATTATTATTATTATTATTTAATAGATTTCGGGTTTAATTTGATTGTGATAGTAATATTCTTGTAATATCAAAGCAATCATTAACACTGAAAAATTTAAACATGATATTTTAAATAGTGGTGTTGTTCTATTTAGTTGAAAATAGATTGAGAATCTTTTGTGTTGATTATTATTATTTTTTTTTAATAATCAATTGAAAGTTATTTTTAAAGTAACTTTGAAATTTTGTGAAAAAAGATGTCTTCAATCTGTATTTCACTTGGTTGGTAGACTTGGTTTAACCATGAATCATGTTCTTAATGTGGGAGTTTATCTTTTGAATTAGAAGAGATAATTTCATTTTTGTCCCAAATATTTTTTGAATGAGTTATTATTTGTGACTGTGACACTTGTCTAGAAATGAATCATATTGTTTGTGCTAATTTATGTATTATCACAAATGTGGGGGAGAGAGATTAATTGAAAAATTATGATTATGATTGATTTGTTAATCTTGTCCATGTCTACATATGTTGTAGAGTTGACAATATATGATGTCATTAATATCAATTTGGTATGTGGTATATTATAAATGGATGTCAATTATTTATCAAAATATTGATAAAAATGTGAACTTATGTGTTTTGACATAAGAGGAATTCTAACTATTCTTTAGAATAATAACTAAAATTGGTATGGTGACTGATAACTCCGTAATGAAATATTATATGAGTTAAAATATTTCATGGGTGAAAGACACTTTGGTAATTGTTGACATAGTCACCAATACTGGATAAGACAAATAAGATGTAAATGAATCTATACAGTGATATTTATATTCCATGTTGAGATTGGAATTAAGGGTTACAGTAAACAAAAAGAAATTAATCATGACTAAAGAAATGTTATTTGACAAAGTGTTATGGCCACAACCAGTTTTAGACATTTCTTCTTTGTACTGCAAAAGCAAGTTATAAAGTCTAATTGTTTTTAGAAAAAATTAGTATTGTGATTATATTCACAAAACAGTTTACATCTTATTATTTAGTTCAAGCACACCAATTAATGATATATTCTGATTTACCTCAAAATTGTGGGGGTGTATTAATATTTTTGTGTAATTATACACCAGCAAGAGAAATTAAGTTTCCTTGAATGCTTAAAATGTGGGTATGCTTGGAGGATTTTACCAAAGTAACGGTTCCAATAATAGGTCCACAAAGAATCTCAATTCTTTCTATAGGACAAAGTTGGAGTAGAAGCAAAAATGGTTTCATTAACTCCTAAGGAACAACTCTATGTTTATTATTTGAAAAATGGAAGTGGCATAGAGTAACGGTAAGTCTCGAAGTAATCAAAGACTTAATACCGTAAGACATTTGCTTTCAGTTGTGCATATTGTCTAAGGATAATATAGTGGATCTACGAACTACTCAATGATATATAACTGAGAAGGTCAAACAGAAAAATAGTGGCCGCTAAACAAAAAGTTTGACTAGAAAGAAAATGAGGGAAAGTTCATCGAAGGGAATGTGATTAAAGCCTATTACATCAGAGTCATCATAATGGTAACCATACTTAGATGACTGGAGATCCCAAGAACTAAGTTCAAAGGGACAACTAAGTTATGTGTGGCTTGCCAGAAATCACTAAAGAAGTCTATCTCCTATCCATTCCTATGATGAGAGTGATATTTGCAACATGTGTTGTATGTAGGGGACTTAGGGTAAGCTATATTTTTAATGATCACTTATATCTTGAAAACCCTAGAGGGGTATCTTTCAAGAGGAGTATTTAAGAGACTCGAAATAAGGATCACCTATATGAGTGTGAAGGGGCCGCTTCTATGAGAATTGATAAGGCTAAATTTTCTAAAGCACTCATGAAACACCAGGACTTGCCCAAGGCCAAAACGGGCACAACCGTGAGAACTAAACTGTGTCTGGAGATATTCTGTGTGAATTCTATTGTCTTGGTTTACACAAACGGCTGAACAGTTCAAGGCATCACGTCCACTGATTAGCTAGTAAGTCCGATAGACTTTCACTATGAAAGGTTCAAAGCCGAAAGCTACCTATCCCGATGCAGGATATTTCCTTAATGTACATTTTCTTTGTCTGCATGTTGTTGCATGTCCTTTCTATAAATTTCCTTCATGTGGGTGATTGTTGGGAAATTTGAATTATAATTTACTCCAATGGTTATGTCTCTTGACATGGAAGGGTGTGTCCTTTTGAAGGGTCACAACCTTTCTAAAGGGTCATGGAGGAATCTATAAATTCTATCCCCCTCACTTCACTTTGAGATATAGAATTACAATTTTCTTCTTTACTTTGCATTTATTCTTCATATTTTCTAAGTTTAATTTCCTATAAAGAGAGTACATGCACATCAAAGTTCGCTAGGCTTGCAATAGTAGTGCTGCTAGTGCAAGATATTGATCGTTCTATCCTGGGAGATAGACGTTCATTGAATCCTAAGCACCGGTGGGAGGACGAATCTGTCTTAAGGAGAGAGTGTCACACACTCGACTCGATCAGGTTTTATCTATTTATGTATTGTAAGTTTTATCATGTTATTATGTTGATTTATTTCAGTTTTGGTTTTGCCCAAACATCGTTTGCATAAATTTAAATTATATTTTCCATAGAGTTTGGTATTATTTTTCTAACAGTAATATTGTCACAGGTTTCTAGGTAACCAGTGATTGCAAATGTGATGTTGTGTATGTATGTAATGTAACATATGCATGGTGTTGTAGCTAATGTTTGTTTGATTGGGTGCATATTTTGTAATGTTGGGGGCTAGTGGGAGAATGTATGCCTGAAAGTGTTGATGAGGTTTGGTGGTAGTAGGAGATAGTGGCTGTTAATTGTCCAGGATTGTCGGACTGTGTTAATATTATGTTATGTGGTTGGTGTTTGGTGCTAATGTTATAGGTTGTTAGTGGGATGCTTTATGGTATGACAATGTGGCTTTGGACTGATGTTATGTAGGTACATGAGAACGTTACAACCCACACACCTCTCCAGGAAAACGCAAATGATTTAACATCAATAATGTAATACCAAGTAGGTAATATCAATAATCCCCACAATCACTCCACAAAATCCCAAAAAAAAAAAAAAAAAAAAATGAAAATGTTAAATCATACCTTATTTACATACACTCAATCCCAAAAAATAAAATAAAAAACATATTCACAATAAAGGGCAAACAAGTAAACTCAAATATTACTAAATCAAATCAAAAAAATATACTACAAATAAAAAGAATTATTTGGTTTATAAAAAAAAAATAGACTAATATTTTCCCAAATGAGATTTATGAATAATTTTTCCTAATTTTTAACCTGAGATTAAAAAATTTATTTTATCATTTTATGATTATTTTAACCCCAACAGATCTCTAACCCTCATGGCCAACCATGGAGAGGTCACACAATTTCCTTGAGAAATGAAAAGGCATTTTTATCGCTGGACCTGGTGGAGTCTTGCGACTTGGTATATTCCAACAGTCAACACAGTATAGAAAATAAAAGGAAAATTTACCCATAAATCCTATTTTCCGAAAAGTTGAACCATTTAGTCCTAAAAGTTTTTTTATGCACCGTCTAGTCCCACTACCTACATCAGTAACATCAACAACATCATCAAAACATTATCCATCAAACATCAGACATAAAACATTATTCTTCAATATTAAACATTATTCATCATCATCAAGCATTAAACATTAAACATCATCATCAACATTAAACATTAAACATCATCAAACATTAAACATTATTCATCATCAGCATTAAACATTAACATCATCAACATCATCAATATCATCAAAACATTATCCATCAAACATCAAGCATCAGACATAAAACATTATTCTTCAACATTAAACATTATTCATCATCATCAAACATTAAACATTAAACATCATCATCAACATTAAACATTAATCAACCATTAAACATTAAACATTATTCATCATCAACATTAAACATTAAACATCATGGCAAGGGATCTGATATGAAATTCTCATTTTCAACCCGTCGCTATGGCCAGATCTGAAATTCTCAGATTGAAGGGCTTTAAAGCTTCAGTACATCTCTCGGTGGCGAATCCGCCATCGCCGCCGTGATATGGCAAGGGATCGGTCTCTGATCTAACAGATCTGTGCACAACGATCTCGAAAGACACGAAGCAGATGATACATAGCAGTGATTTCCGATGGCGGAGGAAGCATAGAGGTTACGCGGCAGTCACGGTGGCGGAGGAGGAGGAGGCGACGACGTGGGAGGCATCGAAAGAGGAGGTGAAGAGAGAGAGATGTTGATCATGGCGTTGATGTTGCAGACGTTGATGTTGCGATGTTGCAGGCGTTGATGTTCACCATTTTTCTCTCTGATCCGATGTTCTCAATGTGAAATCAACATATATATATATATAGATTAATGAATCTGATGTTTTGAATCTGATGATGTGGATGATGTTCAATGGTCATTAACATTGGGATAGGATCTAACGGTTCATAAGAAAATTCATAGGACCAAATGGGTTACAAGATATAAATTTGGGATTTATTGGTGCATCCTCCAAAATAAAAATGATTTAGTGTTAAACTGCTTCTCATTTAATTTTATAAGTTAAAAATTAATAATATAAAATCAAAAATTAAAAGTACTTCTCATTTAATTTTGAAAAAATTATTATTTAAATTATTTATGTCTAATAAGTTAAGCAAAAACTTTGGCAAACAATATAGCGTAAACTTTCATAATGATTTGATTAGGTTTTTTAATAATGATTTGAACCGTTCGTTTTTTAATAATGATTTGAACCTTTCATTTTTTAAAATTTCTTAGTATATATTATTCATAAAAAATAAATTAAATTGATATAATAATTGTAATATGTTCATTTTATCTTTTTTTTTTTTTTTGAAAAAAATGAACTATAAAATGTTATTATTATTTGTCCTGATGTCACAGAAGTTGGATCTTTATTGGTTGATCTTTACCAATCAATAACTGACATATAACATACAAAATTTAAAACATTATTTTTTAAATTTGATTCATAGAAGATATTATAATGAAATTTAATAAATTATAATAATAATAATAATAATAAATAAATACAAACTTTACAAAGAATTCTCAAAGTGGAAGAAAAAACTTCAATAATATATTGGAATAAAACTCACATACATATGAAGATTTGAATTATTGACTTTCTAATGAGGTATTTAAAGATGTTAAATATTATATATATATATAACCCTAATTATTTTTGCGTGACCGTGATGATGTGAAGTGCCGCATTAGTAGAGTTTTTTAAAAGAATATTTTAAAAATAAAAATAATTTAGAGAATTGATCTACTTTTTAAACTATTTAGGAAATTAACTTGCTTTTTAAAATCTCATTTTGAAAATACAATTTTAAATTGAAATTACATTTTTAACATGCAATTTCACCTGGAAATCGCACGTTAAAAATGCAATTTATGATGATATGTACTTCACTAACATATGTTGTATTTTCAACATGCGATTTCAAAGTGAAATTACATGTTGAAAATATAATTTTAATTTTAAAATTATATTTTTAAATGTAATTTCAAAAAACAAATTAATTTTCTAAATAATTTTTGAAAAGTGAGTCAATCAATTAAATTGATTTCTTCTAAAGATATTAAAAAAAAAAAAAAAAAAAAAAAACTCCACATTGGTAAGGACTTTCTACCGCCTCGCTTCTGGTACTCTCTCCTGGGGAAATTGTGACTTTAATATGACTCTTCAACTATTCCAGATTTGGAGTTACGAGGATGTAAAATAATATATATAATATGCTTTGCTCTGCTTTTTATCTTACTATTATGAATAAGAGGCAGTTAGTAGGGGTGCAATTTTGACCGGCCCGGCCAGACCTATCCAGGTTCGGTTCGGGCCAGTCCCATGTCAGGTCTTGCGGGTTCCAACTAAAAAAATGGGGTCGGGCGAGGCCATGGGTCAAAAAACTAGGCTCAGGGGTATTTGGGTTTTAAACAGGCCCTTGGGCTTGGGCCTGGACTCAGGCTTGGGCGGGCCTAAACAAATTTTTATTATTTTTTTCTATCAAAATTTTATTATATTCCATTAAAAATAACACTGGGTGTAACGCCTTCAAAATAATACATAAAACTCATCACTAAAGACATGAATTGATACAAGAGAAATCAACTATTTCTATTCATCAGAGTAGTTCTTACAAAAGTATTACATGTTAACAACAAAAGCAAATACCCTACGGGCTTACAGTTTTCCAAGTTAACACTTGGTTATACACAAAAAAAAGTACTAACTCTACACAAAAAAAGCCCTTGGCTTGATGTACATGTAATACAAACAAAAGAAACAAAAGAATCTTCAACTCTCATCCTCATCATCCAAGCTATGTCCTTGGAGGTGGCATGCTACCAGTACCTGAAAATGATGTCCCGTATAGGGTGAGCCAACGCCCAGTAGAGATATGCTAAACACAGTATGAGCAATGACTAACAATGTATTATCTACAACAATCAAAACTACCCTCCACCGGTAGCCCAAGCAAATATTTCTAAACAGGAAATAAAAGCTCCAACAGATAAAATAACAATGTTTTCCAAAAATGAGAGATTAATAAATCCAACTCCACTATTTCACAATATAATGAATCAATTTCATTAATTCCAATTCGATTTCATAAAATCCATAACTTTCCAAATTAATTATACCAATTAATTTATATACAAATTAGGGTTTTCTTCCCCAACCCTCAATATTAACCCATAGGTTCAAATATCAACAACAAACACCCAAATCATCATTTTGAGACCCAAAATACAAGTTTAAGAATCCAAATAATAAACCCTCTATTATACCATTTTGAAACCCTAAGTCCCAAAATCAACCAACTTCAACACTTTACCAAAACAACCAAAAATCTAAGTCAAAGACCATAATAATGAGTACGAATCCCTACCTCAAGAGATGGAACCTAATGAAGAAGATGAAGAAAACGAAAATGCTCCAAATCGCAAATTTCTCGGATCAAAAGATAGCCCTCGACGATCAACAACTTTTTTGTAAAGGCCAAAGGTAAGGAAACAACTCTTACTAGATCAATCCCTAGAGAGAAGGGAATGATTTAGAGAGAGAAGCTCAACAATGGGGTTTTTGGAAAAGTAAGAGAGAGAAGAGAAGTGAAAAAGTGATTTTTAAAAGTCAAAACATAGAGCTTTAACCTGATCGCCCTTTCGGCCTCCACAGAACCCGCTCGAGCGTCGGATGCACACTCCCAGCACTTTTGTAGACAGGTTCCCCGCTCGAGCGGCACACACAAACTCCCGCTCGAGCGTCCAATTCCCCGCTCGAGCATCCAATACTACACAGGAAATACTGGATGGGCGTATTCCCCGCTCGAGCGCCCCAATCCCCGCTCGAGCGGACCTGAAATAAAAGGGTCCCCGCTCGAGCGTCAAAAGTCCTGCTCGAGCGGATAAGCCAAAATTTGGGCAACTAGACTTGGTTCCTAAGCTCAACCAACCTGTTCCAAACCTTCCCAACACCACCCAAGACTCAAATATAAAGAGTAAAGGATGTAAACAAGATATACACAACAACCAACTCCGCGGAGCCTAAGTCCGGATACAACAAATAAAGAAAAGGGAAACCGGGATCACTATAACCTCCCTCCCTTAAAGAATTTCGTCCCCGAAATTAAACACAAGTTTTTCGAAAAACAGGTTTTCTCCATTTCCAACAATATTACCACATAATATTAGACATTCCGACCCACTACCGGTCAATCCCATCTCTTCTCAAGAGGCATTTCACATTATGCATAACAACCCGCATTATCAACATGCTTTACTTTGAAATCTACCAATTTCAATTCATTTTCCACAATTCCATAACACATGCAACATTAATATCATGCTTGCATTTCCACAATATACTTAACATATACAATGTTAAAACAAACCTCCATTTATCAAAACATTCACGATGTTTTACAACTTAAGACATATATAATGCTTTTAAAGTTCAATATTATTACAAAATTTCAATACATGATTACACATCAACAAACATGTTCGGATATTTCTCGCGGACTTCCAACTGACGTTCCCAAGTGGCTTCCTCCACTCCGTGATGTTTCCACAAGACTTTCACTAAAGGAATGGTCTTGCCTCGCAAGACTTGATCTCGCCTATCCAAGAGCCGAACCGGTCTCTCTTCATACGAGGCATCCTCATCTACCTCTAAGTCGGTCCAATCTAACACATAGGACGGATTCGGCTCATACTTCCGAAGCATACTCACATGAAACACGTCATGTACTCCGGACAACTGCGGTGGCAAAGCCAAACAGTAAGCAACTTTCCAATCCTCTCAAGGATCTCAAAGGGGCCAATAAACCGAGGGGATAACTTCTCACTCTTCCCAAACCTCATCAAACCTCGCCTAGGTGATATTTTCAAGAAAACATGATCACCTACCTCAAACACCAAAGGTCTCCTCCTACGGTCTGCATAGGATTTCTGACGACTCTGGGCTGTAACCAGTCTCCTACGGATAAGCTCAACTTTTTCCGTTGTCTCTCTCACCAACTCCGGACCCAACAGAGGTGCGTCACCCACCTCGGCCCAACAAACTGGGGATCTACAAGGTCGGCCATACAAGGCCTCAAACGGTGCCATATCGATGCTTGACTGAAAACTGTTGTTGTAGGCAAACTCCACCAAGGGCAAGTGCCTCTCCTAGGCCCCACTAAAGTCAAGGACACAACCCCGAAGCATATCCTCAAGAATCTGAATAGTACGCTGGGACTGCCCGTCAGTCTAAGGATGATAAGCTGTACTAAAGGTCAACTTATGCCCAAGGCACTCTGCAAACTCTGCCACAACCTAGCAGTAAAACGAGGATCTCTATCTGAGACGATCGTCACTAGGACCCCGTGTAACCTCACTAGGTCCCGAATATACAAGTCGGCAAGATGATCTACCGAATCTCTCACACGCATAGGAATGAAGTGCGCCGACTTAGTCAACCGGTCTACAACCACCCAAATTGCATCACTATCCCGCTGAGTCCTCGGAAGACCTACAACGAAGTCCATAGTGAAATGTTCCCACTTCCACTCGGCAATAGGCAAGGGTTGCAACAAACCCACTGGCCTATGATGCTCGGCCTTCACTTGCTGACAAGTAAGGCACTTAGATACGAAAATTGCCACATCTCTCTTCATACCCCGCCACCAAAACTGGCGACCCAAATCTCGATACATCTTAGTACCCCCCGGATGCACCGCAAGTCGCGAATGATGGAACTCTCGGAGTACTTCCTCTCGGTAAGACTCCGGCACAAACAAACGGTCTCGGTATCTCACACTCAGGTCGAGATACACCATCAAACCCTTCTCAACTTTCCCACTGGAGATCTTCTCACGGAGGGACTCTACCTCAAGGTCACCCCTTTGTGCCTCTAACACCTGAGTCACAAGTGTAGGCTGCACAACAACAGAAAACAAGGCCACAGCCTCAACAGATTAGCTCAGATGCAAATCGAACTCACCAAGTGCCCTCAACATCTCCCACTCCCGGATGGCTATACAAGCTACATCACCTATGGATTTTCTGCTAAGGGCATCGGCCACAACATTGGCCTTCCCCGGATGATAATGCAACTCGAAGTCGTAATCCTCAATGAACTCCATCCACCTCCTTTGCCTGAAGTTCAAGTCTTTCTGTGTAAACAGATATTTCAGACTCTTATGATCCGAGAACACCTCGAATCTCTCACCATAAAGGTAGTGCCTCCAGATTTTCAAGGCAAAGATCACCGCTGCTAACTCTAGGTCATGGGTAGGGTAATTCTTCTCATGAATTTTCAACTGACGTGAGCCATAAGCTACCACTTTCCCCTCTTGTATCAACACACAACCCAAACCCTCCCGTGAGGCATCACAATAAACCGCATAACCCAACCCTCTCTCCGGAATAATCAAGACTGGAGCGGTGGTCAATCTAACTTTCAATTCCTAGAATGACTTTTCACAAGTCTCACTCCATACAAATTTGACTCCCTTCCGAGTCAGTCTAGTCAACGGTGAAGCTAACCTGGAGAAATCCTTCACAAACCGACGGTAATACCCAGCTAATCTCAAAAAACTGTGGATCTCAAACACACTCTTAGGCTGTGTCCAATCTTGCACTGCCTCAGTCTTGGATGTATCAACAGACACCCCTTCCCCGGATACCACATGGCCTAAGAACTTGACTTCTTCTAGCCAGAACTCACACTTCCCAAACTTGGCGTATAGCCTATGGGCTCTAAGCAGCTCAAGCACCACTCTCAAGTGTGCCTCGTGCTCCTCTTCTGAAGGTGAATAAATCAGGATGTCGTCCACGAAGACGACCACAAAACGATCCAAGAATTCTCGGAAGATCCGGTTCATCAAGTCCATAAAGACTGTCGGTGCATTGGTAAGCCCAAATGGCATCACCAGAAACTCATAATGGCCATACTGCGTATGGAATGCTGTCTTTGGAATATCTTCCTCCCTGACCCTCAATTGGTGGTAACCTGATCTCAAGTCTATCTTAGAGAAACAACGGGAACTCTCAACTGGTCAAATAGATCATCTATACGGGGCATAGGGTACTTATTCTTAACCGTAGCCCGATTCAACTTTCGGTAGTCGATACACAATCTCAGGGCACCATCTTTCTTTTTAGCAAAGAGAGCCGGTGCTCCCCACGGCGAAACACTAGGGCGAATGAAGCCCTTATCTAGCAATTCCTGGAGCTGAACTTTTAACTCAACCAACTCTGCTGGAGCAAAACGGTAAGGTGCCATAGAGATCGGCGCTGTGCCAGGCACTACATCTATAGCGAACTCAATCTCTCGATGAGGTGGTAAATCTACGAGGTTCTCGGGAAAAACATCCGAATACTCACAAACCACCCTCGGCAGTACACTCTGGGTCTCATCACACTCACCACTCTCAAAGCTAGCAAGTAGACCACTAAGCTCACTCTGCCCTCGCAGATCATACCCCGGTGGCAAAACACTACCAACCCGGTCCCCCAAGAAATGGAAACACTCTCCGCTCACGGTACAACAAGTGACCCTCTGGCGGTAGCAATCAATAACTGCCGGGTATGACGATAACCAGTCCATATCCAAAATAACATCAAAGCCCTTCATGGGCATAACTACAAAAGGAAACGGAAGCCTATGATCATCAACCTCTATATCACAACCTCTACATCCGTGTTTCAAAATCAACTCACCCCCAATAGGCGACACGACACAAATAGGAGACGCTAATAGTGCTAACTCCAACTCCAACACAGATGCAAATGCAGCACATACAAAAGAATGAGACGCACCCGTATCAATCAATACACTAGCAACCGAATTGCAAAACAGAAAGGTACCTGTCACTACTGATGGAGCCGCAGATTAGGTCCTGTGATAACGAGATACACGTGCCTGAGGGCCCTCGATCCACTGCTCACCTCTAGGAGCATCTGATCTTTGCCTGATGGGATAATGAAGCTCCGGATTGGCCTCGAGGCTGCCTGGTGGTGGCTGATAACTCTACATCTGCCTAGAACCAGACGCTCCTGAAGTGGCACTCAACTGTGGGCAAAACCTCTTTAGGTGCCCAGGCTGTCCACACTGATAACAAGACAAAGGCTGGCCCCTACCCTAACTCTGGCCCTGAGGTCTGGCTGAAGAAGAAGCATTCACGACCCTCTCCCTTTAAGCAAATCAAGACTTGTGACCCAGCTGGCCACATGCAAAACAAGTCAAGCCTCCCTGACTACCTCTCCCGGAGCCTACACTCGGTACCGAAAAAGTCGATCTAGCCAAGCCACTCTGAGATTGCTGAGGGTTAAAACCCCTCTGTCTCCTACCATCACCCTGGCCCTCTTGGCTCCTCTTGGAACCTTGCTGTTTCTCATCATCCTTCTCCTGCATCATAATTTCCATATGAGCAGCCACATCCACTAGATGTCTATACTCTCAGATGTAAGACCCACCAACTCTCAACTTGAGGCCCCGCCTCAACTTCCGGTCAAACTCATAGCAACGGTGTTCCTCGGACGCCACTAGTTCAGGTGCAAACCTAGACAAGCTAGTAAAAGTAGCCTCAAATTTGGCCACTGACAAACTCTGCTGCTTAAGCCGGCTAAACTGATCCCTCAGCTTCTCCCTATCAGCTGCAGATAAAAACCTCCCCTGGAAAGCCTCTACAAAAGCCCGCCATGCACCACCAACACGAGCCTTCTCATACTTCCACCATTGACCCGCATCTCCCTTCAGCTGGAAGGATGCCAAGGTCACCTTTAGAGTCCCATCCTCGATGCCAAGCATCTCGAATGTCTTCTCCATCTGTTCCAACCACTCGTCAGCCTTAAGTGGCTCTTTCGGATCTCCAATAAATTCGTCCAGGTTAGACCGGAAAAATTCCCTCTTCAAGAAAGAAGGCCCTACCTCTGCAACCTGATGCTCAGCTCTGAAAATACCCAAAGCTCCCGCTATCTCTCGGGCCAAAGCATCCATAGCCTGCTGACCCACTGGCTCGGCCACATTAGCCTGGCCAACTCCCTCCTGTATCGCCGGAATGTCATCCGGTAAAGGCAACTCCTACCTCCTAGGCCTACCACGCCTACCACCTCGTCCCGACATCCTATTAAAGGTTACAAAGATGTTAGCACATTCAAAAAAATGTGCTGAAACTAAACACCCGCGTCCTAATGCATGGACAACTGTAATTCACTCCACGTAAGCGCATAAACACATAAGCACTTACGAATTTCATTTCCGGATAATGACAGTCCCAAGGTGTTACTAGAGTTCCGGTTAGAAACAGCATTGATCAAGTGCCGTTCCAACAAGACTCACAGAAACCCAAGGATCGAGTCGATATCCCAGAAATCAAATTCCATACCCAAATAGTCACATAAACATGCTATCACATAAACACATTACATCACACTTAAGTCTCTAACAAGCGAGACAAACCCATTGTGATACTAATCACTTCCCACATACCCAAAGTATTCGAACTCGGTAAGCTCTGATACCAAGTTGTAACGCCCTCAAAATAATACATAAAACCCATCACTAAAGACATGAATTGATACAAGAGAAATCAACTATTTCTATTCATCAGAGTAGTTCTTACAAAAGTATTACATGTTAACAACAAAAGCAAATGCCCTACGGGCTTACAGCTTTCCAAGTTAACACTTGGTTACACACAAAAAGAGTACTAACTCTATACAAAAAAACCCCTTGGCTTGATGTACATGTAATACAAACAAAAAAAACAAAAGAGTCTTCAACTCTCATCCTCATCATCCAAGCTATGTCCTTGGAGGTAGCATGCTACCAGTACCTGAAAATGATGTCCCGTATAGGGTGAGCCAACGCCCAGTAGAGATATGCTAAACACAGTATGAGCAATGACTAAGACATTAGCAATTGATAAATGTTCAATTCCCATAAATCAATTCATAACCCATTTCTTATCAACTTCACAATTTATATCAACGGCTCAGAACCTGGCCAACCACTTATATGAGACAGTGACTCATATTAAACGTTTTCCATTTACAATAGATAAACATAATAGTTGTATCAACATCTCAACAGATAAGCATACAAGCTGTATCCACTTTTCAACAGATAAGCGTATTAGCTATATCAACACTTCCAATGATAAACATCTAAGTTGTATCAACACTTCCTTAAATAAGCATATTAGCTATATCAACACATTAACTGACAAGCATATAAGCTGTATCAGTGGAGTCCATCCCTTATCTCCTTCCCATCAACAACCGGTTTAGAGGTCCATCCCCAATCTTCCCCTAAACCATGGAGTACATCCCCTATCTCCTCCCACACAACACAACATATATATATACACAAAGGTCATATACATACTCAATCAACACATAACGTTAATGCATTCTTTCATCCGTCATACTCTATGACTTATCCACTTGATTAGTTTCAATTTGCCTAATCATCATGCATTATCTACAACAATCAAAACTACCCTCCACCGGTAGCCCAAGCAAATATTTCTAAACAGGAAATAAAAGCTCCAACAGATAAAATAACGATGTTTTCCAAAAATGAGCGATTAATAAATCCAACTCCACCATTTCACAATATAATGAATCAATTTCATTAATTCCAATTCGATTTCATAAAATCCATAACTTTCCAAATTAATTATACCAATTAATTTATATACACATTAGGGTTTTCTTCCCCAACCCTCAATATTAATCCATAGGTTCAAATATCAACAACCAACACCCAAATCATCATTTTGAGACCCAAAATACAAGTTTAAGAATCCAAATAATAAACCCTCTATTATACCATTTTGAAACCCTAAGTCCCAAAATCAACCAACTTCAACACTTTACCAAAACAACCAAAAATCTAAGTCAAAGACCATAATAGTGAGTAGGAATCCCTACCTCAAGAGATGGAACCCAATGAAGAAGATGAAGAAAACAGAAATGCTCCAAATTGCAAATTTCTCGGATCAAAAGATAGCCCTCGATGATCAACAACTTTTTTGTAAAGGCCAAAGGTGAGGAAACAACTCTTACTAGATCAATTCCTAGAGAGAAGGGAAGGATTTAGAGAGAGAAGCTCAACAATGGAGTTTTTGGAAAAGTAAGAGAGAGAAGAGAAATGAAAAAGTGATTTTTAAAAGTCAAAACACGGAGCTTTAACCCAGTCGCCCCGCTCGAGCGTCCAAATCCCCGCTCGAGCGACACTCACAGACTCCCGTTCAAGCGGCCAATACTCCGCTCGAGCGTCGGATGCACACTCCCAGCACTTTTGCAGACAAGTTCCCCGCTCGAGCGCTCAACTCCCCGCTCGAGCGGCACACACAAACTCCCGCTCGAGCGTCCAATTCCCCGCTCGAGCATCCAACACTACACAGGAAATACTGGATGGGCGTATTCCCTGCTCGAGTGCCCCAATCCCTGCTCGAGCGGACCTGAAATAAAAGGGTCCCCGCTCGAGCGTCAAAAGTCCCGCTCGAGCGGACAAGCCAAAATCTGGGCAACTAGACTTGGTTCCTAAGCTCAACCAACCTGTTCCAAACCTTCCCAACACCACCCAAGACTCAAATATAAAGAGTAAAGGATGTAAACAAGATATACACAACAACCAACTCCACGGAGCCTAAGTCTGGATACAACAAATAAAGAAAAGGGAAACTGGGATCACTATACTAGGCATCGGGCGGGCCTTGAGCGAGCCCACGGGCCAGGTCGGGCTTCAAAATGATGGCCCAAGCCCTGGCCCAAGGCCTCGGGCTGGGCTTGGGCTTGAGCCCACCTCGGGCTGCGGGCGGGCTTTAGGTTACCTGCGGGCCATGGGCCAAAATTACACCCCTAGCAGTTAGGTGCTGCTACAGTACATGGTTTTTTTTTTTCCCTTCCCGTTGTATCATTTTGCTTTTTGTCCTGTTAGATATATATAAGTTTTGTATGATATAGATATATGGTTTGCTTAAAAAATTAATACTTTAGTTTCATTGTATTGTTTTGATTTTTTGTTCTGGTATATATATATATATATGTAGGTTGGTTAATAAATAATACTTTGAGCTTGTTTGGTTTATATTTTAAGATATAATTTTTGAGAAAAATATAATTTTTGAAATTTGTTTGAAAATTTTTGTTTAGTTTAAATTTTTTGAATTTTTTTTTCCCAAAATCACTTTCTCTCTCCTATACATCAATCAATCATTTTTTTCCTCTTCTTTTTCCATTTCAATCAATTTTTTTCTCACAGACATCTACTCAACTATAACAAAATATTAAATCATTCCAAACTCCTAAACTCCAAAACTATTTTCAAAATATACAACCAAACAAATAAAAAAAATTCTAAACTTTCCCTTCAATTTTTTTTTTTTTTAATATCTGTTCAACTATAATGAAATATCAAATCATCTCAAACTCTCAAACTCCAAAACTATTTTCAAAATATACAATCAAACAAACCAAAAAAAATTCTAGGGCTTGTTTGATCTGGCTTTGAGAAACGAATTTTGGAAAAAAATTTCTAAAATTTTGTTTGATTTAGTGATTTTGAAAAAAAATAAATTAAAATCACTTTCTATCTCTTACACATCAATCAATCACTTTTTCCCTCTCATCTCTCATTCTCAATCATTTTTTCTCTCATATACATCTACTCAATTATAACAAAATATTATAGCATTCCAAACTTCCATACTCCAAAACTATTTTCAAAATATACAACCAAACAAATCAAAAAAAAATTCTAAATTCTTTCCCCCATTTTTTTTTGAAAATTTATCTCCCAAAACCAAACCAAACAAGGCCCTAAACTTTCTTTCCAATTTTTTTTTATTTTTTCCTTACTATTATAAATAAGATGCAGTCAGGTATTAGTACAATACATAGAGCGATCTCGGTTTTGATCATTCATTCATGTTTTGCCACTTCGACTGGGCCGGTCGAGGGTCGAGTTGCCCGGTCAGCTCGCGAGGGTCGAGGGGGTAGCGCCCCTTGGAGGGTCCGGGGCAGCGCCCCGGCGGGGTCGAGGGGGCAGCGCCCCTCGAAGCAAAAAGGAAAAATGCATTCGAAGTTGCTTGTCTGCTCGAGCGTCTATTTGCCCACTCGAGCGGAGAATGTTTGGTTCCTGCACTTTGACCTGTCTGCAAAAGTACTAGAAAGGTGTATTCGACGCTCGAGCGAATCTTTCCACGCTCGAGCGGGAGTCTGTGTCTTACGCTCGACCACGCTTTATCATATCATAAAAGTGGCATTTCAGATCATTTTCTGTTTTCTCTCTCTCTCTAAAAGTCTCCAAATTTCCAGATCTTGAGCTTCTCTCTCTAGAAACTAACCTTCTCTCTAAGATTTCATCTAAATTCATTGTGTTCTCGACCCTAGTGTCTTTGAGAATAAGGTAGAGGGCCTCAAGAGCTTTGTCTTGATCTAAGTAAAAGTGGGTTTCGTCATTTTTGGAGTTCAACCTTGCTTTGCTCATCTTCTCTTCTTGAGGTAGGGATTTTCTACACTCTAATATGGATTTTAGCTTAGTTATTTGCTATTGTGTATAGATGACGAGATTTGATTGTAGTTTGGACAAATTTAAGATTTGGGTGTGAAATGAAAAGAGGGGTTTTTGATGAATATGAGGTAAATGAGTATAAGGTTTGAATATGAGATCTTGGTGTACCAAAATAGTTGATTTTGGGTGTTTGGGTCAATCTTGGAAAAAGGGAGATTTTTGCCCTAATTTGATAAAATGATTATTTCGTATAAATAATTGGAATTAACATTGAATATGTTAAATTGGATGGTTATTTATATAGGTGGTGAAATTAGATATGTATTATCTCACACTTTTGGAAGTTTTAAATAATTATTTATCTGGAGATTTAATATATGTCTAGAGATAAATGTATTAGGTTATCGGTGGAGGATAGTTATGATTGTTGTAGAAATTGTATGAGGATTAGGCGATTTAATGCTAATCTATTGATTGGCTGTCGTTGAATATGACTGTGCTATAAATACATTGTATATGTATATTTATTCAGAGGAGATAGATGTACTCTATATGTGGTTATGTTTATAAATACATTACATATGTATGTTTATTGGGAGGAGATAGGAGATGTACTCCATATATGATTATGTCTATAAACACATTGCATATGTATATTTGTTTGACAGGAGAAAGGGGATAGACTCCATTTTAAAGCAAGTTGGCCAGAGTGTCCTGGGTGAAAGACCCGAAATTATATATAAATGGGTGCCGGTTCCTTCAGATGAAATATCCGTAAAATGGCAGGATTGTAAGTGTTTATGTGTGCTTCGCATAGTTGGAAAACCATTAAGTTGTAGTCTCATTTTGGTTGTTGAAAGATAAAGAATTTAACTCATGAATTGAGTAGCATATATGAACTGGAAATGAATTGAAGGAAAATGAAATAAGATTGGTCTTAGTAGCATATGATTATGCAGGCCTTATGAATACTTCCGTATCGGTATTGTTTATATACGTTGTATTTATACCTTTGCTAAATCTCATAAATTGTGTTAGATTATTTCTACTGGGCTATTGGCTCACCCTATACGGGAATATCATTTTCAGGTGCAGGTGAGATATTTCCTCTAAGGCAATAGCATGGATGGACTTTCAGGAATCAAGAGCTTCTTAATTATGCATTATGTGTGTATGCTTGTTATTTGTAAAGCCAAGGGCTTAAATTGTAATGAGCGAGACTCAATTTATGTAACCAAGCAATGACTTGGAAAGATGTAAGCCTATAAGGCATTTAACTGGTTATTAAACAGTGAACTCTGATGTATGGGGTATGTTGTTTCTCATATTTATTCCGCATATGAGCTACCTTTATTGTATTATTTTGGGGGCATTACAATACACAGCTCTTTTCTTTTTCTTTCCCATTTTACCCCCATTTTTTTTCCTCCCTTCCTGTTGTGTCCTTTTGCTTTTTGGTACACGGCGCTATTTTTTTTTTCAACTGTGATTTAGAGCCCCTCAAAACTCCCAGCGCCACCACCCCCACACACACGTAGGGGTTGGTGATTGGGGGAGGAGAAGAAAAAAAAAAAATTGACCAATCAAAAGCAAAAGGGGTCAAAAGGAGTGGGGGAAAGGGGGTCTTAAACATTTTTGTTTTTTTTTTCCCCCATTTTACCCCCATTTTTTTTCCTCCCTTCTTGTTGTATATTTTGCTTTTTGTCCTGTTAGATATATATAATATAAGTCCCATATAAATAAGAGGACAGTTAAGTATTACTACAGATACAGTACATGGCTCCGGTTTTTCTTTCCCATTTTACCCCTTTGTTTTTTTCCTCCCTTCCTGTTATATCCTTTTGCTTTTTGTTATATATTGTTTGCTTAAAAAACTAATGCTTTAGTTCTATTGTATTGTTTTGATTTTTTATATATATAGGTTGGTTAACAAATAATACTTTGGGCTTGGTTGGTTTATATTTCAAGATATAATTTTTGAGAAAATATAATTTTTGAAATTTTTTTGTTTAGTTGAAAATTTTTTAATTTTTTTTTCCCAAAATCACTTTCTCCCTTCTACGCATCAATCAATCATTTTTTCCCTCTTCTTTTTTTTTTTCAATCACTTTTTTTTTTCTCATACACATCTACTCAATTATAACAAAATATCAAATTATTCCAAACTCCCAAACACCAAAACTATTTTCAAAATATACAACCAAACAAACAAAAAAAATTTCTAAACTTTCCCTTCAAATTTTTTTATCTATTCAATTACAATAAAATATCAAATCAGCCTAAATTTCCAAATTCCAAAACTATTTTCAAAATATATAATAAAACAAACCAAAAAAATTTGTAAGCCTTGTTTGATTTGGTTTTGAGAAACAAATTTTGGAGAAATGTTTTTAAAATTTTGTTTCGTTTATTCAAAATCACTTTCTATCTCCTACACATTAACCAATCAATTTTTCTCTCTCATTTCTCCTTCTCAATCAGTTTTTCTCTCACACACATCTACTCAATTGTAATAAAATATCAAATCATTCAAAAGTTCTATACTCCAAAACTATTTCCAAAATATACAACCAAACAAGCCCAAAAAAAAAAAATCTAAATTCTTTCCCCCAAATTTTTTTTGAAAATTTATCTCTCAAAACCAAACCAAACAAGGCCCTAAACTTTCTCTTTTTTTTTTTTTTTTTTTTTTCTTACTATTATAAATAAGAGGCAATTAGGTATTTCTACAATACGTAGCTCTTTTCTTTTTCTTTCCCATTTTACCCCCCCTTTTTTTTTCCTCCCTTCCTGTTATATCCTTTTGCTTTTCGGTACACGACTCTCTTTTTTCTTCCCCCATTTTACCCCCCTTGTTTTTTTCCTCCCTTCTTATTGTATCCTTTTTCTTTTTGTCCTGTTAGATATATATAATATAAGTCCTATATAAATAAGAGGCAGTTAGGTATTACTACAGTACATGGCTCTTGTTTTTCTTTCCCATTTTATCCCTTTGTTTTTTTCCTCCCTTCCTGTTGTATCCTTTTGCTATTTGTCCTGAGCAACTCCAAGGGAAGACGCATATTAATCCTGTTAGCTATTTTAGCTAATATTACCCTAAATTCTCACTCCAATGAGCTAGCTAAAGGGCTTCATATTTTCCCTCATCCGTTCTCCGTTGGCTTCAATTGGAGAATGATTGAAGGCTCTCCAAACTCGTCTCTCCCGTGAAAGCACTCTGCTCCTTCTTCAAACACGTCTCTCCCGTGAAATTGATCTACTCCTTCAGTGCAAAATCAATCTTCTCCTTCAGCGTTGTCTGCAACTCCCTCCATCTGACCTCTTTCTCAAGGTATGGATCCTTCTATCTCACTGTCTTCCCCTTCTATGTAACTCATAAACCTTCTCTCTGCGAGAAAAGCAATCTGTAACCCTAGGGGCATCCAATCTAATTAAAAATTCCATATTTAATCTCATATTTATGCCATATGGAGTATAGACAACTTGAATGCAATGCACATCTTCCTGTATATAATGTAAAACATCAAAGTCCAGACCAAAATTATGCATCTGAATTTAAAATAGTGTCAATATACTGTTTATACCTGTCTGAAAGACCAACTTATCAAAGGCATCTGATTTAATGAAAGTAAAAAAAAAAAAACTCCTCACATTGGGGACTAAATGTTTTTCCTTGAATAAAGATGATGTTTAGTTTATCAATTTTAGTTTATCAATTTTACTTTCAATGATCAGTAATCAGCATATAACGATAAAATTAGTTTATGAATCAAAACCTGCAAATCATTGGTTGGTTTGGACTTTGGAAAGGCTTGATGAGAGAAGATATCTTTACAGCTATTGATTTGAAAGCAAAATGGAATTCTCTCAACTAATACAAATTGATTGATTGATTGATTCAAATAAGAAAGAAATGAGGGGAGGGGATGGGAGGGAGAGTGAGTGAGAAAAATGAAAACAGTTATTATTGTTGTAAGGGAAGGGTGTTTGGTCATAAACAAACATGGAAAGGTATGAGATTCTGAGAGACATAGGATCAGGTAACTTTGGTGTAGCCAAGCTTGTTAGAGACAAGAGGAAGATAAAGATCATGGTCAACAATCAGACTAAGCGAGTAACCACGGTGGGGTAGTCAAATTAATTGAGAACTTATTGTGGGGTTAGATGTTAGGATGCAGTCACTATTGAACTTAGATAAAGACCTGCAGAGCTACAATTCATTGAAATTTCATGGCAAATGAACATGTTGTTTAGGTAGGTTTCTCTTTCCTATGAGAGAGAGAGAGAGAGAGAGAGAGAGAGAGAGAGAGAGAGAGAGTCTAATTGTATAGCTCAATGAGTTAGGAAAATGATTTTCTGCAAGGAATATTGATTTGGCTATGATATTGCCTTGAAAATTAGACTCTAGTAATAAATGCAGGAAACAATATGGACAATGTTTCACTCTCCCTTCCTCTATATCTACAAAACAGGTTTCTCTCTATAAAAATTGTATGCTCCATTTAATTTTTTTTTCCCCATGCTTATGCCTTTCACATTAAGGAGGAAACCATGGTAGGCTGTTTATAAATAAGGTAAGGCCCAAACTCCCTTACCTCATATTCTTTCAGTGCATGTCCATTTTAAGAAATCTCATTGCATCAATAATAAAGAAAGAACCAAAAAAAAAAAAGACAATCTACAAACACAAAAAAAAAAAACAAACAAACAAAGTAAAATATACTGATTGTTACATGAACAAATACCCTGAATTTATTCTAAAGAAAATAAGTAGGGAAAATTCTTTATGAATTAGTTAGCAATATAGTATATACTTCCTTCTTTCTGTAGTTCTTGTATCAAGAAGAGGAATAACCTACGTAGTCATCAATAGCTACCAATAACTTCAAATGGGTTATATTATCCTCCTGGTTGATGCAAAATGATGGAAGTTAAATCTACACAGTTCAACACAATTCTTCAAGAACCTTTTAAGACTTTGTTTATTATATTTATTTCTTACCAGTTACCACAAATACAGGTTATCCATTCATGTTGCTTTGTATTGTGCAGTGCCTTTAGAAAATGGTCCGGATCACTTCTATAAGGAGCTCATTACAATCAACACAATCTGATTCTAGCAGAATTTGGGAGATTTGTACTTATTCCAATTATGCAAAAATTAACAATGACTAGAGGAGAGGATATAAATCCGACTAATGGGTGATAAGAAAACATGGGGTAAATTAACAATTTTATCACCATACTTCATTTCTTTTTTCTTTCCATCACAAAAACAATCTCTCTCAACCCCCAATCCTAAAGTACATACAATGGCAATATCCCAATTACTTAATATGGAATTACATAAACTCGGGCACAGTAGAAGAGCCATCTTAACCATTTCATAAAGACATTATGGATGAGAGAAGCACATGAATAAATTGCCCAAGTTGGTTCTAATGAGGGAAGTCGCAAAAGGTATTCCTTGGTTGGTTAGGATCATGCCTATCCAAGTATCCAATAGTTGAGCTAAATAGGAAACACAAAATGTCAACAAGATAAATTATGAGTTCCTAAAATCGCTTAACTGGAGATGTATGCAATAAATAAACCAGTCTTTAAACCACATGTATGTCTCATCACAAAAATGGTGAGACATCAAACAACTTTTTTAGCTTAACTAGTCCATTGGAGTTTTTCATGGAGCTGTTACATGGCTAACATTTTAACAAGAGTCCCATTTTAATTTTTGTGTATAGTTTAACATATTTATTTTTCACTTAGTAAATAGATGGTCCTCAGTTTTTAATGCAAAAGCTTGGTGATACTATGAAATGGTGAGTTTAGTCAACATAATGGCAATATATTTAATATATTAAGGTAATTATGATTCTGGTTCATTATCAATGAATGGTATGTTTGCAGCTACAGCATTCATACAAATTTTATTTTTTATTATATTATTTACCACCCCCCCCCCCCAACTTTTAGAGGTAGTTATAGAATACTCTCAAAGCACTCATGTGGTATTAACAATTATACACCTTATAGTTAGCCAAACATTAAAATGCACTAACAATTATATTTGTGGATCATTTTTATTTTGCTTTCTATAAGAAGCAAAAGGACATATTTTTTTTTTTGTTGCCATTCATACAAATTATTAATATAAAGTGAAAGAGTTTGGGAATGAAATGAAAATGGGAGAAATAAGGACATGTGTTTTTGTTGGCATTCATACAAATTATAAATATAAAGTGAAAAAATAGTTTGGGAATGGGAATGAAAATGGGGGAGAAACAAGGATAGTTCTTTAAAAACTCTACATGTTCTCATGGACCCACCTTGAAGAATATACATGGCCCATGCCAATTTCTTGCACTAATTAGAACCAAGCTTTAAATACCCAGTAACTTGAGAACATTACCTCCTGTTCCATTTTTATCTATTATCAGTTTAGTTCAATAATATATTTCACTTCTTGATTTGGACACCTATATGTATATTGGTCACATAGATAGGGTGAGTAATCTTAACTTTGTAGATTAAGGCCTAGGTGCTTCAAGAATATAGTATACTTGGCTTTAAATAGTCTGGATCTTCCAAAATCTAAATTCTCCAAAGGCTTTGTTTAGTTTGGATAATTTGTGTTTTCTTTCTAATTGATATTTTTGTTCTTTTACAGCAGCACAATTGTTTATGAAAGTTGAAAAGGGATATTTTTGTTCTTTTACAGCAGCACAAGTATGACTGTTGAAAACACTTTTTAATTTTATTCTAAATCATAGAGACACACATGGGTGTGGCTGTTGTGTTTAGAAATTAGATAAAATTTGCCTCATAGCTCAATTGTTTATGAAAGTTGAAACCATGAAGCATGTCTGTGTATCTGTCAAATTCAATTGAAAACTGATGCTTCACTTAACTCCAAAATAATATTTATTGTTTACATAATAATATTATCTGGAACCTTTCCTAACTGATATTGAACACAACTACCAATTTGACTTGCCCCATATAAACATTAACAGTAAAATAAAATAGAAGTTTGATTTTATTAATTTATTTGGAAACTTATTTTCACAAAACAACTAGTGGTTTAATTTACATGATCTCCATTTATTAATTAATTTGCTTCCAACTGGGAAGCTTAGTCATTTCTCCAACCCAATATATATTGCCATAATTTTCTTTACCTTGTCTATAGATGCATCATCAACAAAATGGTGCATATTACACCAACCTGATAAATGACAAGACTGACTATGAATTGATGGATGAACCTTTTGATGAAGGGGATCAATCTTCCCCAATTTCTCCTCAAATAGAAACCATCAAGAAATCAGAACGAGGTGGCAACTTCACTACAGAAGAAGATAGTATGCTCATATCGACATGGCTTAACATTAGCTTAGATCCAATGCTAAGGAATGAACAAAAATCAAAGGCATATTGGCTAACATGATTGTTGAGGATGAGCGAAATGAACAAAATATAGACTATAATTATGATGCAATCGATGAAAGTCTCCCTCCAGCAGTGTTGCACGAGCGCACACCCGAACTTTATGAATTCATTCAAAATCATCATCGCATCAGAGATAGACAAACTCATTCTAAACTCCAAGCAAGTTGAGCATTTGTGGCATCAACATGGAGATTTGTAACAACTTGACTTGAAAATAGTTTATTTCTTTTGAAGTTTATTCCTAACTTTGTTATTTATGATTCCCCCCCCCCCCTCCCCTTATTTTTATTCATTGACCTTTGTAAGGTTTTTGATTAATTAATTTGTATTCTTTCGGTTCTTAATTTGATAAATTACAATTATTGAAGAACTTCCTTTGTATTGTTATTTTTTTTTTTAAATTCTTTATTTTTTTCTTTTATTTTTCTCCTTCCTTTCCCTTTCAGATGGTTCCACAAAATTCATATGTTGGTATATATTCACATACTATACATTTTATAAAAGAAATTAAATATTAGTTAAAAAGTATTTTTTATAATATTTTTAAAACTAATATTAAAAAATATTATTTTTAAAAATATTATCGCAAATGTCACATTGACAATCATATTAGCATTTGGTGCATATGTGGCATTGAATCAGAAATACTGTAATAAATATAGCATTTTTTATTTTGAAAATTGGTTAAGTTAGTTTGAATGACTAGTTAAAATAAAGAGTATGGTTGGAACACATAATAGCTAAACTAATTAGGTAAAATAAAGAGTGTACTTTTTTTGTACTTTAGCTAGTGAAAAATAAAGAGTGTGGTTGGAGTTGCTTATATAAGTCCTGTTAGATATATATGGTTTGCTTAAAAAACTAATACTTTAGTTCTATTGTATTGTTTTGATTTTTTATTCTGTTATATATATAGGTTGGTTAACAAATAATACTTTGGGCTTGTTTGGTTTATATTTCAAGATATAATTTTCAAAATTTCTTTTAAAAATTTTTGTTTAGCTGAAATTTTTTAATTTTTTTTTCCCAAAATCACTTTCTCTCTCCTACACGTCAATCATTCATTTTTTTCCTCTTCTTTTTTCTTTTCAATCACTTTTTTTTTTCTCACACACATCTACTCAACTATAACAAAATATCAAATCATTCCAAACTCCAAAACTATTTTTAAAATATACAACCAAACAAAAAAAAAAAAAATCCTAAACTTTCCCTTCAAATTTTTTGTTTTTATGTATTCAATTATAATAAAATATCAAATCATCCTAAATTCTCAAATTCCAAAATTATTTTCAAAATATATAATAAAAAAAACAAAAAAAAAATTTCTAGGCCTTGTTTGATTTGGTTTTGAGAAACAAATTTTGGAGAAATTTTTTTAAAATTTTGTTTGGTTTATTCAAAATCACTTTCTATCTCCTACACATCAACCACTCACTTTCTCTCTCTCCTTTCTCTTTCTCAATCATTTTTTCTCTCACACACATCTACTCAATTATTATAAAATATTAAATCATCCCAAACTTCCATACTCCAAAACTATTTCCAAAACATACAACCAAACAAATCAAAAAAAATTCTAAACTCTTTCTCCAAAAAAATTTTTGAAAATTTATCTCCCAAAACCAAACCAAACAAGGCCCTAAACTTTGTCTCCAATTTTTTCTTTTTTCTTTTTTTATGAAATTTATCTAAAAACACAAACCAAATACACTATTTAGTTCTATCCTAATTTGATTAGTTCCATCCTAATTAGATTTCATCATAAATTTGTGTCATACCTATCAATCTAGATTTAGGCATTATCATTACATGTGGATAATTTCAATGTATATAGTAGAATCAAAAAGTCATTGTGCTGCTTTAATACCTCGTGTAGTGTGAAGATAGTGGTGTTGCAGGAGAAGATTTGCATTTGGAGTTCAACAAGTTTGGTGTTGCAGTCTTCATTCACAGGCATTCAAATAATTATATCATTTAAGCAATTAACCTTATGGTATTCATGCTTTGACATGGCAACAACCACATTCATGTAGTATGCTAAAGCTCAAAAATAGCTCACCTAGTACTCCGAGCCAAGATAAAGCAAAATAATTCGAAAAATATGCATGTTCCTACTTAATGCAATATGACTAATGCAACACATACATTATGTATTTTATAGGCTCGGCCATGAGCATGGCATATGATTTCATTCAAGACATACGAGAGAACACGTATTCAAGCAATGAGTTTGTACATTTGAATTAGTATGATGAGTCGAGTCTTGGATGCATGCAAGACAATGGATGCAAAGTATAAGAATGCTAATGAAGCGAGATGCCTTATACTAACCATCGTAAGCGAGTACGTAAAAGGGAGAAAAATGGGGGGTTGGAAGACATACAACTTATTACAACATTGCCCTCGTGCAAGAGGGTACGAATCAAAGTCCAAAAGTCCGAATTAAACTAATTATTACAAAACCAAATGAATAAATAAGCGAGGCTAATTAACTAGCTAACAATGCTATTACAATAGGGATAACTACGATAAGTAAACTAGCTCCCTAAGCTAAGTAATTACAACAATTACAAAGGGACAATAATAATAATTACAACACTTAATAAGTAACGAGCCTAATTACAAGAAACGATATTAAATTAATTACAATAATGATCATAATGTAAGCGAGGATGCACAAGAATTGCATACATGCACATGCACAATGTTCAAGAACATCTTTGTCTGCCCCAGGCTTGCTCTGTTTCACTTCAACCATTGTCCACTATTTTATGCAAAAATACACTACTGACCAAACATTGAGGACCGACCGGGCCTAAAGAAGGCCGGCCGTGCCTCAATTTTGTGCAAAATTCTATTTTGTGTTCTAAAGTGAAAATAGTGCAGACAAAGTTGTTCAAGCTCTGTTTGTCCCTTTCTTCCTTCTCTGTCATGGAAAAGCCTTGAGAGAAAGTTAGAATAGTTTCCAAAACCATTAATGAGCAAATTGATTGCTTGATGATTCTGGATACAATTTTGGACAAAAATCAATGAATGTAATGAATATGACCACTCATCTCTCTATATCATGGAATGAACTCAAAAAAATGAAAGAGAGACACTTCAAGGGTCATCAAAACACCATGAATTAGTGTATGATTGTAGCTCGACTTTTTCGCACCCCCTTTTGGAAGTTTGAAAGAAAGCCCTACATTTTGGACACCCGCGGTTCTGAATCTAATCTCACAAGTGCAATATGAAATTAATAAACACCAAAAAGTCCAAATTTGACAAATCTTTTAGAAAATCAATTTTTGAATCAAAAATGCCAAAATTGGACTGCTTTGGCAGATACAGGGTCGCCACCTAAATATTTTATTTTAAGAAAATTTAGGAAACCCACGACTCATGCCAAAGGCCACGTGTCCGTCATCACCAAAGTTGCCTCGGCTCAGGAACTTGGATACGAGAGGGGAAGGTCATGAATTGAGCACCCCTGCTCGCCCGATCAAAGATCTGCCTCTACTAATCATAATATGATTTTTATCAACATTATGTGCCCTTGTTCCGGTTATTAGGCTAGCATTACTATGTGATGTGCATAAACAAGTATAGACTAGTTCGCCTGAATTGGAACAATTCAATTTCATATTTGTTTTGCGAAAAGGGTTTGATTTTGCAACCTCAAGTGGGCTTAAAGTTTGCGAATTTGCCACTCAACAAAGTAGACTTAAACATACATTTAATAAATCGTTCCAATTCAAATAACAAGCCTTCATCCACAAGAATTCAAGCAGTTCAACGAGTAAACATTTAGCCTCATGGCAAGCACTCACACTCATGCAAGTATGCTAAAGCGTTAAAAACTCACCTAATACTCCAAGCTAAGAAAGGAAACTAGTTAGTAAAATGCATGTTCCTAACTATGCCAAATGACTAATGCAACACATGCAATAATGCAGCTACTAGGCTCAACTATTAATATGTCATATGGATCAATTTAAATAGCTTTAAATAGCATGCGGTCTAAGCACGTATTCAAAGAAGTATTGAAATGACAATGCAATTTGAATGATGCGCCGAGCCTTGGTGCATGCAAGACAAGATGAATAGATGCAAGCATAAGGTATTCTAATAGAAACATGTCCTTACTTTGACCATCAAAAGCGGGTAAATAAAAGGGAGAAAGACGTGGGGTTGGAAGATACACATTATTACAACATTTTGCTCTCACAAAGGAGAGTCCGAATGAATAAAGCTAACTAGCTAATTAAGCTTAATGAAGTTAATTATTACAAACCAAAATGAATAACTAGTTAAACTAATTAACTAATTATTACAACAACAAATGAACTAATTAGTTAACTAACTAATTAAATAATTACATGACAATTACAACTAATAATTAAACTAAGTAATTAATTATTTCGCCTCGGGAAATGAGAGATGTACACACGCATGCTCGGATTCCACCCTGAAAAGACCGCCGTCTTACTCTCGAATGCCTCTGTTTGCACAGTTGAACATTTCCAGAACCTTTTGCTCCACCTTATCAACACTCTATTGAGATTTGCATCAGCGGCCAACCGACCACTGGTGAAGATTGTTGGCCACCTGCAAGCCATGAAAGTGGCCTGCCAGCCATGGATGGTGGTCCGCCGACCACTTGCCGGCCATGGAAAGTGGCTTGCTGGCCACTGATGCACTGGCTCATCTTGCTGCAACAGATGACAAATAGAGCATATACAGGGTATTTTCAAGGATTGTTTGCACAACTCACCTCTCCTTTTTATGAACAAATTGAATAAGGATAAGCTAATCAACGTGGATGAGACCAGTAGGTTGAAATGGTTAGGGCTGAACTTCTGGATGGAGTTGCCTATGTATCCCAAAAATAGGAATCAGGCCATACGTAGTTCTTGAGGTTGAGGTTCACTCGGGTGTTGACACTCTCCTTTTATGCTCTAACTTTTGCCAAAGTTGCCCTTTCAGGTTTCAACCTTACAAGCTCTATTTTTCCTTTTTCCTTTTTCTTTTTTCTTTTCTCTTTGTTTTCTTTTTCTCCTCTTTGTTTCCATTTTTTTTCTTCATTTTTTGTTCTTTTTCTTTTTTTCTCGCTCTAACTTTTGCCTGGGTTGCCCTTCCAAGTTTTTAGCCCAGCGAGCCTCTCAAGGATAGAAAAGTTTAACTTGTCCATGTTGATTGGCCGTAGGATCTCTAGCCATCTGAATCCATGAGAATGGCTATTGTCGCTGACTAAACAGTCATGATGATGTAAAGGCATATCCAATTAGGTCTGAATTTGCCCCTAGTGTTGTGGATAGGAACTCGGTTGTCCTTTCAGCAATAAATTTTCTTCTCTGAAATTCTGGTATTTGGTTTCCATGTCAATCTCCATTAGCTTGAGAAATGACCCAGTTTTGAATCTTCGAGCATATCTGACCTTTTTTGCCCCTAGTTCAAGGGATGCTTCTCTTCCAACTTTGTGAGCTTTCTTTGATCACATCTGACCTTCTTGCCCCTAGTTCAAAGGCTGCTTCGAATCCAGCCATGCAAGCCTCCTTTGATGACATACGACCTTATTGCCCCTAGTTCAAGGGCTGCTTCAAATCTGGCCATGCAAGCCTCGTATTTTGGTTGATCGCTGAACATTCTGAATCAAAGTTCAAGGTTTTGAAAGCAAAAGGGGTTAAGTCTTGAGGTCGAGAATGATCCTATATTGTACAATCTCAAGATCAATTCCAAGCATGTCTTCATGGGACCACGCATAAATATTTTTGAACTCTTTTAATAAAGCGACTAGTCGCTCGTCCTCTTTTGAAGGCAGTGTAGAACCAATTTGGATCAAGCTAGAATCCTTCTCAGTACTCACATTAACAAACATGATCTCATTCATTAAGGACTTAACACGCCTCTCTTTCTCTTAATTGATCAAATTTTTGCAAATCCTGAGGAATTCCTCCCTCTTTATTTTCATCACAATGTTAGAAAAGTTTTAAAAAACATAGGTCAATGCAATTATTTCAAGACACAGAGGAGTAGGTGAAAATTATTGCCGTTTTATTCAAATCTTCTGGCGCAACTAGCTCCATGGTAGAAACAGACTCAAAGAGTGAAAAAAACAAACAAAACAAGACAGTGATGTGATGTTCGAGTTAACACGCCCAAAATCACCTGACTCTAACATAACAAGACTGACTCAAAACAACAAGACTGGCTCAATACCCAAGTCCGAAAGTAAAATAGATAGCATTTTCAAAGTGTTAAAAAGTGCGTGTCATCCACTACATCTGGAGGTGGTTCATCCCCGATCACATAGTCACATTATCCCCCCAGTTCATCGATCCAGTGCTGATAGACTTTGTAGGACCCGGCAGAGTGATGATCTTGTTATCAATCAGATATTGAATTTCATGGCAAAGACAAAAGCAACCGTCAGTGTCACGACTGGTTTGTTGATGGAAGGCACAATACTTGGCAGCTTGATGCCTGGCTGGAAGGGGATTCGAGAGAGGTCGAGGGTCAAAGGGTTTGAGATGACCTTGTCCTATGAGGATTTGGAGAGCTTTGGACAGGATCATGTAAAGAGGATTGAAGGTGCGGTTACTAGTCCTGACAGTTTTGACAAAGGGGTCAGCAGATGTTGACTGGGTTTGATGATTTCTTATGAGTGTAGGACTAGAGTTGAAATGGGTGTTTCTGGTACAACAGCCCTTTTCCTGGCTTGCCCCTTGATTCAAAATGCTCCCAACCTGAGTGACAAAAGTGTTATCCACAGTGTGTGCAACAACTGCAAGCACTTGTTGTTTGTTTAGCCCTTTGACTTTCAAAGCCTCAACAGCCCACTGAAGATGTTCATAAGGATCAATACTCGCTCCGGCCTTGTTCTTGCGACTTGCTTCAGCTTTGCCAAGGGATTGGGTGGCTATATCAAAGTGAGACCTATTTGTTACCGACATATCATCATCCAGACTTGAGATAACCTCTTTTGGTTGGCCATTTTCAATTGCAGCTCGCCCCAAGATTGGGGAGCCTTTTGGTGTGAAATGTCTAGCATGTGATGTGGTCGATGATAGAGCCAAAATTCCAAAGGCTAGATCTGTCACAGTTCTCTGAAGATCTTCAATCATGTTCATTAGCTCAGAAGTAATGGGTTCATGGGTTTGAGATGATTGAGGTTCGAGTGCATTCATCATACACAAGTCCATGCTTTCTGGAATGAACACCTTAGGCTTAGGTAAATGGGCCGGGATGATGTATATGTTGGGGTTGTAGGTGGATGATAGTGTATGGATGAGGTTAAGGTGTGGATAAGATACTTCGTCATTGATGGGAAGTGGGTTAGTGGTAACATTGGGGTCTTAAGGTGGAGCTATCGTCTGGTTGTCGATGAGATTTTGAACCTCATGACGAAAACGGTAGCAACGATCAGTGACATGACCGCTCTGTTGATGGTACATATAGTATTTTGTGGGGTTTTATCTGGCAGGGAGTGGGTCAGAAAGAGATTGAGGATCAAGGGCTTTAAGATACCCTCTTTCCATTAGGACTTTTAGTGCCCTGGTTAGGCTCATATAGAGGGGGGTGAGAGTTTTGTCTTGAGCTCAGGTTGGGCCGGTTATTTGTGGGTTAGCATTGGCAAAATGGTTGGCAGTTTTCGGATTAATGGTGACAGTATTGATTTCAATGGTTTGGAAATAGTGCTACTGCCAGCATTGGTACTCCCGAAAAATACCCTCCTTGTTGGTTCACTTGTTCTGGGAATAAACCCTCCGTTAAATGCACTCTCGATCTAAACCCCTAATTCACGAAATTTTTTGAAAGTGAATAGTGGAGCAACTATTAACTTTTATAGCATATCAAGCTCAAGGTTCTGTACCACTATCTGCACTTGATCCCTCTCAAAAGGACGATCTGTCATCTGTGCTGCCTTTGCTCTCCACCTTGCAACAAATTCCACAAAAGGTTCTTAAGGATTCTGGTGGGTTGCTTCAAGATCTTGAATGGTCATTTTAGGTTGGGTATTGTAAGAGTATTGATTGACAAATGCCTCAGCCAACTCTTCCCAGTTCTGTTTCACTGTATCCTCCAACTTGGCGTACCAAGTGGCTGTTATACCCAATAGGGTTCTTCTGAGGCTCAGTCAAACCCATCGGTTTCAGGACATCCAGAAAAGCCAGATATGTACCATAGGATCTCTAGACCCGTCAAAACGGTCAATGTGTGGCATTTTGAATCTATCTAGGAGTCTTATGGCAGCCTTGGTGTACCCATCCTGGATGTCGAAAATGGAGGTAATTCCCTGTGTCCTTTTGAATTGCTTCTCAAGTTTAGTAATTTTTACCAAGGTTGGGTCGAGGTCATTAACATCAAGGGGATAAAGCCCCCCATTAGGCTGCACCAAGGGTCTAAAAACTCGAGCTTGAGCCAACCCTTCTCGGGGATCCAGACCTTGCAAATCTTCAGTTGGCGAAGGTGGATCAAAGTTTGGCTGGGGCCCTGAGACTGGATGTGTAGTAGGTGCCTCAGATGGGTGTTGCATTTCAGCATTAGTCTCATCTTGTATGGCAATTCCCTGGTTTAACGTCGTTATCATGGCCATAACTTCTTCTGGACTCTGTGCCATCACAGGGTCTACTGAGTTGAACAAAGGTGATCTAACTGGTGACTGTCGGATCAGTGGAACCAATAAGCCCTGTTTGGCCCTTCTTTGCCTTGCTATGGGCGAAGGAAACACTGGTTGCCCTTGAACTAAACTTCTGCTCTGACAAAGTCTATCAACACTAGTCCAGAGTACCCAGGGGATATCAGAGCCTTCTGAAGCTATGGTTCCAGGAGTACCTAACAAAAGAGAAAACAGACAGCACCTCAGCCTGGTTTCACTAGAACAAATATGATCACAACTGAATGACTGTATTCTTTATTGAATTTTGCCCCAAAATCGGATACCAAACTTGCAACTGATATGCATATTCATGTACAATTTCATTGTAAAGCACATACTAGTTAAGTGAGAGCCAAAACACCTCTATGAGGGGGGTAGGGTTACCATGTCCTAGTTTCGTCAGGAGCTAGGGTTCGCTATTCAAACAAAGTGGTTTCACACAATCCTGTATTCGGGTGAGCAACATGTCCTAGTTTGGAACAATCTCTATAGCTTTCGATATGCAACTAGGTCGATTGGTCAAAAACGGTACCTTAGCAAGACTACCTAATATACCTCTCACACCTAACACCGAGAAGTGAAAGGAGGATCAAACGGTACAGCGGTAGTCTAGATCCAAGGGTTGTGTTCCCATCATGGCAGAGCCTGCGACCGGTCAGCCTTTTGGCAAGCTTTTCCAAGCAAGCCTCCGGCAAACCGTTCAGGAATAGCAGATGGCAAACACAGTGACTTAGGCACACCAATGCAAATGTAAACGCAAAGAAACACATAAGTGCAGATAAAATGTCATATCATGAGTTCGAGTCAAGTTCTCTAAATCTCTAGCGGAGTCGCCAAAAACTGTAGCTTGACTTTTTCGCGCCCCCTTTCGGAAGTTTGAAAAAAAGCCCTACAATTTGGACTCTCGCGGTTCTGAATCTAATCTCACAAGTGCAATTTGAAATTGATAAACACCAAACAGTCCAAATCTGGCAAATCTTTTGGAAAATCAATTTTTGAATCAAAAACGCCAAAATTGGACTGCTTTGGTAGATACAGGGTCGCCACCTAAATATTTTATTTTGAAAAAATTTAGGAAACCCATGACTCGTGCCAAAGGCCACGTGTCCGTCATCACCAAAGTTGCCTCGGCTCGGGAACTTGGGTACGAGAGGAAAAGGTCATGAATTGAGCACCCCCGCTCGCCCGATCAAAGATCTGCCTCTACTAATCATGATATGATTTTTATCAACATTATGTGCTCTTGTTTCGGTTATTAGGCTAGCATTACTATGTGATGTGCACAAACAAGTATAGACTAGTTTGCCTGAATTAGAACAATTCAATTTCATATTTAGTTTGCGAAAAGGGTTTGATTTTGCCACCTCAAGTGGGCTTAAAGTTTGCGAGTTTGCCACTCAACAAAGTGGGCTTAAACGTACATTTATTGAATCGTTCCAATTCAAACAACAAGCCTTCATCCACAGGCATTCAAACAGTTCAATGAGTAAGCATTTAGCCTCATGGCAAGCATGCTAGACATAGGAATCACTCACACTCAAGCAAAAGCGTTAAAAACTCACCTAATACTCCAAGCTAAGAAAGGAAACTAGTTAGTAAAATGCATGTTCCTAACTATGCCAAATGACTAATGCAACACATGCGATAATGCAGCTACTAGGCTCGGCTATTAGTATGGCATATGGATCAATTTAAATAGCATGCGGTCTAAGCACGTATTCAAAGAAGTATTGAAATGACAATGCAGTTTGAATGATGCATCGAGCCTTGGTGCATGCAAGACAAGATGAATGGATGCAAGCATAAGGTATTCTAATTGAAACATGTCCCTAATCTGACCATCAAAAGCGGGTAAATAAAAGGGAGAAAAACGTGGGGTTGGAAGACATACACATTATTACAACAGATTGCTCTCATGAAGGAGAGTTCGAATGAATAAAGCTAACTAGCTAATTAAGCTAAACTAATTAAGCTTAATGAAGCTAATTATTACAAACCAAAATGAATAACTAGTTAAACTAATTAACTAATTATTACAACAGCAAATGAACTAATTAGTTAACTAACTAATTAAATATTACATGACAATTACAACTAATAATTAAACTATGTAATTAATTATTCTGCCTCGGGAAATGAGAGATGTGCACACGCATGCTCGGATTCCACCCCGAAAAGACCACTGTCTTACTCTCGAATGCCTCTGTTTGCATAGTTGAACATTCCCAGAACCTTTTTGCTCCACCTTACCAACACTTTGCTAAGATTTGCATCAGTGGCCAGCCGACCACTGCTGAAGACTGTCGGCCACCTGTTGGCCATGAAAGTGGTCTGCCAGCCATGGATGGTGGTCTACCAACCACCTGTCGGCCATGGAAAGTGGCTTGCCGGACACTAATGCACTGGTTCATCTTACTGCAACAGAGGACAAACAGAGCATGTACAGGGTATTTTCAAGGATTGTTTGCACAACTCACCCCTCCTTTTTATGAACAAATCCAAGGAGTTGTGAACTTAAGCCATAAACCACCAACTCAAGCAATTTCATTACATGATGGCTTGTGACTCAAGATGTGCAAGTTCAATAAATGCAAAAAACAAGACACAAACCCCATCCCTTTCATGAATGATCAAGGAAAGAAGGTGACCTTGGAGACTTAGATCATTTTATCACTAGTAAGTATGAAATGGTCTAAGTTCCATGTGCTCAATTAGCATTCGACTGAACACACCAAGTTATCATCTTGCTCACTTTTAGTTCCAAGTTCTAGTTACTCATTTTACTTTACCAACAATTCTTTAATCCAATTAAGTCCATTGGGTGATTTAAAGTACTCTAATGAAAAGAGGGCTCAAAACACAAGTTGCTAAGGGATTAAACCATTAAGTATGAATCCTCAATTTCATACTTAGGCAAGCAAGTGACCTGAAACCACTTTTCAAAGAAAAATTAAAAGCCAATAAATGAGGGAGGTTGCAGAGATTGATAGTATTGAAATTAAGTGAGAAAAGTACTAAAACATGCAATCAACTCAAACAAGTGGTGCCTAAAGGCCTAAAACACCAAGCTTGTGAGCACAATTACACTACAACTATGCAAACCAAAGCTCAAATGACTTAACCAACCCAAAATAGAGTTAAAATAGTCTAAGTCAGAGGCTAAAACATGCTAGAATTAAGCTAAAACAAGCTAGAAAAATAAGCTAAAGCATGGCACCAACTAGACTAGCAAACAAGACACAAGGAGGGGAGGCTAACCCCTCCAAATTTGGACTTCAAAACCTGATTTTTACCACTAAAAATACTCTAAAAATCAGTGTTTAAAGGCCCAAAAAAAGATGGTTTGAAAATGGGAAACAAAGGTGAAATGGCCTTAACAACAAGGAATGAAAATGGGTGAACCACTCTCTAACCTTAAATGGCCAAAAACACCAATTTCAGCCCACAAAAATAGAGTTTTTTTATAGCCCAAAAACAGCCCAACACAGTGAGAAAGAGATAGAAAAACAAGTATGCAAAGCAAGCTAATAAAGCAAATATTATACCTCTTGAAGCAAAGAGTAATTCCAAGCAACAATTCAAGCCAAAACCAACTTTAAAAGCTCCAAGAAGGTCTCAAGAAACCTTAGCTCAAAGATGATCAACTTTGGTTAAGGAAGTATAGGCAAAAGTGTAGTGTAAGTAGGCTCAAGTATAGAGAATTTGTAGAGAGAGAGGAAAAATTTTGAGTCTAAAATTTTCTAACCCTCCTACAAGAGTGAGGGGGTCTCTATATATAAAAAACATAAAATTTCTACAAGGAGATCCAGCCCTCCACGTGTGGACAGATGCATGCATCTGTGCAAATAGCTGGCACAGCTGGCATAAAATATCTGCAGAAAACAATGGTAGTCAGCAAGCCACATCAGTGGCTGGCAAACCAAAAGTGATGGCCGGAAGACCACTAGAGGTTGCAGGCTGGAAAGACTAAGGCATGGTCCAAAAATGAGACAGAAAGGATACAAGGTTTGAAAGGCTCAAAGTTGTGGCGTTCTGCCAAGGTTTGAAAGACTTGTCATCGGGTGTACCTGTAAGGGCGTCCAAGTCGTAAGGGCCGTCAAAAATGGGGTGTCTGCAATGATCACTCTTCACTCGATAAACTCGGCATAACGTCCGGCCAAGCCCAAGTAAGATGACTCATTTTCTTTATGTGTGTTGGTTGCTTTTAAACCAATTCTTTTAGTCATGTCCATTCTTTAGTCCATTTGTCCGAAGTGATGATTAAGTGAAAAGGAGAGAAGCCTCAAGCGGGAAATAATTCTCAACATGAAAGAGAGATTACGCCATTGACAATGAACCTTCGTAGAGATTAAGCCATTAAGCGTGAATCTCTAGTTCATGTGTTGAACGACCGTCAACTGATTGAGACAACTCTTAAATGAAAGAAATAAGTGGCAAGTTGATTCTTAAAATGAGGTTATTATCATGAAAGTTAGACAAAGAAAGGCTAAGAATAACATAATACAAGCTATGTACAAAGACCAATGCTACAACAAATGAACTAATCAAAGCTTCAATCAATTAAATAAATTAGGACAGCCCTAAAATAGTCTCTAATAAGCCAAAACAGTGGCTGAAAATGCAAGAAAAGAACTCAAAAAGCTAAACAAAAAGCAAAGACACTAAAGCTATGTAAGCAAAAACAAGGAGGGGTGGCCAACCCCTCCAATTTCAAGATTTCAAACCATGTTTTTTGGCCTTAGTTTAACTCTGAAATCAGTTCAAAAATCAAAGAAAAAGAGTGTAAAGGAACCAAGGGTTATGCTATAAAAATATGTGCAAGTAAGGGTGTTAACCTTACCACCTTTGGTAGCTTATCCAAACCCAAGTTCCAACACTTAAAATGGATGCAAAACAGCCCAAGAATACAAGAAATAGGTAAGCAAAAGCAACAACAAAAGTTGTAAGCTTATACCTCTCAAAATGGAGTAAGCTTTGGTTAATGATCAAACTCAGTCTTAACACACTCTCAAGCTTGAATTATGCTTCTCAAGGGTCAACCAAGGCTCTAAGATGATGAGTCAAGGTTGTGTATGGTGTGTATAGATGATACAAGGAAGGTAGGTTAACTCAAAGGTAGCTTGCAACAGAAGAATGAGGAAGAACGAGCTCTGTCTATGTGCACAGGCTTTCTCTCAATTGTTCAACCCCCAAAACAGAGGTATATGGTCGTATTTGTAGAATTTGAGCAAGAAACATAATAAATATCTTCAAAAATGAACAGCTGGCGGCCTCCTGCCCAAAACAGTGTTTCTCGATACTAAAGCCCGGCCGGCCCTCAATAGCCATAGCCGGCCCTCAATGAGGCACGGCCGGCCCTTAATGAATTTCCCTATTTTTCTGTTTCAACCTCAACACATGGTGGCACAAGGTGTAAAAATGGATTTCTTGGGTATGATCAATGGAAATATGGAAGGTTTAGTGTTGTTTCAAAGCTTAAACAAGACTCCTTCATTGAGCCCTCAAATTACACACAATACCACTTTCATCATCGAGTGTTTCTAGTAAAGCGCTCGAGCCTTGCGAGCGGTCAAAAATGGGGTGTCCAAAGGACTGTATTTACATAATAGATTTGCAAAGAAAAAGAAAAATGCAAGGAAAATGGACAAAACAATTAGCGTATATTCATTCACTTTTTCCCTTTCCCTCCACATATCCTTACCTAAATCCTAAATACAAACAATCTTACAAGAACAGCTGAGAAATTTTTTTAAACTAACACTCCTAGCAAAATATTACATGCAAAAAACACGGCTGGCAAAACACAACAAACAAAATCTCTACAGTGGAGAACCTTTTAATATGACAAGAGATACAACATAGTAACTTGAAGTGAAATCCAACTAACCACAAGCACCAGAGATACTTATGAGTCTATCTCCCCATTCGCCAGAAGTTTATTATTATATTATTAAAGCTAAGAAAAAGAAGGCTATATAGACCATAGGAATTTGACCACAAGCTGCAAGTACAAATCAGCCTCAAGCTCGCTTTGTTGTTCTTTTAGTTCACTTCAAACTCCTATAGTCTATAACTACCCCAGAATTTCTTCTTAGAAAGTCAAAATACTCAATGCTAAACTGCCTTAACTGTTTTCTAAAAGCAGATAAACTACCTACAAAAACTAGACAAAAGTTACCGTGTCACTGATCTAGATCAAATGGTACCAGATCCTAGACAGATTAAACATAGCTGGAAGGAAATTCGGGGGATGAGTCCATCAGGTTAAGTCAATGGATTTATGAAGTACATTTGCAATACCTTCTATTTGAAAAGAAAAAGGAGGTAGTTTACAAAATACCATGAAGATGACCATTTCCCTTAGCACCCTGCTCTGCTTGAGGAATTTACATCCCAAATCATACATCAATGTAGAATTACACACTTACTAAAAACTTAATTAACAAGGACTCTATGCATAACAACCCACTTAGTTCGAGACAATTAGTTTGTTCACTTTCTTTGAGAAAGCACACTTTGTTCCTTTGCTTAGTGATAACTTTGGATGTTTCTTTGTTATTCATGCTATAATTTTTCTTCCACAATAACAACAGATGCAGATTTACAGTAGATTTAACTGATGAAAGTGGCAAAATCATAACAACCATTTTTGGTTCTCATGCTGAAAAACTTTTTTCAATCACTGTTGAGGAATTGATGAAAAACACATCAGATGTAAGTTCTACAACACTCTTCATTTTCTTCAACTTCATAATATTTACAAATCATTACAACAACATTGATCTTAATTCAATAGGATGGACAAACTTCTCTAGAAGTTCTGAAAAAGCTCTCCACAATAGAAAATCACATTTCAGAGTTGTATGCATATCAATATGATTTTGGTGGCCTATCACAGTGCAAATTTAACATCAATGCACTGCATAAAGAACGCATCACTGCTTCACCAAACCCCAAAGACTCAGGTTCAGAAACAATCTCTCCACCAGCTTCAAAAAAAGCACGTAAAGAACTACTTCCAGCTTAATCAAGTGCATCACTACATCTAGCAGAATCAGATAATCCACTTGTCACTTCAGAAGATGCAAAGTGAGAAATCACCATGTTAACTATGACAAAAAACCTAGACTAACTGGAACAACAAAAAAACAATCAGCCTTTTGCTATGTAGTATATACTATGTTTAGCTTGTACAGTTGAACTCCATTAGCTCATAGGATATTTATCTCCTTTTGTCATGTAATTTCTTCTTAAGTTGCAGTCATGTCACTTCCATGAATCCATCTTTTTTTGTTTAATTGAATTCAATATAAAACTTTAGCTATCTATGTTATGCCTTTAAAAATTGTTGTTAAATCTTAATCTCGTTTGAAAATAGTTCACTTTAACTATACTTTCATCTTCTCATCTATTGAGTTGCATGTTTAATGACATAATGATCTTTCATAGTGTATGCCTTTATTAATGCTAATGCACTCCTTTTTCTAAATACTTATAATATCATATTAAGACTCAATTACATAGCTTCTATTATAGTGCCAAATTCACCACTAGCACTGTGATCGTGCAACGCACGATCAACCCCAAACTAGTAATATATAATGTAGCTGTCACATGATAAGCAATAAGATTTGCTTTCATATCAATTATATTGTTAATGTATATGTGGTATATATTCCAACATATATTAGGTATTGATTTCCTAGATATATTTGGTATTGCCATAGTTAGGTATCTTATAGGAAACTCTTTCTCATAGTTAGATTTCTAGTAGGATACGCTTTCTCAGCCTATATATACAGGCCTTCGATTGTATATAGGACAATTCATTCAATACAATACATATTATTTGCATCTGTTTCTACTATTCTAACATGGTATCAAAGCTAGGTTAAAAACCTAGTAATTTCGCTTCACCGGCAGGCGACAGCCTCGCCTTTGCCGCCCGCCGGACCTCAACCTATTCCGTTGTCATATTTTCCTGTTAGTATCGTTTCGTGGTAATCTCTTCCTCTATCCGTTGGTTTATTTCTACCCCAAATATTGCTATCATATATATATATATATATATTTGCTCGCAATCCTTTTTTTTTAGAGAGAGAAAATAATATGTATTGTATTGAATGAATTGTCCTATATACAATGGAAGCCTATATATATAGGCTAAAAAAGGATATTCTACTAGAAATCTAACTATGAGAAAGAGTATCCTATAAGATACCTAACTATGGAAATACCTAATATATCTAGGAAATCAATACCTAATATACATTAACATCCTCCCTTAAACTCAATGAGGATAAACATCTTGAGTTTGGATAGAGAAACTAAAACATGAAATAAAACTAAATAAAATAAAAGGCAAATAGTTTGCAAAATCTGAACGGGAGCGCAGAGGGCACTTGACATATATCATAGGCCAGAACTAAAGCCGAGAGACAGTTTATGGTCGTGCCGGACCATTGTAGGAACTGGCTAAAACTAATGCAAGGACAATTTGAGGTCGGGCCGGACTGATATAGAAACTGGCTGGAACTAATGCTGAGAGACAGTTTATGGTCGTGTTAGACCATTATAAGAACTGGCTGGAACTAATGCCAGGATAATTTAAAGGAGTCACGCCGGACCGATGTAGGAGGTTACTCGAATCAACGTTCGGACAATTTACAGGGTCATGCCAAACCGTTGTAGAGACTGGATGTTGAACTAGTAAGTGTGGCACACACATAACTCATGACGTGGTGCTGAACGATGATGGCAACAGATGACAGAGTGCGCTGGTGTCACGCCCCACTTTTTATTACACGAAGTCATTACCAATTCCATTAACTTAATTCAATTTCAGAGATAACATGCGGAAATAAACTCATACATTCAATCCGTAGAAGTGATTAACAATACTCTCATTCGTATGCAAAGTAAATATTACATGAGCATTCTAAATAAAATGCCCTCAGGCTTACAACATTAAATAATCAAATGAAGGGTGCAACCCTTTTACACATATGGCATTCCGCCTACAACGAAGTGGCCCCGTGGCCAACAAATAAGTAAATCCAACTCTTGCAGCTCAACCTGCTTAATACCTGAAAAAGGATTCAACAACGTGGGATGAACATATAGTCCAGTAGGGATCTCAACATGATCCTCAACAATAACAACATTACAGATAGCTATGATCATGCACCCTCATTCTCGTACTAGAATAGTAATATGACATTTTATACAAAATATATATATGTATGAACTTTTCTTGAAAACAACCGTTTCAAACAACGCTACAAGCGATTTATCTTTCCTTATTCCTTTCATTAATTCCCATTCCCATTCTTTATACATAAGCAATTACTTAGGAAATAAATTCACTAAGACCACTACTATTCTCCAATTTCCATACAAACAACAGACGTGCCTTTCTAGAACATATTTCTAAAATGTTTGATTCTCTTTACACTTCTAAAAGACAAGGGGTAGCAACCGACACATGATTAATACAAGATAATCCATTTACAATTTCATGACACGAATGTCTACATTGCCTATGACACATAGTCTATGGCACAATTCACCTTTCCTTTTATGGCTCAGAACCTGGCCAAATACTTCAACAAGGGTTTCATCTCTTATTAACAATCTTTCCAATTCAACAGGGATAACAATCAAGTTAAACCTCTCATATAACATAACAAATACACAAGTTGGTATTGTATCAATCACAATCAAATTCACTTCCATACTTCCCAACTGATACACATTTTGGTGATCTATCATATCAAATAGATAAGCATATGAGCTGTATCTCTGCAATAGGCGCGCATATAAGCAGCAACCCTGGGTTCATCCCCTATCTTCCCATAATCATTAACCGGTTTAGAGGTACATCCCCCATCTTCCCCTAAACCGTGGAGTACATCCCCTATCTCCTCCCATACACAAGTAATGCATATAAACACAACGTCATATACACAAACAATCAATGGTGTAATGCATACACAACAATTCAACACAACCGTGTCATCCTCCATCGATGACCAAGGACAAAACCTCTAGATGCAGGTATGTTGTACATCTATTAACAGACTCAATTATCATGAAACCACAAACCCTATAACAAAACTAACATGGCAGTTAAAGATACAACCACCACATATGTGTGTTCAACACTCACATTACAATAATCCAACTCTCATACCTTTTGCCTTCACAAATTCAATTCCCTGGACAATAAGGCCATAACTCATTTTAACCCATTACATTCTTTTCCAAGCCACTCCAATTTAATTATGCAAATTAAGTTATGATTATTAAACTAGGGTTTTCCTCCCTCTTTCTCAATATTGACCTAAAAGGCTCAATTATTAACAACAAACAACAATGATCACATTGAAGACCCAAAATACATAAGTATTTGCCCAATGATCACAACCCCTCTATTAATTTATTAAATCAAATAAAATTAGGGTTTTCTCTCCTTTCAACAACAACATGCTAATTAATACCCCAATTAGCCTAAACCATAACTAATGATAATAAACCCAACTCCAACAGTCAACCCAAGGTTCAATCTCATTATTTTTTATAAATCCAACATGATATACTGTTTTTATGCAATACAAAAACTACCACATGTCTATCTATAGATGGAGTATTGAAAAGAAACAAGGAGAATCCCTACCTCAAAGGAGAACCCAAATGGAGAAGATTGACCCGAAATCCAAGTGCTCCAAATCCACAATTCTTCAGATAAAAATGTAGCCCTCACTCTCCTCTACCTTTTTCATAAAGGATCTAGGTTAGAAACTCACTCTAAGTAGATCAAACCTAAGAGAGAAGGTGAGTTGGGGGAAAGAGAACTCGTAACCTAGGGTTTAGAATCTGAAAAGAGGGTGAAAAACTACCTTAAAAACGCTGAAACACGATTTTATACCCAGCCGCCCCGCTCGAGCGTCAAACTCCCCGTTCGAGCGGACACTCACAGACCCCCGCTCGAGCGGACCAACTCCCGCTCGAGCGTCCAACCCTGAACAAGAAATACTGGATGGGTGTTTTTCTCGCTCGAGCGCCAAAACCCCCGCTCGAGCAGACAAGCAACAACAAGTCCCCGCTCGAGCGTCAAACTTCCCGCTTGAGCGGACAAGCCAAAACCTGGGCAACTAGTTTTGGTTCCTAAGCTCAACCAACCTGCAATCAACCTGCGCAAAACATCCTATAACTCAAGAATAAAGAATTAAAGGACAACCACAACAATAATAAGACAATAGAATCTACGGAACATAAGTCCGAATATGATAATCAAAGGGAAAAAGACCGGGGTCGCTATAGCTGGGAGGCGGCTTGGATTGTGCGCCGAGAGGGACGGCTTGGGTTATGCACCAGAGAGTACTGCTTGGATTGGGTGCCAAAAGAGGCGGCTTAGGTAGTTTGCATGGTATATAACCATGTTCACCATGATAGGTCTCTTATAGGATACTCTTTCTCAACCTATATATACAAGTTTTCTATTATATAGGACAATTCATTCAATACAATACATATTATTTTCTCTCTCTCTCTCTCTCTCTCTCTCTCTCTCTCTCTCTCTATTATTCTAACATGGTATCAGAGTTAGGTTAAGAACCTAGTAATTTTGCTTTACCGGTGGGTGGCAGCCTCTCATTGGCTACCCACCGGACCTCAACCTATTCCGCTGTCATGTTTTCCTTTCAATATCACTTCATGGTAATCTCTTCCTCTATCCGCTGGTTTATTCCTATCCCAAATATCTTTATCATATTTTTTTTTTTTGAGAGAAATACATTTTATTCTCCACTCTATCTTTGTCTCTACTTTAACCTCACAATGGTTTCTATCTTCAAACCTATTTAAGTTTGAGGGGGGTATTATACCTATATCATGGTGAACATGATTATACATCACGCAAACCACCTAAGCCGCCTCCTTTGGCGCATAATCCAAGCCGCACTCTCTAGCGCACAACCCAAACCGTCCTTCTCTGGCGCACAATCCAAGCCACTTACTCTGGCGCACCACCAAACTCGCCTCCTGACGCACCATCCAAGCCATCTTCTGGCACACTCAGTCATCTGTTGCCATCATTGTTCAGCACCAATTCATAAGTTATGTGTGTGCCACGCTTGTTGGTTCAACATCGAGTCTCTACAACAGTCCGGTATGGCATTGTAAACTGTCCCGACATTGATTCCGATTAGCTCCTACATCGGTCCGACATGACCCCTTTAAACTGTCCTGGCATTAGTTCTAGCCAGTTCCTACAATGGTCTGACACATACGACAAACTATCTCTCGGTATTAGTTCTAGCTAGTTTCTATATCAGTCTAGCACAACCTTAAATTGTACTATTCTAACATATATGATAAGCGATAAGATTTGCTTTCATATCAATTATTTGATTTATTTATTTGGATATATCAAGCTTGTCGTCAACTCGTGAAACAAAGAGATTATTTCATTTATTTATTAATTTATAGGTTTATTTATTGCCAAAGTATAATACTATCATTTATTCATTTAAGCAAAATGTTATGGATCTTAAATAAATATTAAATTTTCTATCAAACCTCTCATATGAATGTGAGACCTACATAAATCATATGTGAGTGAGTCCCACACCTATGTGAGAGGTTTGGTAGAAAATTTAATAATTTATTTGAGATTCCTAACATAACTCTTCATTTAGGGGTGATTTGGCATAAACTAAGTAAGTGCACTTTTTTGCAAAAGTGCATTTTTTTGGGTCACATGAATCAACATCCGATCTCTACTTTTCTACACATTTTTTATTTATTTATAAAAAGTCAAAAAAATGTACCAATTTAGAACATCCCAAGCCATCCATTAATGTGATTTATTTATTAATGTTTGATTATTTGGAATAATCTAAATAAATGTACTTTTTGACTTTTTATGAAAAGATGTACAAAAATTTTGAGAGATTATGTGACTCAAAAAGATAAAAAGATTAAAAACATATATATACTTATATAGCACACCCCAAACACGCTCTAAACCACATGAAAAAACAGGCAAAATGGAGGTCAGAGTGGCCTACACGCGCCGGTCAAAGTTTGGCGCGTAAGGTCAACTTTGAACAAGAGTCCTACTCGCGGCTGGAGGTCAAAGATGGCGATTTTATGGCCAATCGAAATACTTTAAATATTTATCTGGGCAAATAACATCACAAAGGCGAGTTTGGCTTAGTGGTTGAAGGTTGAGGTCTTCACTCTTTGGTTTGGAGTTCAAGTCCCACAGACAACATTTGAAGGTTTTTTTTTTTTTTTTTTTTTGGGAGATGGTTCACATCAACACCAACTTACTGTTCGGTCATCAGCCAGTCAGCACCACATGTCCCAGCTACGTCAACGAATCTGCCACGTCAGTAAAAGTTTCAAAAATTGCATATTGGCCCCTGAAAGTTTGGTAAATTGTAATATGGTCCCTGAAGTTTTCAAAAATTACAATTTGGTCACTGAATTTTTGAAAATTTTCATTTTGGCCCCTGTTGTTTGTGAAATTACAATTTGGCCCTGGGTGTTTGGAAAATTTGCAATTTAGCCCCTAATTTTTGGGGTTATTTTTAGTTTGGCCCCTAAAGATGAAGGAAGTGTGTTCCTAGCCAAACACGCCATTTCGGTCACAACCGCGAGATCAGAATAGTCAAATTCTGAACAAATTTTTTTTTTAGAAGATCAAAATAGCAGGAAAATGTGCGAGTTTCATGATAGAACCTTTCGATGGTAATAATGACTTTACCTTGAGGCAACAAAGGGTAAAAAATATTTTAACGTGGGAGGGCTTGGTGAAAGCTCTCAACAAAAATCCAACAAACCGGAAGACATAGGAGATGACAAGTGGGAGGAGTTGAGAGAACTAGCAAATAACACGATCCAGTTATATCTCGGGAACAACACACTCCGAGAAGTCATCAATGAAGAAGATCCAGCAGAGCTATGGGCAAAGTTGGAATTGAGGTACAAGTCAAAGTCTTTGACAAATTGATTGTCTTTGAAAAAGCAGTTGCACACACTTCAAATGACAGAAGGAGCGAACCTTATAGAACATCTGGACGAGTTCAACGGGCTCACAATTGAATTGGAATCTATTTGGGTGACTATCGAGAAGGAACATAAGGCTATTATTTTGTTGGTCTCATTACCTCTATCATATGAGCATCTCAGGACTACTCTAATGTATGGGGAAGATAGTCTTGGACCGGATGAGGTGGTTGCTACACTTATTTTTCATGAAGCGATGAAAAAAAGAGAAAGCGGCAAACACCCAGAAGGAAATGCCATGGTTGCATCAAAAGATGATCGAGGCAAAGATAGGTCCAATGAGAGACGGGGTAGATCCAAATCAAGAGGGCGTTTGCAATCAAGGCCAAGCTACAAAAGAAAGTGCTATTATTATGATCAGGAGGATCACCTCATCAAAGACTGTGTAAAGCTTAAGGAGGACAAAGCAAATAAGGAACATGCGAGCTCATTAAATGTCACAGCTGTAGTGAATGCTAAGGTTGAGTATGCATTCACAGTTTCATCGAGTATGACAAAACCTTATTGGATTTTAGATTCCAGAAGTACATACCATATATGCATGGACAGAAGACTTTTTTCCACTTACCAAGCGAAGGACGGAGGTATTGTTCTGGTGGCTAACAACACTGTGAGTAAGATTTGTGGCATAGGAACAGTATTGTTCCAAATGGAAGATGAAAAAATTTTCACGTTGAATGGAGTCCGACACGTGCCAAGGTTGAAGAAGAATCTAACGTCCTTAAGTATGCTAGACTTGAAGGGTTACATATTCTCTTCTAGTAAAGGAAATCTCAAAGTTATCCATGGAGATACGGTGATGCTGCATGGACGACTAGAGGGGAATCTGTACAGACTTGTTAAAGAGGTTGTGACAGAAGAAGTTACTGTCACTTACCAGGGAGGAAGTACAAGACATGCACCGAAAAGACATAGGGCTCAGCAGACATGGAAACCAAAGTGTACAAGAACGCATGGAGGCAGTTTGAAGGTGCACAAAACGGAGCCATTGCAGCCAATCTTAAAGAAAGCTCAGAGCAAAGAGACCAAGACAGCAAAGCACGTCCTAGGGAAGGAAAGAGTTTCTTTTGTTCCTAAATTAGAGACCTATTGCAATCTCTCAAAGACTACATTGAAGGGAGAGATGCAATCACAAAGAGTTGCAAAGTAAGCTTTGCATGGCACCCTAGTGAGGGAGTGCAGGGCACTCTAGGCAGGGGGTGCTATTGTGGATCACCCTACATGGGTGAAGGGGGTGATTTGTTGAGTTCACCAATGTGGATAAAGGCAGCCACTGTTGTTGACATTGGTTGGTGTTGAGCATTCTACACTATGTGAAGTTAGCTATGGAAGTCCAAATGTAACTGCTACAGATTTGGGTACAGATTTGCTGAAGTTCTTCAAACCTAGGGTGGCTTGCCATTTATTTTGGTAGTTGGTTGTTGGCAAGTAGATGTTGATCTTTGGCTCTCCCGTTTGTGTATAAATAGAGAGAACTGTGAGTTGAATAGAGCAATAGAAAGGAAGAACACAAGTGATATACCAAAGAGTGTATATATCTCTGTGAGAGTCAGAGAAAAACTATAGAGTGTAAGGCAATAGAGAGTGTAAGTTGAGTGAGAGTGTCTCATCTTCTGTGTAATCTCTATTTGTTTTAGTGGAAATCTTTGGTTCTCTCTGTGGATATAGGTATTGAGGCCGAACGATATAAATCTTGTGTCCATTTTTTGTGTGTTTGATTTCTGGTAGTTCAGGTGGGTGGCCTTAAATCACAACTGTGGAAGGCTGCGGCAGTGGCGAAGGATGGTGCACCTAGGGTTTAGATCTCGAAGAGAGAGAGAGAGAGAGAGAGAGAGAGAGAGAGAGATGGATGGTTTGATGTGAGAGATGTAGGGTTTGATTGTTATATATATATAGGTATTTTGGTCATTTTATTTCAGTTTATCCTTATGGACAAACTATTTCTGCGCTTGGATGTTTGACCAAAAGAAAATGTAATTTTAGACTTTAGGTCCAAGCACCCTTTAATTTCTTACAATATTCTTTAAAAAATTCTTTACCTATTACTAATTTGAACAATCAAAATTTCCCATGTCTAAGAAAATTTCATGCGAGTGTAGCATCATTCCTTGGTTGGCCCTCAAGTCTTCCATTAGTACTAATCCACCTTTATTATTAGGGCTAAGCAAGGAATACGTGAAATCCATAATCCGATCTAGTCTAGTCCAATCCGATAGGCTTGGATTAGTTTTTTGAATCCGCGGTTCGGTTCCGGATTTAATAATTAAAAATCCATATTTCACGGATTGGTTCTAGATTCAACCCTACGATTCCGGATTGGAACCGATTTAGACCGTATACAAATATTCTATATTTTTATTATACATCATCTCCCATAGTATCTTCTCTTATTCTATACAAAATCTAAACTCAAACCTAAAATCGTATAATATCTTCTTTTATTACTTTTGTTTATTAGTTTTTAGTTTTAATTTGTAACGGTCTAAATACTTATGGTGAAACCAATTTTCCTATGGCTATTTAAATTCTAGAATAGTATGTTGCTATTATAAAAAAACATGTTGCAATACCACTTTCATCATCGAGTGTTTCGAGTAAAGCGCTCGAGCCTTGCGAGCGGTCAAAAATGGGGTGTCCAAAGGACTATATTTACATAATAGATTTGCAAAGAAAAAGAAAAATGCAAGGAAAATGAACAAAACAATGAGCGTATATTCATTCACTTTTTCCCTTTCCCCCCACATATCCTTACCTAAATCCTAAATACAAACAATCTTAAAAGAAAAGCTAAGAAAATTTTTTAAACTAACACTCCTAGCAAAATATTACATGCAAAAAACATGGCTGGCAAAACACAACAAACAAAATCTCTACAGTGGAGAACCTTTTAATATGACAAGAGATACAACATAGTAACTTGACGTGAAATCCAACTAACCACAAGCACCAGAGATACTTATGAGTCTATCTCCCCATTCGCCAGAAGTTTATTATTATATTATTAAAGCTAAGAAAAAGAAGGCTATATAGACCATAGGAATTTGACCACAAGCTGCAAGTACAATTCAGCCTCAAGCTTGCTTTGTTGTTCTTTTAGTTCACTTCAAACTCCTATAGTCTATAACTACCCTAGAATTTCTTCTAAGAAAGTCAAAATACTCAATGCTAAACTGCCTTAACTGTTTTCTAAAAGCAGATAAACTACCTACAAAAACTAGACAAAATTTACTGTGTCACTGATCTAGATCAAATGGTACCAGATCCTTGACAGATTAAACATAACTGGAAGGAAATTCTGGGGATGAGTCCATCAGGTTAAGTCAATGGACTTATGAAGTACATTTGCAATACCTTCTATTTGAAAAGAAAAAGGAGGTAGTTTACAAAATATCATGAAGATGACCATTTCCCTTAGCACCCTGCCCTGCCTGAGGAATTTACATCCCAAATCATACATCAATGTAGAATTACACACTTACTAAAAAGTTAATTAACAAGGACTCTATGCATAACAACCCACTTAGTTCGAGACAATTAGTTTGTTCACTTTCTTTGAGAAAGCACACTTTGTTCCTTTGCTTAGTGATAACTTTGGATGTTTCTTTGTTATTCATGCTATAATTTTTCTTCCGCAATAACAACAGATGCAGATTTACAGTAGATTTAACTGATGAAAGTGGCAAAATCATAACAACCATTTTTGGTTCTCATGCTGAAAAACTTTTTTCAATCACTGTTGAGGAATTGATGAAGAACACATTAGATGTAAGTTCTACAACACTCTTCATTTTCTTCAACTTCATAATATTTACAAATCATTACAACAACATTGATCTTAATTCAATAGGATGGACAAACTTCTCTGGAAGTTCTGAAAAAGCTCTCTACAACAGAAAATCACATTTTAGAGTTGTCTGCATATCAATATGATTTTGGTGGCCTATCACAGTGCAAATTTAACATCAATGCACTGCATAAAGAATGCATCACTGCTTCACCAAACCCCAAAGACTCAGGTTCAGAAACAATCTCTCCACCAGCTTCAAAAAAAGCATGTCAAGAACTATTTCCAGCTTAATCAAGTGCATCACTACATCTAGCAGAATCAAATAATCCACTTGTCACTTCAGAAGATGCAAAGTGAGAAATCACCATGTTACCTGTGACAAAAAACCTGGACTAACAATCAGCCTTTTGCTATGTAGTATATACTATGTTTAGCTTGTACATTTGAACTCCATTAGCTCATAGGATATTTATCTCCTTTGGTCTGGATCTTTATCTCCTTTTGTCATGTAATTTCTTCTTAAGTTGCAGTCATGTCACTTCCATGAATCCATCTTTTTTTTGTTTAAATGAATTCAATATAAAACTTTAGCTATCTATGTTATGCCTTTTAAAAATTGTTGTTAAATCTTAATCTTGTCTGAAAGTAATTCACTTTAACTATACTTTCATCTTCTCATCTATTGAATTACATGTTTAATGACATAATGATCTTTCATAGTGTATTCCTTTATTAATGCTAATGCACTGCTTTTTCTAAATACTTATAATATCATATTAAGACTCAATTACGTAGCTTCTATTATAGTGCCAAATTCACCACTAGCACTGTGATCGTGCAACGCACGATCAACCCCAAACTAGTAATATATAATGTAGCTGTCACATGATAAGCAATAAGATTTGTTTTCATATCAATTATATTGTTAATGTATATGTGGTATATATTCCTACATATATTAGATATTGATTTCCTAGATATATTTGGTATTGTCATAGTTAGGTATCTTATAGGATACTCTTTCTCATAGTTAGATTTCTAGTAGGATACGCTTTCTTAGCCTATATATACAAGCCTTCGATTGTATATAGGACAATTCATTCAATACAATACATATTGTTTTCCTCTCTTTCTATTATTCTAACATGGTATCAAAGCTAGGTTAAAAACCTAGTAATTTCGTTTCACCGGCGGGCGGCAGCCTCGCCTTGGCCGCCCGCCGGACCTCAACCTATTACGTTGTCATATTTTCCTGTTAGTATCGTTTCGTGGTAATCTCTTCCTCTATCCGTTGGTTTATTTCTACCCCAAATATTGCTATCATATATATATATATGCTAGCAATTCTTTTTTTTTTCTTAGAGAGAGAAAATAATATGTATTGTATTGAATGAATTGTCCTATATACAATGGAAGCCTGTATATATAGGCTAAAAAAGTGTATCCTACTAGAAATCTAACTATGAGAAAGAGTATCCTATAAGATACCTAACTATGGAAATACCTAATATATCTAGGAAATCAATACCTAATATACATTAACATCCTCCCTCAAACTCAATGAGGATAAACATCTTGAGTTTGGATAGAGAAACTAAAACATGAAATAAAACTAAATAAATTAAAAGGCAAATAGATTGCAAAATCTGAACAGGAGCGCAGAGGGCACTTGAAATATATCATAGGCCAGAACTAAAGTCGAGAGACAGTTTATGGTCGTGCCGGACCATTGTAGGAACTGGCTGAAACTAATGCAAGGACAATTTGAGGTCGGGCCGGACCGATATAGAAACTGGCTGGAACTAATGCTGAGAGACAGTTTATGGTCGTGTCAGACCATTATAAGAACTGGCTGGAACTAATGCCAGGATAATTTAAAGGAGTCACGCTGGACCGATGTAGGAGCATACTGGAATCAATGTTCGGACAGTTTACAGGGTCATGCCAAACCGTTGTAGAGACTGGATGTTGAACTAGTAAGCGTGGCACACACATAACTCATGACGTGGTGCTGAACGATGATGGCAACAGATGACCTAGTGCGCTAGGAGGCGGCTTGGATTGTGCGCCAGAGAGGAACGGCATGGGTTATACGCCAGAGAGTGCGGCTTGGATTGTGTGCCAAAAGAGGCGGCTTAGGTGGTTTGCATGGTATATAACCATGTTCACCATGATAGGTCTCTTATAGGATACTCTTTCTCAACCTATATATACAAGCTTTCTATTGTATAGGACAATTCATTCAATACAATACATATTATTTTCTCTCTCTCTCTCTCTCTCTCTCTCTCTCTCTCTATTATTCTAACATGGTATCAGAGTTAGGTTAAGAACCTAGTAATTTTGCTTTACCGGCGGGTGGCAGCCTTGCCTTGGCCCCCCACTAGACCTCAACCTATTCCGCTGTCATGTTTTCCTTTCAGTATCACTTCACGGTGATCTCTTCCTCTATCCGCTAGTTTATTCCTACCCCAAATATCTTTATCATTTTTTTTTTTGAGAGAAATACATTTTTTTTCTCCACTTTATCTTTGTCTCTACTTTAACCTCACCTTGGTTTCTATCTTCAAACCTATTTAAGTTTGTGGGGGGTATTATACCTATATCATGGTGAACATGATTATACATCATGCAAACCACCTAAGCCGCCTCCTGTGGCACACAACCCAAGCCGCACTCTCTGGCGCACAACCCAAGCCATCCTTCTCGGGCGCACAATCCAAGCCACTTCCTCTGGTGCACCGCCAAACTCGCCTCCTGACGCATCATCCAAGCCATCTTCTGGCACACTCAGTCATCTGTTACCATCATCGTTCAGCACCAATTCATAAGTTATGTGTGTGCCACACTTGTTGGTTCAACATCAAGTCTCTACAACAGTCCGGTATGGCATTGTAAACTGTCCCGACATTGATTCCGATTAGCTCCTACATCGGTCCGACATGACCCCTTTAAACTGTCCTGGCATTAGTTCTAGCCAGTTCCTACAATGGTCTGACACATACGACAAACTATCTCTCGGTATTAGTTCTAGCCAGTTTCTATATCGGTCTAGCACAACCTTAAATTGTACTATTCTAACATATATGATAAGCGATAAGATTTGCTTTCATATCAATTATTTGATTTATTTATTTGGATATATCAAGCTTGTCGTCAACTCGTGAAACAAAGAGATTATTTCATTTATTTATTAATTTATAGGTTTATTTATTGCCAAAGTATAATACTATCATTTATTCATTTAAGCAAAATGTTATGGATCTTAAATAAATATTAAATTTTTTTTATCAAACCTCTCATATGAATGTGAGACCTACATAAATCATATGTGAGTGAGTCCCACACCTATGTGAGAGGTTTGGTAGAAAAATTAATAATTTATTTGAGATTCCTAACGTAACTCTTCATTTAGGGGTGATTTGGCATAAAGTAAATAAGTGCACTTTTTTGCAAAAGTGTACTTTTTTGGGTCACATGAATCAACATCCGATCTCTACTTTTCTACACATTTTTTATTTATTTATAAAAAGTCAAAAAAATGTACCTATTTAGAACATCCCAAGCTATCCATTAATGTGAGTTATTTATTAATTTTTGATTATTTGGAATAATCTAAATAAATGTACTTTTTGACTTTTTATGAAAAGATGTACAAAAATTTAGAGAGATTATGTGATTCAAAAAGATAAAAAGATTAAAAATATATATATACTTATATAGCACACCCCAAACACGCTCTAAACCACATGAAAAAAAAAGGCAAAATGGAGGTCAGAGTGGCCCACACGCGCCGGTCAAAGTTTGGCGCGTAAGGTCAACTTTGAACCAGAGTCCCACTCACGGCTGGAGGTTAAAGATGGCGATTTTATGGCCAATCGAAATACTTTAAATATTTACCTGGGCAAATAACATCACAAAGGCGAGTTTGGCTCAGTGGTTGAAGGTTGAGGTCTTCACTCCTTGGTTTGGAGTTCAAGTTCCACAGACAACATTTGAAGGTTTTTTTTTTTGGGAGATGGTTCACATCAGCGCCAACTTACTGTTCAGTCATTGTGGACGCGCCCTGGGGAAGGGACTTGTGCTACCACAGTTCGGACTCGTTTTGTCACGGTTCTTAATTTGAACCAAAGAGTCCAAATCCGGCAAGTCGTTTCGAGAAAACAGATTTTTAGAAAAAGAGTGCCAAACATGGACTGCTTTGCCAGATACAGGGTCGCCACCTAAATATTTTATTTGGGGGGAATTTAGGAAACCCTGATTCGGTGCCAAAGGCCACGTGTCCGTCATCACCAAAGTTGCCTTGGCTCGGGAACTTGGGTACGATTGGGGAAGGTCAGCTATGAGCATCCCCTCTCGCCCGATCAAAGATCGGCCTCTACTAACCGTGATATCTTTTTTTGAAAACATCATATGCTCTTATTCCGGTTATTAGCCCAGAATTACTATGTTATGCGCGCAGCCAACAAGAATAGACCAAATTGCCTAAATTGGAACAAAACATTTCATATTTTTTTTTAAATGATTTGCTACTCACAAGTAGGCTAAAATGCAGGTTTTGCCACCCTCGAGTGGGCTTTAGAAAAGATGGTTTTGCCACTATCTAGTGGGCTTTAAAACTTATAGTTTTAATGCATTATTCCAATTTAAGTAATCCAACCTCCATCCACGGGCATTCAAGCAGTTATATCACATAAGCAACTAGCCTCATGGTAATCATGTTGTCATGTTAGTATTCGCACGCATGCGGTATGCTAAAGCATAAAAGCTTACCTAGTACTCCAAGCCAAAACAAAAACTAGTTAGTAATGAATGCATGATCCTAGTTCATGTTAAGATGGCTAATGCAACACATGCAAAATGCAGCTAGAATAGGCTTGGCTAATCTAAGATCGCATATGAGATGCTACAAAAAACATATATTCAACTTGGAATTGAAATACAATGCAGTTAGTATGATGCGCCAAGCCCGGTGCATGCAAGACAAATGTATGGATGCACGCATGCACATCATAAGGTATGCTAATTTAAATATGCCCTAATACTAACCATCAAAAGCGGGTAAGTAAAAGGGAGAAAGAAGTGGGGGTTGGAAGACATGCACACACGCACCCACACTTATTACAATTCGCCCTCGCTCGGAGGGACCAAAAGAATATACAGGCCAAATAATAAATCAACTATCCTAGCTAATTAATTATTACAAACCCTTAATTAATTAACGAAATAAATGTAGAAAGAAGGTGGCCGCAACCCTGCCTCGGGATGCGTGGATGATGCATGCTTAATCTGTCTCGCTCAGAAACTCGCTGCCATCGCACTGTTGGCTCTGTTTACACTGCCCTGCCCCTCTAAGGATCACACAAATTTCCAGAACTGCTTTGAATCACTGCCTGAGTGTCCTGGAATGTCACCGACCAGAACATAATTCCACCGGCCATGGGAATGGTACTATCGGCCAAAACTTGTGCTATCGGCCAAACATCTTTTGCCGGTCGGCACTTAACAACACTTGCCGATCCAATTCTTCTCTTGAAACACAGAAGTTGACAAAGAGAGGGCAAGCAGTGTATGGCATGGAATTTTCAAGCAAATGTATGCATGGACACACTCCCTATCATGCAATGGACTCAAGAGAGCATGATCCTCGACCCTTAGGCTATCAATTATGCATTTCAATGCATGATGGCCTAAGAGGCCAAGTTTGCAACTTCAAAATCAAATGAAATACACACACCGAACACATCAAAGGCCCCAACCTCTATCATGCTTGACCAAGAGGCAAGGGATGCATGCACAATGAAATGCAACCTAAGCATACAAGCAAGGCTAATGCAACATGATTATGCAATGCATCTAATATGCAATAGGCACACAACCTAGACATGTAAACATACATGGCATACAACAACATGCGATGATGGACGTAAAGTAACATAGATAGCTCGCAAGCATGCCAAAATCAGTGGCCATAATGATGCAAGTGAGGCAACAAAATACATGGAATGCATGCATAATGCATTAACCAAGCTTAAGGCACAAAAATGCAACTCTACCAAAGCATGGCAAGGAGGAAATATGGCAAACAATGGTGCATGTTCCAGATCTGAAATGGCATGCGAAATGACTCCAAAATGACCCTAAAACATGAAAACACTACCATTCAAGCATGCAAGAAGCTTCAAAACTCAAAGCTAGGCATGGGCATTGCACTACAAGCATGCATAACAAGCATTATTCGACCATGAGGCATGAAAACAGTGCTAAGTCAGTCCAAAACATGCATGAAATCAGTTCAAGGCATGGCCAAAAGGTGCTAACATGAAGGGCCAAAACAACATGCAACATAGGCTAGTAAGCATGGTTTACACTACACCTATATGAAGCATATGAGAGATCACCAAACCAGCCAAAAAAAGTAACATGGTATGTCAAATAAGCCCCAAAAACCCATAGAAACAAGGTCCATGCATGCAAGAATGATGCGTTCCTTTGAAAGGCCAATAAGAGGGCTATTCTACACATGTAAGAAGGACATTCAACATAGCCAAGACAACTCTGGAAATGGCTTATGGGGATCCTCAAACCCACTGAAAAATGCCTGAAACAAAGCTTGGAAGCATGCAAGTATGGGCTCCTTTGTAAGGCCAAAAATGCAAGTAAACAAGACAATAAGGAGAGGGGATGGCCCTCTCCTTCTTAGGATCTCAAACCACCATCCTCACCACTGAAATTCCTCAAGATTTCAGTGGTGAGGAGGTCCACACAAGGTGGTCCCGAAGCTCACCAAAAATGCACAAAAAAGAGGCCAAACAAGGCCTAAGAGGGGGTAAACGACCCCAAACACAAAAGTGTTCTTAAACAAACTTCAAAAGGAGCTCAAAATAAGACTTTTTTCAGTTTATAACAAAGCCAAAATATGCTTTCAAGTAGGGCTAAAAGTGTGTGCAAATACGGGGAATAAAGAAGGAATAGTGCTCACCCTTGATGAACTTCTTCAAAGCTGTGACTCCAGCAACTTATGGACCAAAAATGCAGCTCCTTAGGACCTCTCAAGACCCTCCAAGAAGCTTAGGTTGGTGTTGGAGGTGTTAGGCTAAGAGGTGTAGTGTAAATGTGCAAGAATTAGACCCTTTTGAACCTTCTAACCCACACAAATGTAGACAGAGAGGGGGATATAGAGAGAGAGTGATATATATATCCTATATATCCGATTTTTTTCAACCCTTGAATTGGAAGGAGAAGCTCTCCTTATATAGACAAGGCAAAAGGCCTAAGCTTCTTGGAGAAGCTAAGGCAAAAGGGTCAAAGGGGGCAAGCTTCCAATAGAAGCTAAGCAAAAGGGCCAAGCTTCTTGGAGAAGCTAGGCAAGGGTGCAAAAGGGGCAAGCTTCTCTTGGAAGCTTAGAAGGGTTCAAGCTTTTTGGAGAAGCTAGACAAAGGGTTCAAGCTTCTTGGACAAGCTAGAACAAAGAGTCAAAAGGTTCAAGCTTCCTCAAGAAGCTAAACCAAGGGTTCAAAAGGTTCAAGCTTCCTCAAGAAACTAAAACAGGGGGTTCAAAAGGGTCAAGCCTCCCCAAGAAGAGGTCTCGGCTAGAAAAAGAGCCAATCGGCCAACAAAGATGGCCGACCAACCACAAAAGATGCCGACCGGCCACCAGAGGTGCTGACCGACCACAAAAGGTGCCAACCGGCCACCAAAGGCGCCGACCGAACACCAATAGTGCCGACCGACCATCACCAATGGCCGGTGGCAAGAAAACAGGGCCGGTGGCCTCAAGCCATGGCCGGTGAGATGTGGGAATGTCTGTAGACACCCCATTTTGACCGACCTTAAGACTCAGACGTCACTGATTGAGTGCTCGGTGATGTTGCATATTGTGCTCATTCAGAAGTCTCAGAGTCGCGGCCGTGCGCCCTGCCTCCAGACTTCCGAACTCTCTTCTGTGCCTTGCCTCAGTTTGCGAACCAGACTCGATTTTCTCTGTTTTCTTTCCTGAGGGGAGGGAGAGGTCCCATAGACCATCTCTCAGTGGCCGTGGGCTACATTTCATGGCCGTAGGCCATTTTGCCCATTTCGGAGCCCGGTTCCCGGTTTTCGGAGCCGTCAGGCCGTATGCCTCAGTTCGGGACCACCCAACCATCTCCGATTCCTCCGGTTTTTGGCATGCATCTCATTTACTCCCTTTTGAGGGACACTGGGGTCTTAGATACCCACTTTGTAGCCAAACACCACTTTCGGTGCTTAACGGCCGATTTTTGGGACCTCGAACTGCGTGTTTTGGCCCCCGAGCATTCGTTTTGCATCAGTTTTTGTTCATTTTTGGCAAGTACCTCTGTTTTATCACCAGGAAGATCACTGGAGGGTGGGAGGCCCGCAATTGTCTCAAAGAACTGTTATGCTCCTCGGCGCCCGTTTTTCTCACTTCCGGGCTAATGTTGAACACCCTAAGGCCATTTTCTTCGAGCCAAAACCACATATTTGTGTTGTACACACATGGGAGGACCCTAAAAACACATGGCCGGCCAGTAATTGTTAGGGCTGGGCAACCAACCCACCCGCCCGCACAAACCGCCCGACCCTACCCTACCCGCACTGCTTTGGGCGGTTTCGATGTAGATAGGCGGGCGGGTGCGGGTCAAGAAATTCACAAAAGTTCGGGTTCGGGTCGAACCCGACCCGCCCGCAACCCGCAGTTTTTTTTTTTTTTTTTTTTTTAAAAAAATTTAAGAAAAAATAACTAGTTATTATTATTATTTTTTTGCATTTTGGATAGATGGAGATAACTAGTTATTATTTTTATTTTTACATTTTGGATGAAAGTAAAATTTATTATATGGGTACTTATATACATTATCATGATCTAATGATATTTAAATTAGTGTTACTAGTTTGACTTTTATTTATATATATATATATATAATCATTATATTCTATTAGTCTAGTAAACACAGTTAAATATGATATTTTGAATTGTCATTCTATTATCACATTAATGCATATTATTATGATCATGTGTACTATTTATTATGATCATGAATTGTATATCTTGTAATTTAATTTATAACTCTTCTAAAAAAAAAAAAGTTGTTTAGAAAGTAACAAAAAATGTCAAATTTGCTTAAGTTAAAAAAAAAAAAAAAAAAAATCTAAACCGCAAACCGAACCGCACCCGCCCGCACAAACCGCAAACCGCATCGCGGGCGGTTGCGGGTCCATTTTTCCCCAACCGCATAAGTGCGGGTCGGGTCGGTTTTGACCCGCAACCCGCCAAAATCGACCCGTGAGCAGCCCTAGTAATTGTAATTGGACCTTTTGAACCCCTTCTAAAAGTGGCATGTTGTCTCTCCGGTTTCAGAGTTGCCAAATTCCAACCACAGGGCCTTGTTGTACACACATGGGAGGACACCAACCTTTGGTGGCTGGCCAGAAATTCTCAGTGAACTTTTTGACCCCTAGCCGGCCGACCATAGGGGGTGGCCGGCCGGCCACCTGCAAGAAAAGTGGGAGGCCGGCCATGACCCTCTCAGTCCACACTTTACAGCTGTGTAGCTGTTTCCCCCAGAAAAGATCTGTATCCGGGGGATATTTTGAAGGGGAACACTTGGGTGCATTTCCCTCCACCTTTGCCCTCCTCTTTTGGTCCTTATAAGGAGCCTCCCAACTCTTAGGCTAGGGTTAGAAAAACTCTCTTAAGAGCTTAGATAGATATCTCTCTCCATCTCTCTCAAATTCTCAAGTTTTGGTTCCATTTCTTCATCACCATCAAGCACCACCACCACTACTCTATTTCCAGCAGCTAGGAGAGCTTTCCAGCAGCTAGGAGGCATCCATTCTTCAAGCAAAAAGGCAGCCAAGACTTGTCTTCAAGGGTAAGTCTCCATTTCCCCCTTTTGTAACACTTTCTTGCTTCATTTCTTAAGCCTACTTTCTCACTGTTTTGGGATCCGACCCTAACTGAAACTAGGCCTTTTTTGAGCCATTATTCATGTTTGTTCAAGGGCTCAACCCTGTTTGAGCCCTCCATCTTGCACTTGTTTCAATATCCTCTTATATGCCATTTTTTTGCATGAAATTTCTAGCCTATGAGTGATCTGTTTTCGAGCATAATGTAAACTGTAAGTGGGCCTATTTTGAGCCTCTCTCCAATATTGAAGAAGGGCTCAACCCTTTTTGGGCCCCCTATCTTGTACTTGCTTCATAATCTCTCCTATTTACCGTAAGTTTGCATGATTTGTTTGGCCTACATGTAGTCTGTTTTGGAGCATGTCATGAACTGTGAGTAGGCTTATCTTGTGTCCGTCTACAACATTGTATAAGGGATAAACCTTGTTGGGGGTCCCCATGTTATACTTGTCATTATACCCCTCTTTGACCCCCATTTTTGCATGCTTTTTTAAGCTTATCTAGCTTCTGTTTTCTGCCATCATCAGAACTGGAAAGAGTCATATTTTGATCTTTTTGACATATTTCATTAAGGGTCTTTGCTGGTTTGATGAATTTTTGGGGTACCTCATGTTATAGCCTTATGTATCCTAGTTCTTGCATGGCATTTTTAGCATGTTTTCATACTGAGTTGGGGGATGTCATCTACTGTAAATGGTCATATTTTTAGTCTCTCTTCAGTGTTGTAGAAGGGTATTTTGCTTTTTGGGCATTGCATGTATCACTTGCTTCATAGCCTCCCTTGTGGAGCCATTTTTGTATGCCATTGTTTCCCTATCTATGCTTGCTGTTTGGCCATGTTTTAAACTGGAAAATTCTTGTTTTGGGGCTGCCTTGCTACTGTATTTTCATCCCATGTCCATATTGTGCATGCATTGCATAGCTATAGGCCATTTCGGGTGCCTAAATTCGCATTTCGGGATCATTCCTTGCATTTGGTGTCATTTCGCCATCTTTCGGGACTGTTTTCCCCCATATTTCAGTGCTGAAATTCCATTGGCATGTTTGCATATCATTTTCTATGTCATTTCATGCCTTAATGCCATTGCCTCGGTTTGCGTGCCCATGTGCACGCATTTCGAGGCATCTCATTTTCATCCATCGGCCTCTCATATGAGCGTGGCTGTGGCTCACTAATGTTAGTATAAGTCCATTTTGCATTGTGTATGTCATTTTAGCATCATTGCATTCCGTATGCCATTGCCTCGGTTTGCGTGCCCGTGTGCACGCATTTCGAGGCACTTCAGTTTTATCCGACGGCCTCTTATGTGAGTGTGGCTGAGGCTCTCTCATGTTAGTATAAGTCCATTTTGCATTCCATATGCCATTGCCTCGGTTTGCGTGCCCGTGTGCACGCATTTCGAGGCAACTCATTTTTCATCTCTCGGCTTCTTATGTGAGTGTGGCAGAGGCTCTCTCATGTTAGTGTAAGCCCATATTTCATTGTTTATGCCATTTTAGTCTCATTGCATTGCGTATGCCATTGCCTCGGTTTGCGTGCCCGTGTGCACGCATTTCGAGGCATCTCATTTTCATCCGACGGCTTCTTATGTGATTGTGGCTGAGGCTCTCTCATGTTAGTGTAAGTCCAATTGCATTGTGTATGCCATTTCATGCCTTAGGATCATCGCCTCGGTTTGCGTGCCCGCGTGCACGCATTTCGAGGCATCTCATTTTCATAGCATTGTGCATGCTAGGATTGTATTTTAGTTGCATTCATGCATATCATGCATATTGCATAATGTTCGGGATAGGAGTTAGCCCGGGCACGGGAAACGAGGCACGTTTCGTACTCCGAGTGACGGAACGAGTCTCAATTCCCAAGTCACCGACACTCCGGATTACCCATGATGGAGTTAGGTTTTGTTGTAGCATTCATATGCATTCATTCTGTATTGAGTTGTGCAATTCGGCTCCTCGGCCATCATGCATCGAGATGCGTGTTGGTGGCACGAGGATCGAGGCATGCATATATCTGTAAAAATACATTGCTATGCCCCTTTCTTGCTCTCTGTTGCAGCATATCAACAATCAGTAGTCTTCCGAGGCTTGGCGCGCTTTTCAAGAAACATTGCAAAACAGAGGCTAATCGGGGCATCGTCGTGGATTTCCGCGCAAAGCAGCCCAAACATGCATCATTTCATCATCCGGAGCAGAATCAAGGCAGTCCCTGGCTTGTATGCCAGCCTTATTTTTCTTAGTTAATTTGTTAATTAATTAGGGATTTGTATATTATTTGGACTGTAATATTCTTTCATTTTGGGACTGTATTATTTATTTGGACCCTCTGCGCGAGGGCATAATTGTAATAAGTGTGGCTGAGTGTGATGTATGTCTTCCAACCCCCACTTCTTTCTCCCTTTTATTTACTTGCTTACGATGGTTAGATATAGGGCATGTTTCAATTAGCATACAGTATGACAGCATGTTTGCATCATTCATTTGTTTTGCACGCACCGGGCTCGGCGCATCATACAAACTACATTTGTATTTCAATTCCAAATTGAATACGTGTTAGTTGTAGCATTCCACATTCCATGTTTAAAATAGCCGAGCCTGATATGATTTGCATTTTTGCATGTGTTGCATTAGGCATTTCTGTATATTTAAGATCATGCATGATTTCTGACGAGCTTCTATTTTGGCTTGGAGTACTCGGTGAGTTTTATGCTTTAGCATCCTTGCATGCGTGTGAGTGACTGCCATGAATAGCATGCTTACCATGAGGCTATGTGCTTATGTGATATAACTGCCTTGAATGCCTGTGGGTGGAGGTTGAGTTACTTGAATTGGGACAATTCATCAAATGTTTGTTTTGAAGCCCACTAGATAGTGGCAAAATCACGTTTTCTAAGCCCACCCGAGGATGGCAAATCCACGTCTTAGCCTACCTGCGGGTAGCACCATCAAACCATTTTCAAAAACAAACATAAAGTGTTTTGTTCCAATTCAAGCGGCTCAGTCTATACTTGTATGCTGTGCGCATCACATAGTAACCTAGGCTAATAACCGGAATAAGAACTCACAATGTTTTCAAAAACAGATATCATGATTAGTAGAGGCCGGTCTTTGACCGGGCGAAGGGTCGCCACGGTGACCTTCCCCAATCGTACCCAAGTTCCCGAGCCGAGGCAACTTTGGTGATGACGGACACGTGGCCTTTGGCACCGAGTCAGGGTTTCCTAAATTTCCCAAAAATAAAATATTTAGGTGGGGACTCTGTATCTGGCAAAGCAGTCCATGTTTGGCACTTCTTTTCTAAAAATCTGTTTTTCTCAAAACGATTTGCCATATTTGGACTCTTTGGTTCAAGATTAAGAACCGTGACATTTGAGTCCTTTGAACTGTAGTAGACCCAATATCGAACCAGAACGGGGGGGACTCGCACTCCCTTCCCCCGGGATGCGTTCGGGGACGTCTACAGTTTCTGGCGACTCTGCTGGGGATTTAGAGAACTTGACTCGAACTCGTGATATCTGGTTTTGACTACACTTGTGTGTTTCTTTGCATTGCATTTGCATTGGTGCGCCTAGGACACCGTGTTTGCCATCTGCTATTCCTGAGCGGTTTGCCGGAGGCTTGTCTTGTCAAGGCATGTCCATAAGGCTGATCGGTTACGGGCTCTGCCAGTATGGGAACACAAACCCCGGTTTTACCGGGGCACCCTTTTTGACCATTCGACCTAGTGCATATTCGGATCCATAGTGACCATTCCAAACTAGGATAGGTTGCTTACCCGTTTATAGGTTGTTTGAAGCCGCTGCGTGCGTAGTGAAACCCTAGTTCCTGACAAAATAGGACAGGGAAACCCTACCCCAACATAGGGGTGTTTTCAGCTCTCACTTGTCTGCTATGTGCTTGTTAGAGTGTGCCTCTACAGGGAATGCATGTATCAGTTGAGTTTGGGCAATGAGCCTGTGGGCATCAGTCAGTATCTGAGAATCAGTTGTCTGCGGATATCCGATTCAGTTTTGGGGAACAGTGATCAGTGATTGAGGACAGTGTATTTTCAGCTTATCAAATGCGTGTTGTATGCCCGACTGTGCGTTGTGTGTATTTAATTTAAGCTATTATGCTGCCCGTTTTTCTGGTCATTTATTTCCTTTTTGCTTTATTATCTTTTTGCTAGGGTAGGTTTTTAGCACGATTGCTTCCGAACCAATAGATACCCCCCAAGCACTTTGGACACGAGGTCGCCGACTCAACCGATCCGAGGATCTCGTTGACGGACATCCAGTGTTCCACTCTCTATTTGAGTTCGAGGTAGATCATACAGCTCTGAAACTCAGTAAGCTAGAAAAGCTTTTCAAGAAATCGCAGGGGGTAAAGGTCATCCCAGACATTGAAGATGGCTACACTGACGTGGCCGTGACACTGCCAGACAGATTCAAGATGCCACAGATTGATCGTTTTGATGGGTCAGGGGATCCTATGGTCCATCTCCAGCTATTTTCAGACATCTTGAGGCCAATGGGCCTAACTCGACCACAAAAGCTTTCTTTATTTGGTAGAACTTTGTCGGGGGTGGCGGCCATCTGGTACGCAAAGTTAGAAGATGATGTGAAGAGAAATTGGGATGAGCTAGCTGAGGCCTTCGTTACACGATCTTTCGTATATCTGGCAGACGAGATTACAACACGTGATCTCGAAACAACGAAGCGAGAACAAAGAGACTTTCTCGATTTTGTAACTCGGTGGAAGCAAAGGCATCGATGATGACCTTGAGGCCAACAGATAAAGATCAAATTCGGATGATTGTGCGTAATCTCCAACCGGTTAATCACGAAAATGATCGTACTCCTTTTCCCACCTTCTCAGTTACGAGATGGGGTCTGGATCGAGGATGCGATGAAGCAATGTTTGATCGACCAGGACCGAGAGCAGCCCCGAAGGACATTCAACCGTAATAACACCGCAGGCCCGAGTGGCGCTGCCAACACAAGGACTTCGGAGGTCGGCATGGTCACCACCACTCCCCCTTCCCAACCAAGGCCCGCAGCGGCCACACCCTTTTCCAGTACCTCCGGGAGCAGTAACCAAGCCCCAAGATATCAATCCAGAGGCCAAAGAACCTTCACTCCACTATACATACCCTTGTCCAAGGCTCAGGGGGTGTTAATCAAGAAGAAGCATCTAACGCCCCTAGAACCAAGGCCACTACCAAATCCACTCCCTCCCTCTCATGACCGAGCAAAATACTGCGCGTATCACCAACAGCACGGTCATGACACCGACCGTTGTTACAGATTGCGTCATGAGATTCAGGATCTCATTGACAAACAGGTGATCGTGCCTCCCGAAAGACCCAACGTCAACAATACCCACTCCTCGTACATAACCAAGATCCACCACCCAAAAGAGTCAACCTCATCCAAACTGGGGTCGTTTCCTACGATCCTAGTATCTATATTACTCCCTCTCACCTACCCAAGCCAGAGGTGATCCTTCCTGATTGCACTGACTTGTGCATGTTAGACACCTTCACAACCCAATCTAAGCCAGAGGTGGTGACCTCCGAAGATGGAACGGGGCAGGTTTCAGAGGAGAACAGAATTGGTGAGTCTGGGATGGGACAGCCTGGGAATTGTGCTGGAAGAGCTTATGATCCAAGCAGATATATCTTATCGGTGAGCGATCTGAAATGAGTGTGAAATTGCCCGGAAAAAATGAATTGTGCATGATTGAGGGACGGACTAGAACAAAGGCGGATGATCGACAGCGGTGGAAGAAGATTTTGCTAACCTCCGGTTCTTCAACGACCAAGCGGGGATGCAACAATCAATTGGTTTGAGTATGGAGAGTCGGCAGAGATTGGCGGATGGTTAGATGATCAGCCAGATGTTGTGGAAATTCAGCGAGCAAAGGCGGCGGGGTATCAATGATGGCCGGAAGGGCCGAGAGTCAGAATGAATTGCCGGAGAGCGCCGGTACAAAGAATTTCGCTCGGGATCAAGATATTGTGAAAACCGAACAACAAATCCTACTAACACAGGAGGAGCAACAGAAGAGGTGGGATTCTGAGAGAATTCGGAAAGCCAAGAACCATGAAGAAGTTGAAAGTGCTACGAGCACAAGAGCAGGACATGCTGTGAGCATGTGGGATGAAAGTACCGAGAGTACGAACTTGCCAGAACCAGATAGGTGTCTGTTGAATGCTAGCGGGATGTGGTGGGAAGACGATAACTTATGTCTTGCCCACACGAATGAAGATTGGGCAGGTGCTCAACCAGATGACACTTGGTACCTCAATGAGGTGGACCACATGACCAGGAGCGGGCGGTACTTCAAGCCCCCACACCTAGACCAACCCGAAACATCTGGGAAAGATAAAGAGGCAGAGAAACAGAGAGAGAAGCAAATTGAAGAAGAAGCTGTACTGAGACAGTTAAAGAAAATACAGGCAGACATCTCCATCTGGGGACTGCTTATGGCTTCAAGGGTTCACAGACAGGCTGTCCTATCTGCTATGGACAAGGCCAAACTCTCCATCGAAACCACGCCAGAGCAGCTGGTTGGGCTGGTTTTTCCGGGAGGAGGTTCCCCGGCATTAACCTTTTCAGACAAGGAGTTGCCACCTGAGGGTGTGAATCATAACAAACCCCTCTACATCTCCGTGGAGTGTAGAGATAAGTGGATACCGGTGGTACTTGTTGATACCGGGTCTGCTATCAATGTCTGCCCAGTCAGAACGGCATATGCAATTGGGTTAAAACCCGCAGACTTCATACCAACCACTCAGGTAATCAGAGCTTATGATAATACCAGTAGGGAAGTGATGGGGACTATCAAGGTTCAAACCCAGGTTGGTCCAGGACAACACAACATTGAATTTCATGTCTTAGACGTTCTCGCAACCTTCAACTTGCTCTTGGGGCGGCCGTGGTTGCACCAAGTGAAAGCAGTCTCTTCCACTCTGCACCAGATGTTAAAATACCCTCACGGGAAGGGGGTTGCAATTGTTTTCGAAAATTCATCCATCCATCCGCCGCCAGAAGTGTCTACACCAGTTTTGGAGATCGAGCACGGCACGGAGGATGTGTTCTTATCGGGGTTCACTTTGGCGGAGGCCCGGGTAGTGCAAAATATTATGGCTGTAAATGAAGGTGTGTACGTTAGTGCTCAATCCGTCTACCTCATGAACAAGTTACAACATATTCCCGGGATGGGATTAGGAAGAAGCGGCAGGAAAGGAGTCGCAGCATTGGCCGAAATGCCACACAACCCGTATACCTTTGGGCTGGGTTATCTGCCCACTAAAGAAGACTGGGTAAGGAAAGGAAAGGAAATGGCCGGCAGAGCCAGAGCGAAACAGGCTGGGAAACCTTTTGACTTAATGCACAGGCCCATCCAGGGTACCCTGAACGGACGCTTCGTCCGGGAGAGGGAGGACTTTCCATTTTGCGGCTTCCCAGAGCCATGGTTAAACGCGGAGAAGAAGCGCGTACCAGGTTTCAAAATCTTCTTCGATCTGCAACTATCTGGGGATGACGTTGCCACAAAGCAGACAGACCCAACAACTGAGGTTGAGTAGAATAAAGTAGTGGATCCTGAGGGCACAGAATTGGGAATGGGGGTAGCACTGGCATGTCTCCTCTCTGATCCTCCGATCGACCAAGAGTGCTTGGGGGATAACTTCGTGGTTTCCATGATTGGGGATGAAAGCAGTGCGGTGACCATGACTATCTTGGATGCATCAATCGCACCCTTTCTCACTTGGCGATCTGAGGAGGATTTTTGTCCAGGAAGGGTCGGGGTAGTGGCCGAATCTGATTCCACCGAGTCCTGTGAGTCGGAATCAGGTTCCAGCTCGACTGAGTCTGAGTCTGGTACTCCTGGGGATGTTAACCCGGATGCCACAGTCCTGTCTAGGTCGTCTTTTTCCTTTTCATTTGAGTCTGTTGTAACCAATGAACTAGACGATTTGGATGAACTTAATGAGAATGAGGTGAATGTGGTTTCCGAGTACTTTTCTGTGCCCTTGATTTATTGCATTAATTCAAACTTTCAAAATTTTGATCAAAACGACGAGGACGAAGTTCCTCCAGTTTTACAACGTTTAATTGAGCAAGAGCAAGAGAGATTTGTTAAACCATTAATGGATGAAATCATTACCGTGAATATTGGTACTGAGGAGGACCCACTGCTGGTCCAGATCGGGTCCACGTTGTCTTCGGAGGAACGCGAGTGCTTAGTCGCTTTATTAAAAGATTTCAAAGATGTTTTCGCGTGGTCCTATGAAGACATGCCTGGAATCAATCCTGAGATTGTACAGCATCGGATCCCCCTTGACCCCGAGGCCCAACCTGTCAAGCAGAAACTCAGAAGGATCCGCCCGGATTGGGCTCTTAAGATTAAGGAAGAAGTCACCAAGCAAATCGACGCAGGCTTCCTGCTGGTATCTGAATATCCGACTTGGTTGGCCAACATTGTTCCGGTGCCGAAGAAAGATGGCAGGATCCTGGTGTGTGTAGACTTCAGGGATTTGAACAGAGCTAGTCCGAAGGACGACTTTCTCTTACCGCACATCGATGAGTTAGTAGATTTCACAGCAGGGCATGCATTGCTCTCATTCATGGATGGCTTCTCAGGATACAACCAGATAATGATGGCACCAGAAGACAGGGAAAAGACCGCATTCACCACCCGTAGGACATATCACTAAGGTAATGCCGTTTGGGTTGAAGAACACTGGAGCTACTTATCAACGGGCCGCGACCACAATACTACATGATATGATCCACAAAGAGGTTGAGGTGTATGTGGACAACATGATTGTCAAGTCCAAAGAAAGAGAGGGCCACTACACCGCCTTGCACAAGTTTTTTCAAAGGATCAGGGAATTCCGGTTACGGCTAAACCCTCAGAAATGTACGTTTGGTGTTACAGCGGGAAAAATGCTAGGGTTTCTGATTACACAAAGGGGCATCGAGGTCGACCCTTCCAAAATCAAGGCCATCCTAGAAATGCCACCACCAAGGACTGAAAAGGAGGTGCGAGGCTTTCTGGGTAAAGTGCAATTCATAAGACGGTTTATTTCAAAACTAACCTTGACTTGTGAACCACTCTTTGGCCTCCTCAAGAAAGGAAAGAAGTTCCAATGGGACGGCCGATGTCAAGCTACATTTGAACAGATTAAAGAATATCTACAGAACCCACCCGTTTTATCGCCACCAGAGCCGGGGAAACCGTTGATTTTGTATCTGTCAGTAACTGAAACTACAATGGGCTGCATGCTTGCACAAGAATCAGAAGATAAGGTGGAAAAAGCCATCTATTATTTGAGCAAAAAGATGCTGGAGTATGAGACCCGATATACACCGCTGGAAAAGGCTTGTTTAGCTCTGGTATGGGCTACCAGGAAGCTGCGGCACTACCTGTTAGCTCACTCTGTAATGTTGGTTTCATGACTTGATCCCATCAAATATCTTTTCGAGAAACCAGCACTTACGGGTAGGCTAGCTCGTTGGTTGTTGTTGCTCTCCGAATTTGATCTCACGTACGTGACACGCAAGTCAGTGAAAGGAAGAGCAGTGGCAAAGTTCCTTGCCGACCACCCGGTTGAGGGGGATGAAGCGGTCGAGTACCTATTCCCAGATGAATCAATTCTTCATATCGACGAAGAAACTTGGACGATGTACTTTGACGGAGCGTCAAATCAACATGGGTATGGGATAGGAGTGTTGCTGATAGCACCCGACAATTCCCGTATCCCTCTAGCCTTCAAACTCCGGTTCAAAGTCTCGAACAATGAAGCAGAATATGAGGCGTGTATCGTTGGTCTAGAAGCAGCCTTGGAACTAGGGGCAAAACGGCTGGACGTCATTGGGGATTTGAACCTTGTTGTGTCTCAGGCTAAAGGAGACTGGAAGGTAAAAGAGGAAAAGATTATGATGTTTCACCAAACCTTGGATTTGCTGATTCCTTGGTTTGAGAAGTTAAGTTTTACTCATCTACTAAGAGAGAACAATAGGTTCGCAGATTCTTTAGCAACTCTATCATCCATGATAGACATCCCATGTGGAGTCCGAATGCGTCCGGTCATCATTGACCAGAAATTTGCACCTGCCTATGAGTCGATTGCAGCCATAGATGAAGTTCAGGACGAACACCCCTGGTATTACGACATCTGGAACTTCTTGGAGAAAGAAGCATACCCGCCAGGGGTAAATGCCAAAGACAAGAGGGCAATCAGAAGAATGGCAGTTCAGTTCATCATCTGCGGGGGTAAACTGTATAAACGGGGTCATCTGGGAATGCATAAACTGTGCGTTGATGCTGAAGAGTCAAAGCGTCTGATGGAAGCCATCCACGGGGGTGAATGTGGTGCACACATGAATGGGGTAATGTTGGCACGGAAGATCCTTAGACAAGGTTACTACTGGTCCGCCATGGAGGAGGATTGTACTGGCTTAAAAGCGATGTCACAAGTGTCAAATTCATGCAAATCGCATGAACATCCCGCCAAAAGTACAACATGACTTCGCCATGGCGTTTTACATGCAGGAAATTGATGTAATTGGAGCTGTTACGCCAAAGGGGTCGAATGGGCATGAGTTCATCTTGGTAGCGATAGATTATTTCACAAAGTGGGTTGAGGCCCAATCTTATGCGGTGTTGAAGGCTTCGCATGTAGCAAAATTTATCAGAAATAACATTATATGTCGCTACGGAGTCCCAAATGAAATCGTTTCAGACAATGGTTCCCACTTCAAAAAGGAGGTGATCAATTTGTTGGAGAAATACAATGTGGCTTTTCATAAGTCGTCTACTTACCGGCCGTAAACCAACGGAGCAGTTGAGGCCGCCAACAAGAACATCAAGCGCATACTACAGAAGATGGTGGAAACCTATCGGGTGGCGGATAAAGCTGCTTCGTGAGACTCTGAGGACTTCAATCAGAACTTTTACTGGGGCGACTCTGTACTCATTAGTTTATGGGATGGAAGCCGTTCTGCCTATTGAGATTGAGGTCCCGTCATTACGAGTATTGGTAGTGCCGGATAATGAAGCGATTGGCGACAAAAGCAGTTGAGGAACTCATGCTTTTTGATGAAAGAAGGTCAAAACCTTGCACCATATCCAAGGTTATCAACGCAGAATCGCCCGGGCTTTTAACAAGAAGGTTAAGTCCAGGAATTTGAAAGAAGGAGATTTGGTACTCAAAGACAACCGAGCTCCCATCCACGACCCAAGGGGCAAGTTCAGACCCAATTGGACTGGTCCCTATATTATCAAGTCAATCTGGTCAGGTGGAGCTGTGGTTCTAATGGATCTAGATGGCTTGGAGTTTTCTCAACCGATCAACATGGATAAGTTAAAGAAATACTACCCCTGAGAGGCTCGCTAGGCCGAAAACCCGAAAGGGCGACCTAGGCAAAATTCAAAGCATAGAAAATTTGAAATTATAAAAAGCCCGAGCTCATAAGGTGAAAACCATAAGGGCGGCCTTGGCAAAAGTTAGAGCGCAAAAGGAGAGTAAAAATACCCGAGCGAACCCAAGCCTGAACTACGTAAGGCTTGATTCCCATCTATGGGATACGTAGGCAGCTTCATCCTAAAGTTCAGCCACAATCTTTTCCCCGATCAACTTTGTCCATTTGATCATCTCAGTCATCTCTATCCATTAGCATTTATCGTGATCTTCGGTACAGTGCTATTCAGACTAGGGGCAACTTCCGTTGCAATGAAGTGTTGCGGCACCATTCAGACTAGGGGCAACTTTCCGTTGCCATGAATCGCCGAGGCACTTTTCAGACTAGGGGCAACTTTTCGGTTGCTAGGATCCGGGGTTGTGCATCTCAGTGACAGATCTCAGGCGTGTCCAGTTTTGATCCATATCGAAAATAGTTTTGAAAAGTTTTAATAAAAGTTGACTTTGTTCAAATTAATCTTTTCACAACTAAGACCATTTTTTGGACCAAAAGCGGAGAATTTTCAGTACCACAACCTTCAACTTCATTGATTTCAAAACAGAGTTCTCTCGCTCTTGCATACAATTGAAGTTGTTTTTTATTACACTCATAACGAAAACTTGAAAGTACTAATAAAGCAATAAATCTGGGGCATAGTCAAGTCAAGTGTCCCTGCGCCCCCTCCCAGAGCTGGTTGAAGCCTCTGATGCCAACCTAGGCCCAACCTGTGCTTCTTCGTTGAGCCAATCCCAGCATTCGTCAGACAAAGTGCAACTAAAAGTGGGAGCAGGAGCCAAGAGTTCTCTAATTCTCCATGTTGCGGCCTGCCGAGCTAGCTGTGCGCCTCGAACCGGGAATGTAGCCGGATACTCTATCCCTTCTGGTGGGCAAGTCTGCTCATGACCAAATTGGCGCAGAATACGGAATGGGAAATAGAATACACAATGAGTCAAGCAGATCAAACGGATCCCAGTGTCCTGGAACATGCTATAGCCCATCGCCAGAAGGTTAAGCCAAGGACAGCGCCAGGCAATGTGTTCAGCTGACAAGTTGCACATCCATTCAAACCACCATCCCTCATCAAGGGCGTCAACCAGGCGTTGTCGAAAGAAGTAGCCGCGGGCTGAGTTAGCAGGGCAAGAGTCCACAACTTGCAATTTATCCATCAACCATATCTGGGGAGGGATGAAAAATGAGAGAATAAAGAATAGAGAGATGTGCGATGAGAGAAAAGTAAGATAAGGGTTTTGTGAAAAAGCAGCCGAGGGCAGTGATATGAGCAAATACATATGTGAGCTTGGGTGGGAAACATTACCTGCAGCGATGAGTGGACTCCCATAAACTGGTTGTCTCTTGGCGGTAGAAGGCATCCAAACCTAGCAGGGTCTCGGCCAATGTCATGGCGATGACTCTTTCCTTCCCTCAAGCCTTGGCGACTTCAATCAAGCGGATGCTAGCTCCTCGGGCAGACAAACAGAAAATGAGATAGCATGCACAAGCAGAGGGCATGTTGTCGGAAACCTTGCCAATAATGGTTGCTGTGGTCACCGGCATCAGAGAATCGGTAAATCAGGCTCGGGATATCAAACATGCCATTACCAATCAGAGATCGAGCATCATGCGCATTGAGATCGCACATCCGCCCTAAAGCTTGGGCATGGCCAAAACGAGATTGGGGCAAGATCTCTTCTGAGCGTTCAGACTCCATCAAAGCTTGAAAATCTTCAAACGTAGGACATACCTCTTGCCCTCCGAAGCTGAAGACATGCATCGCCGGGTTCCAAAATCTCACTGCGGCGTGGAGGAAAGGAAGATGTAGCGGAGTCTGGCCCAGCGTGAATAGTGCATTCAAGCCGAAACCCCGGAAGTTCAACTTTTCCGACCCATCTAAAGAAGAGATCCAAGATGCGAGATTTTCTGTGAGAAATGCCTCCATTTTGTGCAAAGCAGTGATGAAATGAATAAATTCCAAGGTTGGAGCATTATAGGGGGTAAAATACTATTCGAGGACACGTGTCACAATTCTGGAAGCTGCAGGGAGAGGTGGCCGGCCGGCCACCTATTCTAGCAGGCCGGCCACCCTTGATTCAAAAACCTAGCAGGCCGGCCACCCTCCAATCCCCAAAAGCAAATGTGGCCCACCATGCTCATTGGTCCTGTTTTGCCCTCCAGAAGGAAGTTTGAGGCACTTTCACGCATCGGGAACGTCGAAGGCCTCCATTTCTCTCAACTTCGGATACGTTCCATCATCCAGATCGTCCGTCCGAAGTACGCTTTGTTGTTTTTTTTGCTTATCGAGTTGTTGTTTAGTTTATCGAGTTGTAAGTCTTGTCGAGCTGTCGCATTTTGTGTTTTGAGTTATTACTTTTTGTTTACCTTTTGTTTATGCGATTTTGTGGAGTCTTCTTTGTTGAGTCGTTAACATTGTCGTGCTTTGCTTATCGAGTTGTAAACTTGCTAAGGTTCTGTTATTTCTTAGTGAGTCGAGTTTTGATTTGTTGCGTCGGTTCATTACCTGACCCGGTAAATACACAAGGCACATTTTCTTTCAATTCTATTTTGTGCAAAATGATGCAATGCGATGCTAAGAATTTCAAATACAAACGCCTTTTCAAAAGCTGTTTCATTCCATCATGTTTTACAGGAAATAAAACTGCCTAACAATATGCAAAGTGCTACAAACTACTAGCAAAAAGTAAAATAAAGCAGGAAATAGCATCAATATCCTCGGGAACGGGAATGGGGAGGCCCTCTCATCCTCTTCTGCGAGACAACCTCTGCACCATCAACACCATCCGGGTCAGAGCTATCATCCTCCGGATCGCCCTCAGCCTCATCTCCGCTCTCGGAACCAAGACCGGAGCCTCCCTCCCCAGCAGATGTCTCTGACTCACGGTCTGCGACCTCCTCCTCCTCCTCCTCAATAATGGGTGCCCTGCGTCTGCGAGACGACCCTGCTCCTCGAGCTCCTCGAAAAGGCCTAGATGGCCCAGCTCCCTGAGAAGGCCTGGATGCCCCGACTCCTCGAAAAGGCCCAGATGGCCCAGTACCTCGAACAGGTCCAGTACCTCAATCTCCCTGAGAAGGCCCGGGTGGTCCGGCCCGCGGCGGAGCATACACGGGAGGCATCTGAAAGTGAAAAGTTCAATACATCAGTTCAAATATGAAAAGCAGATGCAAGTACAATATGCGAGTGGGGTGTGTATCAGATGTGCTCTACACAGTCTACCAATACAGCAGGATGTTCAAAACTAGCGTATCATCAGAAATATGCTAAATATAGGGAAGATGAATAGTACATGCACGCCCATAATGGCTAGCTGTGCCTCCCTCCAAAGAATCATGCCCTCGAATGTGGCCAGCATCCCGAGTATCTCATCCGTGTACTCAACTGGAGGCTACAGATACAAATGCAAAACTATCAGTGAGGGAAGGAATGTCCAATGTCGGTGATAAATCAAAGTCAGAAACATCTGGGGCGAATCAAGGTCTCTGACATATCTGTGGTTAGGAAGAGGAGGCTCTAGCGAGACCTGGTAAGGAGTCCCGAACCACCAACTCGTCAACTCGGTCGGCATGTCTGGCCACCCAGGATTATGAAGAGACGGAGGGATCGGAGGAATCGAACTACCTCTACCCCTAGATGCACCAGCTCTGCTAGAGGAGGGCATATCCGTAGCACGGGCATGACTCGAAGATGGTACATCAGTAGGCCTCCGTGGTAGAGCACGCACTCCCGTCAAGGGGGGCATCAGATATATACGACGATAGGTGGCGTAGTCCCCCTCCATGAGATGTAACAAAGCATCGGTGCCCTGCATAGCACTAATGACCTCCTGGGCAGAGAGTCTATCGGCAGTCCGCATAGTGGCTGGAGGTACAGCAGGAGGGTCTTGAGAATCGTACCCCCACACCTGACGCAGAAAGCGTTCCCCCAGGAACCATGCCCTACCAACTGGTCCTTCGAGCAGGAACCTATACTGGGAATTACCCGATCCTCCGGGATACTGATGTCGGAGACCATCACCTAAGACCGCCCAGGGCTGCCAAGTAATCTGCGGATAGCCAGTGCATAAATCAATCAGAAATCAGGAATGTGCAGGGCAGATCAAAGATGAAAATGAAAGGAACTGAGAGTTCTGAAATAACTCTGTCGTCCGCACAGTATCAAAATACTGTCGCAGGTAGAAGAGAGTCTCTTGAGGTCTCGGTCGGTGCTCGCCCTCGAATACCAATAAAAACGGAGTCATAAGGAGTCCTGCCACCTCCATCTCCGAGGCTAATGTGGGAAAATATACGTACACCCATAGCTGAGAAAAGCAGTGCGGAATGTGAATACAAAGTGCTAAAGGGAGAATATAAAGTGCAAAGTGCACCGTGTGTGCAATGAACAAGTAATGAGGAGCAGAAATGTAAATCAAGAGGACAGAACGTACCTCCCAGGCTCTCCAATAGCCGCCGAGTAAGTCTCCCCGCCCGCGAGAGGCTGCACTCATGTAACAATAAAGGGTAGCCAGGCCAGCGCCACCCCAATCATACCGACTGACCTGTGACAGGTCCACTAGGGCACTCAAGAGATACAACCCGACAGTGTTCCCCCTATCAGCAAATAGAGTGGTGCCAAAGAGGAACATAAGGAAACCTCGGGTGTACTGCTCGACCTCCTCAGGGGACTCAGGCTCCATCTCCGGCCTCCGAAAACGGGAAGAGAACCAGTGTACTGACTCTCCTAAGCTCTGGTCTCTGGTGGGCGAGCCCCCAATAGATGTGTCCATGCGGCCTCCTACTCTCCCATATCCTCGTCATAAGGTATGGGCCAACCGCCTATGTCTAGGCCGGTGAGTACGGCAAAGTCCAGCGGAGTCATGGTCATGCCCCAAGTGGCAGAAAAATGGAAAAAATTGGTAGTGTCCCACCATCTCTCCACCAAGGCAGCTAACAATGTCCCATCCGGCAGACAATGGATAACCCCGTCTGCACGTGCTCAACCCCGCCGAATCAACCAAATCTGGATACCTCTGGAAGCTCAACAGTACCATTCTCTCATGGCGATGAAGCCATATCCTCAAGACGGCGAGAGCCAACTCGATTCGAATGAATACATGTGTTCAAGATACAATAAAATGCAAGTCGATGCAAGTAACAAAACGTGTGCAAATGAAATGAAGTAGCTGTGTGCAAATGAAACGAATTAGTGGGGTGTGTGTTCACTTCAAATCTGGGTGCGTGTTCAAGAACTCGTGTTTTGGGTCATGTGTTCAATCCTTAATCGATTATGCGTGTTCACTTCAAATGGGTCGCGTGTTCGTAAAATTTCGTATTTGGCCGTGTGTTCAATCCTTAATCGATTAAATGTGTTCACTCCAAATCTGGGGTGCGTGTTCAGTAAATCTGTGTTTTGGGCTGTGTGTTCAATCCTTAATCAATGGGCTGCGTGTTCACTTCAAATCTGGGCTGCGTGTTCAGAAAATTTCGTATTTGGGTTGTGTGTTCAATCCTTAATCAGTGGGCTGTGTGTTCACTTCAAATCTGGGCTGCGTGTTCAGTAACTCTGTGTTTTGGGCTGCGTGTTCAAATCCTAATCAGTGGGCTGCGTGTTCACTTCAAATCTGGGTCGTGTTCAAGAACTCGTGTTTGGGTAGGTGTTCAATCCTTAATCGATGAGCTGCGTGTTCACTTCAAATGGGCTACGTGTTCAAGAACTGCGGTTTTGGGTCGTGTTCAAATCCTAATCGATTAAGTGCGTGTTCACTTCAAATCTGGGTCATGTTTTCAAGAACTCTGTGTTTTGGGTCATGTGTTCACTTCAAATCTGGGTGCGTGTTCAAGAACTCTGTGTTTGGGCCGTGTGTTCAATCCTTAATCGGGTCATGCGTGTTCACTTCAAATCACGCGTGTTCAAGAATCTACATTTTGGGTCGTGTTCAAATCCTAATCAGTGGGCTGCGTGTTCACTTCAAATCTGGGCTGCGTGTTTAGTAAATCTGTGTTTTGGGCTGTGTGTTCAATCCTTAATCAGTGGGCTGTGTGTTCACTTCAAATCCGAGCTGTGCGTTCAGAAAATCGGAGTTTGGGACTGTGTGTTCTACTCTCAATCAGTGTGGGCTGTGTGTTCACCATCAATTTGGATTGTGTGTTCAGAAAATCAGAGTTTGGGACTGCGTGTTCTACTCTCAATCAGTGTGTGCCGTGTGTTCACCATCAATCCGAGCTGTGCGTTCAGAAAACCGGAGTTTGGGACTGTGTGTTCTACTCTTAATTAGTGTGTGCGGTGCGCTCACCTTCAAATTCGGGCTGTGTTCGACAAATCAGTGTTTGAGCCGTATGTTCAATTCTTAACTAATGTGTACCGTGCGTTCACAATCAATCAATGAGCCGTGTGTTCAGCAATTCAAGTGTTTAAGTCACATGTTCAGAATACAAACAAAGTACTATGTCATAAACTCAAACTGTGTGTTCGAGCATGGCAAAGCTACAAAATGCACGAAAAATGCAGAAAATAAAGTAAAATACCTCTTGTGCATCGTGAGAGAGGTGTTGCTCCGGCTCTCGCAAAAGTAAATCCCCGGGTGCCCGGTCATTGAACCCAGTGAAACGACGAAAAATGGCCCGCGGAAGCATATGTGCCGGTGGGGCGTATCTCCCGGGAATAAAAGGGCGGACTCTCGGGGGTAGTGTCGTGATATCAAAATCATCCCCAGCACCTGGAGGACCTCCACCATGAGGATAACCACCCGCCATTTCAAGAAATCTGCAAAAGGAGCAAAAATGAGCCAAAATTGGAAAAAGTCAACAAAAGTCAACTCCCGGGAAATGGAAAAGTCAACAAAAGTCAACTCCTGAGAAAATCTTCCAAATATTGAGACAAACTTACCTCAAGTGGTGAAAATGAGAAAAGAAGCCCCGAAATCAAAATTTAATCGGTTCAAAGTACTTAAAATTGAAAGATTTCGCGAAAACAACTTGCGTGGAAGGCCGAAAAGCGCGTATAAAGTGCAGATCTGAAGGAAAAAATGGTTTGGGGAGCAAGGGAAGGAGTTTTCGCAGCTTTGGGAGTGATTTCGGAATGAATGGATGAGGATATATATAGAAAATGAGGCAAATGACAAAATTGCCCCTGGTTTTAGACAGGTGGCCGGCCGGCCACCTTTTCTGGTTGGCCGGCCATTTGCTTTTTGTTCCCTGGCCGGTGGCCTCCCCTAGGGCAACCACCTGGCCGGTGGTGTTCCCCACACCCCCCTCTAGCTCCCTGCAAATTTTGAGGAAGATCGGAGATCCCAGGACCCGAAAAAGTTCAAGAAAAGTGCACTTTCTGGCGCGAAATTGTTCTGCCGGAACTTCAGCTGCAATTTCTGACATGTGTCTCATCATTACTCATCAAAATCAGAGTGTATCCTTTTTGAACATGTCGTAACCTCTTCGGGAGGTGAATCAGAGGCCGTGATCGAGTCGCCTTCGCCGAAATGCGCGTTTTCTTACTCGTTGTTTCGCAACAAACGGGCACCCTGATTCGTGCTCATTTTGCATTGTTTTGCATATAACTTGCATTCTCATCAACATTTTGCATTGTCATGCATGTTTTCTTGGTGTACCATACCTCTGTGCTTGAGCATGCGTTGTCATGCACGTTCCTTTCTCGCATTGCGATGCATTCACTTGCCGACACTGTGTGTGTCAAACTTTCGGAACCACAGGAATCACATTAAGTATATGTTGTTAGCATATTGTTCTTGTTGAATTTCTCTCTTTTGCAGGCACGATATTGTATGTACGGTTCATTTGAGGCTGGTGCGACTAGACGAATCGCGCAGGTATCGTATCTTCTCCGTGTGAGACGCGACGAGAATTGAATGATTCTCCGCATTCCTAACTGCATGAAATGTAGTTGTTGCTTTGCATTCTGGCTTAAAACTGTTGCATCTATTTGCGAATACTTGCCTCATTACAACTTGCTGCATTTGCATGATCATTTGGCTCTGTGCATGTCGCTTTGCATTTTGCCCCCCTGCCTGCGGGCACATATCTCTATTCATCTTGTATGATTGTCTCAGTCTTCGGCCTTGTCAAAAATGAATCGTCTCTGGGCTTTGACATTCACTCCCGTCACTTCTTGACTTCCGAGTTCTATCAAAGAGGGGCAACTGTAGACACCCCATTTTTGACCGACCTTAAGACTCAGACGTCACCGATTGAGCGCTCGGTGATGTTGCATATTGTGCTCGTTTAGAAGTCTCAGAGTCGCGGCCGTGCGCCCTGCCTCCGGACTTTCGAACTCTCTTCTGTGCCTTGCCTCGGTTTTCTCTGTTTTCTTTCCTGAGGGGAGGGAGAGGTCCCGTAGACCATCTCTCAGTGGCCGTGGGCTACATTTCGTGGCCGTAGGCCATTTTGCCCATTTCGGAGCCTGGTTTTCGGAGCCGTCAGGCCGTGTGCCTCAGTTCGGGACCACCAACCATCTCCGATTCCTCCGGTTTTTGGCATGCATCTCATTTACTCCCTTTCGAGGGACACTGGGGTCTTAGATACCCACTTCGTAGCCAAACACCACTTTCGGTGCTTAACGGCCAGTTTTCGGGACCCCGAACTGCGTGTTTTGGCCCCCGAGCATTCGTTTTACATCGGTTTTTGTTCATTTTTGGTAGGTACCTCTGTTTTATCACCAGGAAGATCACTGGAGGGTGGGAGGCCAGCAATTGCCTCAGCAACCAGTTATGCTCCTCCGGCGCCCCCCGGCGCCCGTTTTTCTCACTTCTGAGCTAATGTTGAACACCCTAAGGCCATTTTCTTCGAGCCAAAACCACATATTTGTGTTGTACACACATGGGAGGACCCTAAAAACACATGGCCGGCCAGTAATTGTAATTGGACCTTTTGAACCCCTTCTAAAAGTGGCATGTTGTCTCTCCTGTTTCAGAGTTGCCAAATTCCAACCACAGGGCCTTGTTGTACACACATGGGAGGACACCAACCTTTGGTGGCCGGCCAGAAATTCTCAGTGACCTTTTTGACCCCTAGCCGGCCGGCCATAGGGGGTGGCCAGCCAGCCACCTGCAAGAAAAGTGGGAGGCCGGCCATGACCCTCTCAGTCCACACTTTTACTGGTGTGTATTTGTTTCCCCGAAAAAAGATCTCAGAGGGGATATTTTGGAGGGGAACACTTGGGTGCATTTCCCTCCACCTTTGCCCTCCTCTTTTGGTCCTTATAAGGAGCCTCCCAACTCTTAGGCTAGGGTTAGAAAAACTCTCTTAAGAGCTTAGATAGATATCTCTCTCCATCTCTCTCAAATTCTCAAGTTTTGGTTCCATTTCTTCATCACCATCAAGCACCACCACCACTACTCTATTTCCAGCAGCTAGGAGAGCTTTCCAGCAGCTAGGAGGCATCCATTCTTCAAGCAAAAAGGCAGCCAAGACTTGTCTTCAAGGGTAAGTCTCCATTTCCCCATTTTGTAACACTTTCTTGCTTCATTTCTTAAGCCTACTTGCTCACTGTTTTGGGATCCGACCCTAACTGAAACTAGGCCTTTTTTGAGCCATTCTTCATGTTTGTTCAAGGGCTCAACCCTGTTTGAGCCCTCCATCTTGCACTTGTTTCAATATCCTCTTATATGCCATTTTTTTGCATGAAATTTCTAGCCTATGAGTGATCTGTTTTCGAGCATAATGTAAACTGTAAGTGGGCCTATTTTGAGCCTCTCTCCAATATTGAAGAAGGGCTCAACCCTTTTTGGGCCCCCTATCTTGTACTTGCTTCATAATCTCTCCTATTTACCGTAAGTTTGCATGATTTGTTTGGCCTACATGTAGTCTGTTTTGGAGCATGTCATGAACTGTGAGTAGGCTTATCTTGTGTCCGTCTACAACATTGTATAAGGGATAAACCTTGTTGGGGGTCCCCATGTTATACTTGTCATTATACCCCTCTTTGACCCCCATTTTTGCATGCTTTTTTAAGCTTATCTAGATTCTGTTTTCTGCCATCATCAGAACTGGAAAGAGTCATATTTTGATCTTTTTGACATATTTTATTAAGGGTCTTTTCTGGTTTGATGAATTTTTGGGGTACCTCATGTTATAGCCTTATGTATCCTAGTTCTTCCATGGCATTTTTAGCATGTTTTCATACTGAGTTGGGGGATGTCATCTACTGTAAATGTTCATATTTTTAGTCCCTCTTCAGTGTTGTAGAAGGGTATTTTGCTGTTTGGGCATTTCATGTATCACTTGCTTCATAGCCTCCCTTGTGGAGCCATTTTGTATGCCATTGTTGCCCTATCTATGCTTGCTGTTTGGCCATGTTTTAAACTGGAAAATGCTTGTTTTGGGGCTGCCTTGCTACTTTATTTTCATCCCATGTCCATATTGTGCATGCATTGCATAGCTATAGGCCATTTCGGGTGCCTAAATTCGCATTTTGGGACCATTCCTTGCATTTGGTGCCATTTCGCCATCTTTCGGGACTGTTTTCCCCCATATTTCAGTGCTGAAATTCCATTGGCATGTTTGCATATCATTTTCTATGTCATTTCATGCCTTAATGTCATTGCCTCGGTTTGCGTGCCCGTGTGCACGCATTTCGAGGCATCTCATTTTCATCCATTGGCCTCTCATATGAGCGTGGCTGAGGCTCACTCATGTTAGTATAAGTCCATTTTGTATTGTGTATGTCATTTTAGCATCATTGCATTCCGTATGCCTCTGCCTCGGTTTGCGTGCCCGTGTGCACGCATTTCGAGACACTTCACTTTTATCCGACGGCCTCTTATGTGAGTGTGGCTGAGGCTCTCTCACGTTAGTATAAGTCTATTTTGCATTCCATATGCCATTGCCTCGGTTTGCGTGCCCGTGCGCACACATTTCGAGGCACCTCATTTTTCATCTCTCGGCTTCTTATGTGAGTGTGGCAGAGGCTCTCTCATGTTAGTGTAAGCCCATATTTCATTGTTTATGCCATTTTAGTCTCATTGCATTGCGTATGCCATTGCCTCGGTTTGCGTGCCTGTGTGCACGTATTTCGAGACATCTCATTTTCATCCGACGGCCTCTTATGTAAGTGTGGCTGAGGCTCTCTCATGTTAGTGTAAGTCCAATTGCATTGTGTATGCCATTTCATGCCTTAGGATCATCGCCTTGGTTTGCGTGCCCGCGTGCACGCATTTCGAGGCATCTCATTTTCATAGCATTGTGCATGCTAGGATTGTATTTTAGTTGCATTCATGCATATCATACATATTGCATCGTGTTCGGGATAGGAGTTAGCCCAGGCACGGGAAACGAGGCACGTTTCGTACTCCGAGTGACGGAATGAGTCTCAATTCCCAAGTCACCAACACTCCAGATTACCCATGATGGAGTTAGGTTTTGTTGTAGCATTCATATGCATTCATTCTATATTGAGTTGTGCAATTCGGCTCCTTGGCCATCATGCATCGAGATGCGTGATTGGTGGCACGAGGATCGAGGCATGCATATATCTGTAAAAATACATTGCTATGCCCCTTTCTTGCTCTCTGTTGCAGCATATCAAGAATCAGTAGTCTTCCGAGGCTTGGCGCGCTTTTCAAGAAACATTGCAAAACAGAGGCTAATCGGGGCATCGCCGTGGATTCAGCGCCATGACCCAAACATGCATCATTTCATCATCGGGCAGAATCAAAGGTCCACGGCTTGCATGCCAGCCTTATTTTTCTTAGTTAATTTGTTAATTAATTAGGGATTTGTATATTATTTGGACTGTATTATTCTTTCATTTTGGGACTGTATTATTTATTTGGACCCTCTGCGCGATGGCATAATTGTAATAAGTGTGGGTGAGTGTGATGTATGTTTTCCAACCCCCACTTCTTTCTCCCTTTTATTTACTCGCTTACGATGGTTAGATATAGGGCATGTTTCAATTAGCATACAGTATGACAGCATGTTTGCATCATTCATCTGTTTTGCACGCACCGGGCTCGGCGCATCATACAAACTGCATTTGTATTTCAATTCCAAATTGAATACATGTTAGTTGTAGCATTCCACATGCCATGTTTAAAATAGCCGAGCCTGATATGATTTGCATTTTTGCATGTGTTGCATTAGGCATTTCTGTATATTTAAGATCATGCATGATTTCTCACGAGCTTCTATTTTGGCTTGGAGTACTCGGTGAGTTTTATGCTTTAGCATCCTTGCATGCGTGTGAGTGACTGCCATGAATAGCATGCTTACCATAAGGCTATGTGCTTATGTGATATAACTGCCTTGAATGCCTGTGGGTGGAGGTTGAGTTACTTGAATTGGGACAATTCATCAAATGTTTGTTTTGAAGCCCACTAGATAGTGGCAAAATCACGTTTTCAAAGCCCACCCGAGGATGGCAAATCCACGTCTTAGCCTACCTGCGGGTAGCACCATCAAACCATTTTCAAAAACAAACATAAAGTGTTTTGTTCCAATTCAGGCGGCTCAGTCTATACTTGTATGCTGTGCGCATCACATAGTAACCTAGGCTAATAACCGAAATAAGAACTCACAATGTTTTCAAAAACAGATATCCTGATTAGTAGAGGCCGGTCTTTGGCCAAGCGAAATGCTCACGAAGTGACCTTCCCCAATTGTACCCAAGTTCCCGAGCCGAGGCAACTTTGGTGATGACGGACACGTGGCCTTTGGCACCGAGTCAGGGTTTCCTAAATTTCCCAGAAATAAAATATTTAGGTGGCGACTCTATATCTGGAAAAGCAGTCCATGTTTGGCACTTCTTTTCTAAAAATCTGTTTTTCTCAAAACGATTTTCTAGATTTGGACTCTTTGGTTCAAGATTAAGAACCGTGACATTTGAGTTCTTTGAACTGTAGTAGACCCAATATCGAACCAGAACGGGGGGGACTCGCACTCCCTTCCCCCGGGATGCGTTCGGGGACGTCGACAATGTCCAATCAAGCCATTCCCTACCCTCAAAAGCAAAAACAAAAGTCGGGAGGTCTTGAGGCAAGGCACGCGGCCGAAACCTCCGAGAACTCGAGATGAACACGAACATGGATGATCACCGAGTGTTCAAACGATGACGTCTAAGTCTTGAGGATGGTCAAAAATGGGGTGTCTACAGTTGCCCCTCTTTGACAGAACTCGAAAGTCATAACAATGACAAGAGTGATTGTCAAAGCCTAGAGACGACCCATTTTTGACAAGGCCGAAGACTTAGACAAAGCATACAAGCTACAGATAAAGATATGCGCCCGAAGGCAGGGGCAAAATACAAGACAATGTACATAGCCGAGCATGACTTATGATCATGCAAAGAAACATAGGGACGTATCCCAGTGTTTTGGAAGATATAAGCATTTGAACATATTCCAAATGCTCTTAACCAAAGAGAGAGAAACAAAAGGACGTATCCTGGTGTTTCGAAATGGTAGAAGGAACATAGGGACGTATCCCGGTGTTGCGGAAAAAGAGAAGAAACATAGGGACGTAACCTGGTGTTTCGGAAAGAAGAGAGAAACGTAGGGACGTATCTCGGTGTTTCGGAAAGAGAGAAAAAACATTGGGACGTATCCCAGTGTTTCAGAAAGAAGGAGAAACATAGGGACGTATCCCGGTGTTTCGGAGAGAGAGAAGAAACATAGGGAAGTATCCCAATGTTTCGGAGAGAGAGAAACATAGGGACGTATCCCGGTATTTCGGAAAAGGGATAGAAACATAGGGACGTATCCCGGTGTTTCAGAAAGAAGGAGAAACATAGGGACGTATCCCGGTGTTTCGGAAAGAGAGAAGAAACATAGGGACGTATCCCGGTGTTTTAGAAAGACAAAAGAAACATAGGGACGTATCCCGGTGTTTCAGAAAGAGATAGAAACGTAGGGACGTATCCCGGTGTTTCAAAAAGAGAGAGAAACGTAGGGACGTATCCCGGTGTTTCGAAAAAGGGATAGAAACATAAGGACGTATCCCGGTGTTTCGGAAAGAAGGAGAAACATAGGGACGTATCTCGGTGTTTCGGAAAGGAGGAAGAAACGTAGGGACGTATCCCGGTGTTTCGGAAAGATGTGAGCATTGGAACGTATTCCGAACGCTTTTAACCGAAGAGGGAGAAACATAGGGACGTATCCTGGTGTTTCGGAATGGTGTGAGCATTGAAACGTATTCCGAACGCTTTTAACCGAAGAGGGAGAAACATAGGGACGTATCCTGGTGTTTCAGAAAAGAAGAAGAAACATAGAGACGTATTCCGGTGTTTCGAAAGAAAGGAGAAACATAGGGACATATCCTGGTGTTTCGCAAGGAATGAGAAACACAGGGACGTATCCCGGTGTTCCGCAAGGAATGAGAAACACAGGGACGTATCTCGTTGTTCCGCAAGGAATGAGAAACATAGGGACGTATCCCAGTGTTTCGAAAAAAGAGAAGAAACTTAGGGACGTATCCCGGTGTCTCGAAAAGAGAGAGAAACGTAGGGACGTATCCCGGTGTTTCGAAAAAAAAAAAGAAGAAACATAGGGATGTATCCCGGTGTTTCAAAAAAAGAGTGCGCATAACAATGCGATTGAAATGTGCATCACAGTGCAAGTGGAAAGTGCGTGACAACGCAAATGAAGAGGTGTGCATAACAATGCAGGTGGAACGATGCATAACAATGCAAGCGAATCAGTGCATAACAATGCAGGAGGAATAGGTGCATAACAATGCAAGCGAATCAGTGCATAACAATGCAGGAGGAATGGGTGCATAACAATGCAAGTGAAGTGTGCGTGACAACGCAAGTTTGAAACAAAATGCCGAATAAGGGAATACAAGCCTTAACAAGACCAAATTCAAATGCGACCTCCGATTTACCTTTCGGAGGGGTTTGCAACACACTCAGCTCAAAAACGGGCACACCCTATTCATATTAGAGAGAGATAACATCTACTGCTGCTTTAATTGCCATTTTGACTTGAAGCAGGCTTAAGCTTGGGGTCGAGATACATTCATACTTCGGAGTAGTGACAAGGCCGAAGAGGTACATCCGGAGTACAATCACGAAATTCGCTGAAGGTGAAACACACTCAGATACTTCGATTTTTCCTCTTTTCTTTTGCTTTGCAGTCCGGAACCTATATAGTCTCAGATAGGTCCTTGTTTTACTGTTCTCACATGACCTGGGTGGAACCCTACAGTTTTCGAAAGAACAATTTCCTTTTTTGCACAAATGTGGAGAATGGCACAGCACTCTGAGCACACAACAAATCATTTTTGAAATTGAGAAAATGAGTTCTCGACCGGGTATTGAGCCTACAACTGAACACAGCAAAGACGACCCAACAACAGAAAATAAAGGTAAACAACCTAAACACATCTATCGACACTCGAAGTGACTCAAAACAAGAATCGAGACAGACAAAACAAAACACAAGACTCAAATGTACACAGGGAGCCTGTTTCACCGGGTATTATTTCCCACCATTTTCTCATTTGTGATTCTCATATCACTCGGCCCTCAAGCTTAGTTTTTCTCTCAAAACCCTTTTCTCACTTTTCTCTCATCGTACATCTCTCTATTCTTCAATCTCTCATTTTTTATCCCTCCCCTGGATGATTGATGGATAACCAGGAAGTTGTGGGCCCTTGCCTTTGGTATTCTACCAGATTCTTCTTCTTGTGCTCACAACAGAGAACTTCTCCCACAGAGGGGTTGTGCTACAACTGGGTGTATAGCAAATCTGCAGCCGACATCGGTTGACGATGCTCTGCTAGGGAGTTTGGACGTGGTTAGATTTGTCGAGATGAGGAAGTGGAACATCGTGATCCATTCCAATTCGTGCTTCGCACTTGGCTTGATACCTCGTTGCTTGGAGGGTGAGAGAGCTTTCAGCCCTTTGTTGTTGACTTCAATTGTGCCCTCCCTGGCAGGTATGGTTCCCTTCTTGGCAAGTATAGTGCCCTTTCTGGCAAGTGCGTTGATAAAGGGGAAAAGACAAAAAACCTGACTCAACTGTGCCCCTAGTTCATCATTTTGACCATTTTTTGTTTTTGCTTTCTACTAAAACAATTTTGACCAAAATGAGAGTTAAATTAACATGCTTGTTCGATTTTTGATTTGAAAATCATGCAAGTTAGGCTATGAGCACTGAAAATTTTCCTTTTTGGGTCCAAGATATGGTCCAGTTTTTTGGAAAAAAAAAAATGAAGCAAATTTTTGAGAGAATTAGTCAACCTCAGTAAAAATTCTCAAAAACTATTTTTTTGCAAACGACCACTACTCAACGAGCACAGAAGTTACTCTTGAGATGCGCAACCTCGGATCCATAGCAATTGAAAATTGCCTCTTGTCTGAAGGACACTGTACGGCAACGGAAAGGTGCCCCTTGTTTGAATGGCACCACAGCGCATCGAATGGCAACAGAAAGTTGTCCCTTGTTCGAATAGCGTCGCAACATACTGTAAACAGTCCTCAAAGTGACAGTTACAACCGAACTCTTAGATTCAGAGAAGACAAAGATGATGAGAACCATTACATGGACACAATTGATTTGGAAGTGTTTGTTGCTGGACTTCAGAATGAAGTTGCCTACGTATCCCAAACATGGGAATCAAGCCTTATGTAGTTCGGGTTTAGGTACACTCGGGTATTTTAACCTTCACTTTTTTTTTGGGCTCTAACTTTTGCCAAGGCGCCCGTTGCGGGTTTTCGACCTTGCGAACTTTGTTTTTTCTTTTCTTTTTCAATTCTTTTTCTTTTCTTTTCTTCCTTTTTTTTTTTTTTTTTTTTGTATCTTTTCTTTTCATTTTCTTCATTTTTTCTTTTCTTTTTTTTTTTTTTTGCATTTTTCTCTTTTTTTTCTTTTTCTTCTTTTCTTTTTTTTGTTTTCTTGCTCTAACTTTTGCTTGGGTCGCCCTTCCAGGTTTTTGGCCTAGCGAGCCTCTCAAAGGGTAAAAGTGTAACAAGTCCATGCGGAATGGTTCTGAGACTCCGAAATCATCTGAATCCAAGAGAAGAGAATAACTGTTGTTTAGATTTGAAGAAGGATCCATTTTCGGCTCTTCGAGCGCATCGGGCATTTGTGCCTCTAGTTCGAGGGATGCTTCTGTTCTAGCTTCACAAGCTTCTTCTGATGAGGTTAGATTTTCTTGATCTGACTTTGGTGCCTCTTGCTCAAGGGCTACTTCCAATCTGGCCACACAGGCCTCTCTTGATGGTTGATCGTTGAACACTCCAAATTGTGGTTCAAGGTTTTAAAGCAAGGGCTTAAGTCTTGAGGCTGAAAGCAATCCTAGGCTGCACAATCTCAAGAGCAATTCCACACGAGTCTTCGTAGGATCACGTAAAACATTTTTTGAAATCTTTTAAGAAAGCGACAAATCGCTCGTGCTGAAGACAGTGTGGAGCCAATCCGGATCAAGCTAGGATCCTTCTCAGTACTCACATTAACAAGCATGATTTCATTCATTAAGGGCTTAGCACGCCTCTCCTTCTTTCAATTGATCAAATTTTTGCAAAACCCGAGGAATTCCTTTCTCTTCGTTTTCACCACAGTGTTAGAAAAAGTTTTGAAAAACTCTGGTCATTACAATGACTTCAAGGCGCAAAAGAGCAGGTGGAATGTACTACCGTTTCATTGAGAAGTTCTGGCACAACTGGCACAAGGCAGAAGCGAATACAAGAATGTGAAAATCACTGCTGTTCATTCAATTCTGTTGGTGTAACTAGCTCCAGGCAGAAACAGACTCAAAACAAAATGAAAAGAAAAACGCAAAACAAAATGGTGATGCCCGAGGTAACACCCCTGGAATCACCTGACCTTTGTACAAGAAAACTGACTCGATACAACAAGACAGACCCTTAATCAAAAAGACTGACTCAAGACAAAGAGACAGACTCAAAATAAAACTACAGAACTGACTCAACACCCAAGTCAGAAACTACAACACTAACATTCGCAAATGCTCAAAACAGTGCGTGCCAAACGCCATATCTGGAGTAAACTGAGCGCCGCCCGCAGGTGGTTCATCCCCCGATCACATACTCGTACTATCCCCCAAGTTCACTGATCCAGTGACGATAGACTTTACTGAGCTGGTGCGACGATGACTTTGTTGTCAATCAAATTTTGTATCTCATGGCGGAGACGAACACAACTGTCGGTGTCGTGACCGGTTTGTTGATGGAAAGCACAGTACTTAGCCGGGTCATGCTTTGAAGGGAGAGGATCGGGTAGAGGCCGTTGTTCTAACGGTTTCAGATGTCCTTTCCTAAGTAGGCCCCCTAGAGCTTTTGACAAAGGCATATAGAGTGGGGTGAAAACCCTCTTGCCTCAGGGTAGATAGTCTGAAGTTCGGGGGTTTGAAGTGGATGCACCAACAAAGAGAGTGGCTGCTCTTGGTGTGGTGGTGGCGACCATGCCCACGTCTGAAGTCCTAGCAGTTGCGTCACCGCTGGTGGTCACATTCGAACTGTGGGTAAACGCCCTCCTGGGCTACTCCTTCTCCTGGTCAATGAGGCCCTGCTTCATAGCATCCTCGATCTGTACTCCCATCTCATACAGATCTGAAAAGGTAGGAAAAGAGATCACGATCATTTTCTGCATCAGTTTGGGTTGGAGATTGCGCACAACCATCCTTATCTGGTCTTTGTCGGAAGGCCTTGTAGTCATCATTGAGGCCGTTGCCCTCCATCTCGTCACGAACTCTGAGAAACCCTCCTTTGGCTCCTGGCGGGTGACTTCAAGATCACGAGTCGTGACCTCAATCTATGTGTTGTAGGAGTATTGATCACTGAAGGCCTCAGCCATCTCTTCCCAATTCTGTTTCACGGAGTTCTCCAATTTCGCATACCAGATGGCCGCTACACCCGACAGGGTCCGGCCGAATAAAGAAAGCTTCTGTAATCTGGTGAGGCCCATCGGCCTTAGTATATCCGAAAACAGCCGGAGATGCACCATGGGATCTCCAGTTCCATCAAATCGGTCGATGTGTGGCATCTTGAATCTGTCCGACAGCGTCACAGCTACGTCGGTATACCCACCCTCAATGTCCAGAATGGACTTCACACCTTGGGATTTCTTGAACAGCTTTTCAAGCTTGCTCACTTTTAATGCCGTAGGGTCTAACTCAAACTCAAAGGGTGAATCTGGCAGGTTGATCGGTACTTTAGATAGCTGGGGTAGGATCGGGGGCGGATGTGGCCCTGTTGGGATGTTTGTATCCTCTTGGACATTCCGGACATTTGCCGTCTCCCCGGGTATTGGAACTCTTGGTGGGGGAGGAGCTTGGTGTGAAGCTGATGCTCTAGTTTGCTGCTCTAGCCTGGCAATTGTCTCTGCCTGTTGGGCTATGACCACAGCCTGTTGCTTGGCGAATTCTGCTTGACAGACAGTGTCTTGCTGCATGGCTTTCATACTATCCTGGAGTTGGCGCACCATCTCTTCCAAACTCGACATATTGTCCTGGTCTAACTGAGCAACTGGTATATCTCCCTGAGCTAAAAAAACAGATATCTCAACCCAACTGTGCACAGGTGAGATGGATAACGACCGCTGATCCAAGATCATTGAAGCGATGATCTGCTGTTGGCATTTTTACCTGCCTCGGCAAGGAACACTGATTGCCCTTGAACTGAATCTCTGACCCGACAAAGTCTATCAGCACAAGTCCAATATACCTGGGAGATAGTGGAGCCTTCTGAAGCTATAGTTCCGGCACTACCAAGCAAGAGAGAAAATAGACAGCATCTCAGCTCAATTTCACTAGAATGGATATGAGCATAGCGGAATGACTGTACTCAATACTGATTACTGTTCCCCAAATAACTGTCCCAAAGCTGATACCCTCAGGTAAAACTGATTTCCCAAATACTAATGCCCGCAGGCCTGATACCCAAACTTGCAAACTGATATGCATATTCCTCTATAGAGATACACTCTAAAAGCACATAGCATGTAAAAGAGAGCCAAAACACCCCTATGTTGGGGTAGCGTTTCCCTGTCCTATTTTGTCAAGAGCTAGGGTTTCACTATGCACGCAACGGTTTCAAACAACCTATATCAGGTAAGCAACCTGTCTTAGCTTGGAATGGTCACTATGGATTCCGAATATGCACTAGGTCGAATGGTCAAAAGGGTGCCCCGGTAAAACCGGGTTTTGTGTTCCCATACTGGCAGAGCCCACAACTGGTCAGCCTTATGGTCATGCCTTGACAAGATAAGCCTCCGGCAAACCGCTCAGGAATAAAAGATGGCCAACACGGTGTCCTAGGCGCACCAATGCACATGCAATGCAAAGAAACACATAAGTGAAATCAAAACAAGATATCATGAGTTCGAGTCAAGTTCTCTAAAATCCCCAGCAGAGTCGCCAGAAACTGTGGACGCGCCCCGGGGGAGGGACTTGTGCTACCACAGTTCGGACTCATTTTGTCACGGTTCTTAATCTGAACCAAGGAGTCCCAATCTGGCAAATCGTTTCGAGAAAACAGATTTTTAGAGAATGAGTGCCAAACATGGACTGCTTTGCCAGATAAAGAGTCGCCACTTAAATATTTTATTTTGAGAGAATTTAGGAAACCCTGACTCGGTGCCAAAGGCCACATGTCCGTCATCACCAAAGTTGCCTCGGCTCGAGAACTTGGGTACGATTGGGGAAGGTCAGCTATGAGCACCCCCTCTCGCCCGATCAAAGATTGGCCTCTACTAATAGTGATATCTTGTTTTGAAAACATCATATGCTCTTATTCCGGTTATTAGCCTAAAATTACTATCTTATGCGCGCAGCCAACAAGTATAGACCAAATCGCCTAAATTGGAACAAAACATTTCATGGTCGTTTTGAAAATGATTTGCTACTCGCAAGTAGGCTAAAATGCAGGTTTTGCCACCCTCGAGTGGGCTTTAGAAAAGATGGTTTTGCCACTATCTAGTGGGCTTTAAAACTCGTAGTTTTAATGCATTATTCCAATTTAAGTAATTCGACCTCCATCCACGGGCATACAAGCAGTTATATCACATAAGTAACTAGCCTCATGGTAATCATGCTGTCATGTTAATATTCGCAAGCATGCGGTATGCTAAAGCATAAAAGCTTACCTAGTACTCCAAGCCAAAACAGAAACTAGTCAGTAATCAATGCATGATCTTAGTTCATGTTAAGATGGCTAATGCAACACATGCAAAATGCAGCTAGAATAGGCTCGGCTAATATAAGATGGCATATGAGATGCTACAAATAACATGTATTCAACTTGGAATTGAAATACAATGCAGTTAGTATGATACGCCGAGCCCGGTGCATGCAAGACAAATGTATAGATGCACGCATGCATAGCATAAGGTATGCTAATTTAAATATGCCCTAATACTAACCATCAAAAGCAGGTAAGTAAAATGGAGAAAGAAGTGGGGGTTGGAAGACATGCACACACGCACCCACACTTATTACAATTCGCCCTCACTCGAAGGGACCAAAAGAATATACAGGCCAAATAATAAATCAACTATCCTAGATAATTAATTATTACAGACCCTTAATTAATTAACAAAATAAATGCAGAAAGAAGGTGGCCGCAGCCCTGCCTCGGGATGTGTGGATGATGCATGCTTGATCTGTCTCGCCCGGAAACTTGCTGCCATAGCACTGTTGGCTCTGTTTACACTGCCCTGCCCCTCTGAGGATCACACAAATTTCCAGAACTACTTTGAATCACTGCCTGAGTGTCCTGGAATGTCACCGGCCAGAACACAATTCCACCGGCCATGGGAATGGTACTATCGGCCAAAACTTGTGCTATCGGCCAAACATGTTTTGCCGGTCGGCACTCAACACTGCTGGCCGGCCAATTCTTCCTACTGAAATCTGCAGTTGACAGCAGCAGAGGGCAAACAGTGTATGACATGGAATTTTCAAGCAAATGTATGCATGGACACACTCCCTATCATGCACTGGACTCAAGGGAGCATGACCCTCGACCCTCAGGCCATCAATTATGCATTTCAATGCATGATGGCCTAAGAGGCCAAGTTTGCAACTTCAAAATCAAATGAAATGCACACACAAAACACATCAAAGGCCCCAACCTCTATCATGCTTGACCAAGAGGCAAGGGATGCATGCACAATGCAATGCAACCTAAGCATACAAGCAAGGCTAATGCAACATGATTATGCAATGCATCTAATATGCAATAGGCACACAACCTAGACATGTAAACATACATGGCATACAACAACATGCGATGATGGACTTAAAGTAACATGGATAGCTCGCAAGCATGCCAAAATCAGTGGCCATAATGATGCAAGTGAGGCAACAAAATACATGGAATGCATACATAATGCATTAACCAAGCTTAAGGCACAAAAATGCAACTCTACCAAAGCATGGCAAGAAGGAAATATGGCATACAATGGTGCATGTTCCAGATCGGAAATGGCATGCCAAATGACTCCAAAATGACCCTAAAACATGAAAACACTACCATTCAAGCATGCAAGAAGCTTCAAAACTCAAAGCTAGGCATGGGCATTGCACTACAAGCATGCATAACAAGCATTATTCGACCATGAGGCATGAAAACAGTGCTAAGGCAGTCCAAAACATGCATGAAATCAGTTCAAGGCATGGCCAAAAGGTGCTAACATGAAGGGCCAAAACAACATGCAACATAGGCTAGTAAGCATGGTTTACACTACACCTATATGAAGCATATGAGAGATCACCAAACCAGCCAAAAAAAGTAACATGGTATGTCAAATAAGCCCCAAAAACCCATAGAAACAAGGTCCATGCATGCAAGAATGATGCGTTCCTTTGAAAGGCCAATAAGAGGGCTACTCTACACATGCAAGAAGGACATTCAACATAGTCAAGACAACTCTAGAAATGGCTTACGGGGATCCTAAAACCCACTCAAAAATGCCTGAAAAAAAGCTTGGAAGCATGCAAGTATGGGCTCCTTTGTAAGGCCAAAAATGCAAGTAAACAAGACAATAAGAAGAGGGGATGGCCCTCTCCTTCTTAGGATCTCAAACCACCATCCTCACCACTAAAATCCCTCAAGATTTCAGTGGTGAGGAGGTCCACACAAGGTGGTCCCGAAGCTCACCAAAAATGCACAAAAAAGAGGCCAAACAAGGCCTAAGAGAGGGTAAACGACCCCAAACACAAAAGTGTTCTTAAACAAACTTCAAAAGGAGCTCAAAATAAGACTTTTTTCAGTTTATGACAAAGCCAAAATATGCTTTCAAGTAGGTCTAAAAGTGTGTGCAAATACGGGGAATAAAGAAAGAATAGTGCTCACCCTTGATGAACTTCTTCAAAGCTGCAACTCCAGCAGCCTATGGACCCAAAATGCAGCTCCTTAGGACCTCTCAAGACCCTCCAAGAAGCTTAGGTTGATGTTGGAGGTGTTAGGCTAAGAGGTGTAGTGTAAATGTGCAAGAATTAGACCCGTTTGAACCTTCTAACCCACACAAATGTAGAGAGAGAGGGAGATATAGAGAGAGTGATATATATATCCTATATATCCAATTTTTTTCAACCCTTGAAATGGAAGGAGTAGCTCTCCTTATATAGACAAGGCAAAAGGCCTAAGCTTCTTGGAGAAGTTAAGGCAAAAGGGTCAAAGGGGGCAAGCTTCCAAGGAAAGCTAAGCAAAAGGGCCAAGCTTCTTGGATAAGCTAGGCAAAGAGGTCAAGCTTCTTAGAGAAGCTAGACAAGGGTGCAAAAGGGGCAAGCTTCTCTTGGAAGCTTAGAAGGGTTCAAGCTTCTTGGAGAAGCTAGAACAAAAAGTCAAAAGGTTCAAGCTTCCTCAAGAAGCTAAACTCAAGGGTTCAAAAGGTTCAAGCTTCCTCAAGAAGCTAAAACCAAGGGTTCAAAAGGTTCAAGCTTCCTCAAGAAGCTAAAATAGGGGGTTCAAACGGGTCAAGCCTCCCCAAGAAGAGGTCTCGGTTAAAAAAAGAGCCAATTGGCCAACAAAGATGGCCGACCGACCACAAAAGATACCGATCGGCCACCAAAGGTGCCGACCGACCACAAAAGGTGCCGACCGGCCACCAAGGGCGCCGACCAACCACCAATAGTGCCGACCGACCATCACCAATGGCCGGTGGCAAGAAAACAGGGCTGGTGGCCTCAAGCCATGGCCGGTGAGGAGTGAGGATGTCCAATCAAGCTATTCCCTGCCCTCAGAAGGAAAAACACAAGTCAGGAGGTCTTGAGGCAAGGCACGCGGCCGAAACCTCTGAGAACTCGAGACGAACATGAACATGAATGATCACCGAGTGTTCAAACGATGATGTCCAAGTCTTGAGGACGGTCAAAAATGGGGTGTCTACAGTCATCAGCCAGTCGGCGCCACATGTCCCAGCTACGTCAACGAATCTGCCACGTCAGTAAAAGTTTCAAAAATTGCATATTGGCCCCTGGAAGTTTGGTAAATTGTAATATGGTCCCTGAAGTTTTCAAAAATTACAATTTAGTCACTGAATTTTTGAAAATTTTCTTTTTGGCCCCCATTGTTTGTGAAATTACAGTTTGGCCCCGGTTGTTTGGAAAATTTACAATTTAGCCCCTAATTTTTGGGGATATTTTTAGTTTGGCCCCTAAAGAGAAAGGCAGTGTGTTCCTAGCCAAACACGCCATTTCGGTCACAATCGCGAGATCAGAATAGTCAAATTCTGAACAATTTTTTCTTTAGAAGATCAAAATAGCAGAAAAATGTGCGAGTTTCATGATAGAACCTTTCAATGGTAATAATGACTTTACCTTGAGACAGCAAAGGATAAAAAATATTTTAACGTGGGAGGGCTTGTTGAAAGCTCTTAAAAAAAATCCTACAAACCGGAAGACATGGGAGATGACAAGTGGGAGGAGTTGAGAAATCTAGCAAATAGCACGATCCAGTTATATCTCGGGAACAACACACTCCGAGAAGTCATCAATGAAGAAGATCCAGAAGAGCTATGGGCAAAGTTGGAATTGAGGTACAAGTCAAAGTCTTTGACAAATCGATTGTCTTTGAAAAAGCAGTTGCACGCACTTCAAATGACAGAAGGAGTGAACCTTACTGAACATCTGGTCGAGTTCAACGGGCTCACAATTGAATTGGAATCTATTGGGGTAAATATCGAGGAGGAAGATAAGGCTATTATTTTATTGTCTCATTACCTCCATCATATGAGCATCTCAGGACTACTCTAATGTATGGAAAAGATACTCTTGGACCGGATGAGGTGGTTGCTACACTTATTTTTCATGAAGTGATGAAAAAAAAGAGAAAGCGGCAAACACCCAGAAGGAAAAGCCATGGTTGCATCAGAAAATGATCGAGGCAAAGATAGGTCCAATGAGAGACGGGGTAGATCCAAATCAAGAGGGCGTTCGCATCAAGGCCAAGCTACAGAAGAAAGTGCTATTATTATGATTAGGAGGATCACTTCATCAAAGACTGTGCAAAGCTTAAGGAGGACAAAGCAAATAAGGAACATGCGAGCTCATTAAATGTCACAGTTGTAGTGAATGCTAAGGATGAGTATGCATTCACAGTTTCGTCAAGTATGACGAAACCTGATTGGATTTTAGATTCCGGAAGTACATACCATATATGCATGGACAGAAGACTTTTTTCCACTTACCAAGTGAATGACAGAGGTATTGTTCTGGTGGCTAACAACACTGTGAGTAAGATTTGTGGCATAGGAACAGTACGGTTCCAAATGGAAGATGAAAGAATTTTCACGTTGGATGGAGTCCGACACATGCCAAGGTTGAAGAAGAATCTAATGTCCTTAAGTATGCTAGACTTGAAGGGTTACATATTCTCTTCTAGTAAAGGAAATCTCAAAGTTATCCATGGAGATACGGTGATGCTGCATGGACGACTAGAGGGGAATATGTACAGACTTGTTAAAGAGGTTGTGACAGAAGAAGCTACTGTCACTTACCAGGGAGAAAGTACAACACATGCACCGAAAAGACATAGGGCTCAGCAGACATAGAAACCAAAGTGTACAAGAACGCATGGAGGCAGTTTGAAGGTGCACAAAACGGAGCCATTGCAGCCAATCTTAAAGAAAGCTCAGAGCAAAGAGACCAAGACAGCAAAGCACGTCCTAGGGAAGGAAAGAGTTTCTTTTGTTCCTAAATTAGAGACCTATTGCAATCTCTCAAAGACTACATTGAAGGGAGAGATGCAATCACAAAGAGTTGCAAAGTAAGCTTTGCATGGCACCCTAGTGAGGGAGTGCAGGGCACTCTAGGCAGGGGGTGCTATTGTGGATCACCCTACATGGGTGAAGGGGGTGATTTGTTGAGTTCACCCATGTGGATAAAGGCAGCCACTATTGTTGACATTGGTTGGTGTTGAGCATTCTACACTATGTGAAGTTAGCTATGGAAGTCCAAATGTAACTGCTACAAATTTGGGTACAGATTTGCTGAAGTTCTTCAAACCTAGGGTGGCTTGCCATTTATTTTGGTAGTTGGTTGTTGGCAAGTAGATGTTGATCTTTGGCCCTCCCATTTGTGTATAAATAGGGAGAACTGTGAGTTGAATAGAGCAATAAAAAGGAAGAACACAAGTGATATACCAAAGAGTGTATATATCTCTGTGAGAGTGAGAGAAAAACCAGAGTGTGTAAGGCAGTAGAGAGTGTAAGTTGAGTGAGAGTGTCTCATCTTCTGTGTAATCTCTATTTATTTTAGTGGAAATCTCTGGTTCTCTCCGTGGAAGTAGGTATTGAGGCCGAACGACGTAAATCTTGTATCCATTTTTTGTGTGTTTGATTTATGGTAGTTCAGGGGGGTGGCCTTAAATCACAACAGTGGAAGGTTGCGGCAGTGGCGGAGGACGGTGCACCTAGGGTTTAGATCGCGAAGAGAGAGAGAGATGGATGGTTTGATGTAAGAGATGTAGGGTTTGATTGTTATATATATAGGTATTTTGGTCATTTTATTTCAGTTTATCCTTATGGACAAACTATTTCTGCGCTTGGATGTTTAACCAAAAGAAAATGTTATTTTGGACTTTAGGTCCAAGAACCCTTTAATTTCTTACAATATTCTTTAAAAAATTCTCTACCTATTACTAATTTGAACAATCAAAATTTCCCATGTCTAAGAAAATTTCATGCCAGTGTAGCATCATTCCTTGGTTGGCCCTCAAGTCTTCCATTAGTACTAATCCACCTTTATTATTAGAGCTGAGTAAGGATTTCGTGAAATCCGTAATCCGATCCAGTCCAGTCCAATCTGATAGGTTTGGATTGGTTTTTTGAATCCGTGGTTCGGTTCCGGATTTAAGAATTAAAAATCCGTAGTCCACAAATAGGTTCCGGATTGAACCCTACGGTTCCGGATTGGAACCGATCCGAACTATATACAAATAGTCTATATTTTTATTATACATCATCTCCCATAGTATCTTCTCTTATTCTATATAAAATTTAAACTCAAACCTAAAATCGTATAATATCTTCTTTTATTATTTTTATTTGTTAGTTTTTAGTTTTAATTTGTAATGGTCTAAATACTTATGGTGAAACCAGTTTTCTTATGATTATTTAAATTCTAGAATAGTATGTTGCTATTATAAAAAAAACATGTTGCTATTATGGAACTAATATAGCGCTATGTTTATATTTTTATGAAATTAAAGTGTTATATATATTTTTGTTATTTAATTATGTGAATCCGTGGTCCTAAACCGATCCAATCCATATTTAAATGGATTGGTTCGGATTGGTTCCATGATTTAAACAAATTGAATTGGTTCCAATTTTTTAAAAACCGTAAATAACGGATTAGTCCTGATTTAATTTCAATCCGATCTAATTCGGACCATGCTCACCCCTATTTATTATGGTCTTTTTCACAATTTAAGATTATTTATTAGGTGATAATACTATTAAATCTAAGGAGAAATATTATAATTTTTAAGAAAATTTTTTATAAATATTAATAATTATAATTATAAATTTATTCATATATATATATATATTTGGGAGATGCACCAATAAATCCCAAATTAATAACTTATGCACTGTTTAGTCCTAAAAGTTTTCTTATAGACTGAAAGGTCTCATTACAATGTTAATAACATCAGATACAATGTTAATAACATTAGAGTCATGTTACAAACATTAGATTTCAAACATCTAATCTTCATCAAATTTCAATAATGTTTGAAAATATAGGATGAAAAACATCTAATGTTCATCAAATTTCAATAAATTTTGAAATTATAGAATGAAATATCAGATCATTTACATCATTTACATCAGGCTGATGTAAAAATGAGACTAAATGGAGCATAAGAAAACTTTTAGAACTAAATGATTCAACGTTTCAAAAACTAGGACTTATGAATAAATTTTCCTATATATATTTTATCACCACTGGGGCGTGATTACCCCATATAATATTTAGTCGCCTGGTGTTCATGCATGAGTACGTACATGGCAAGGTATTTAATGATAAATTGTCATGAAGGAAAATGATGATTATGTTATTATAGATAAGAGTAATGCAACATCCCTTAATTTTTTCCTGTCAGACTCCCTCTTAATGATGTAGTAAACAAATTAATGTGGTAAATAATATCAAGCAATCAACTCTTTTTAGAGAGTTTGAAAGAGAAAACTTCGGAGTTAAAGCATTTTTTTTTTTTTTTTTTGGATAAACTTGTCAGATGTCGACGTGCTTGAATTCTAGAGCCAAAGCATTTGTTTTTTTCATGGATAAACTTGTCAGATGACGACGTGCTTAAATTCTGGAGCCATAGGTTCTTGTTTTTTTTATGGATAAACTTGTCAGATGTTGACGTGCTTGAATTCTGGAGCCATGGGTTCTTTTTAGAATCTTTCTATGACTAAAACCTTTTGTCGACAAACATTTTAATTTGGAAAAATTACTATTCAAGGCGAGTTTTGAAAAAATATTATTAAATAGTGAAAAAATTAATGATTTTAATTATTAATATTTTTAACTTTTATCATTTTTTTTTACATATATATATATATATTTTTTGACACCCCACTGGTGTATAATTCCCCCTTATAATTTATAACAAAGTTATGAAATTCAACATGGAACTCTATATTTAAATTTTGTACTAATTACACTTCTAATTTTTATACCTTGATTCAAATTTTATTTTGATCATTATAATTTTAAATTAAGCAATTTGATTTATACACTTTAAATTTAATTTTAATTTGATCCTTCCATTAATTTTTTTTCTAAGTGTCCCAAAATCATTGACTTTAACCTCCAACTTGAATGAAATGACCAAACTGAAACTAGATAGTGTATGAATCAAATTGTTCAATTTCTAATCAAAAAAATTGTTCAATTTGAAACTATAGAGATCAAAGTGAAATTTAAGTCAAATTATAATGATTGAAAGTGTAATTTAACCTTAAATTTTTGAACTTATATTTGTGCTATTCTCCTAAAAGTTATATTTCGATAAATTATTTCTTATATTTGAGCTTTTTTTTTAATTATTTTTTTTAAGTTGTATTCGGATGAGTTGATATAATTATTCCTGTGGGAGCCGAGTAATTAGAGGGACAGCCTGATACGCACAGGGAGCCGGGTATTGAACGGCTCCCTTCTGCTCTGCCAAGACGCCGAGTAGGATCCTTGGGCCGAATATACTGGAAAGAGCGTGTCAGGATGAATGAAAGAATAAATAAACAAAAGAAAAAGTAGACTCTGGCCCCGAGGCTGAAAAATGACTATAAATACAAGAGCTTCAGATTTATAAAGGTATGTAAGAAACACTTCTAAAAATTGAGTAAGCAAGCTTTCTGGAGGCCCGGCTTGTCCGTCAGTGCTAATTCCCACCCCGACCGGAGTTTGTATTTTGCGGTGACTAGCAGAGGATCATTGGCGTCTTCGAGATCGAAGAGTATTTCCAAACCACATTCACCACAATTGGCGCCGTCGTGGGAATACTCAAATATATCCATGAAAGACGTGACTAAAGATCCCCGATAGCCGATGAGACGGACGGAGGCGACTTCACTCGGCATTTACACTCGGAGGCAACCGTCAAGCGGCACGCCCCCACCCTAGCTCACCAACGATTCTAACACGAGAGGCGATGCAAGCGATCATGGAGCGATCGAACCAGACCAAACAGAGTTTGGGACAAGATCATCGGCGAAACGAACGCCTTCGCCGCGACACGCCTTAGAGAAAGCAAAGTCCCACCAGCAAGACTCAAGGTTCTCGGCGATCCACAAAGCGGGTCTCGGCGACCTCACGACCAACAAGAATATCTTGGCGGCCGCTACGCTCAAGGATTACGTTGAGAAGTGACAGAGGGCGCATGTTGCCCAAGAGGCGTACCCGCTTGACACCGTCCATATGATATCTGACTGCCGGTAGCCACGGTACATACGGTCCAATCACTTCAAGCCCTCAAAAGCGACCACCACCGACCAGCGACCCGACTCAGCGGCAAGCATCACCTTCGGACGACTCGATTTGGCGGTGTCATACTCCTCACGTAGATCCTCTGGTTGTTACGCTCTGGCGTACATAGGTTCTACCGTAGAGCGTCCTTATCGATCGGGAAGTACTTGAAGATTATGTACTATTGAACTTTCATCAAACTCGGGTTCAACGATTCGGATCTAACTCGGCTCCTATCCACTATTCGGCTTCAACGCCAACCCGAGTACCCATTGGGAAAAATCACCTACATTGTGGCGGCTCGAGAACGGTGGTCGCGAATTCTTAGTCGTCGAGCTACCATCGCCATACAACCTCATCATGGGGCGATCGTGGTTACATACCTGCAGCCGTCCCAAGCACCTACCACCACGGTACTCGCTTCCCAGAGCATGGCGTTGAGCGGATCCGTGGCTCCGGTCAGTCGGCCAAGCATGTTACCTTCTCGCCAGACGCCGGGAAGGCGCAAGTAAACTCCGTCGAGGTGCCCGGTCGAGAAATCTTGGAAGACGCGTTGGGCGTCAACCAACGAAAAGGCCACGGAAGGTTTAGGCGGGTTGACATCGATGGAAGCGGAAAAGTTTTTATGATCGGCGCCTCTCGAGCCAGTCGATAGCGACAATCGATCACTTTCTTACTCGGCAACCTCGACGTCTTCGCGTGGACCCCGTATGAAATGCCGGGAATAGACCCAGCGGTCTTGCAGCATCACTTCAATGTCAACCCTCAGTGCAAGCCGATCATTCAGAAAGGCCGGCGATCCTCCGCAGAACACACTGCCGCCGTTGTCGAGGAAGTTGACAAATTGCTTGACGCCGGGGCAATCAGAGAAGTCACCTATCCCACGTGGCTCTCCAACACAGTGGTGGTGAAAAAGAAGAATGGCACCTGGCGAGTGTGTGTCGATTTCACGGATCTGAACAAAGCTTGCCCCAAAGGCGCTTTCTCTTGCCTAGAATTGACCAACTCGTCGATGCGACGGCACGCCACCGCCGCATGAGTTTCCTCGACGCCTATAGAGGCTACCATCAGATCGCCATGAATCCAGATGATCAGGACAAAACTGCATTCCTCACTCCAAGAGGAACCTACTGCTATAGGGTTATGCCTTTTGGACTAAAGAATGCAGGGGCGACTTACCAGAGATTGGTCACCACGATGTTCAAAGAACAACTCGGGCGCACTATGGAAGTATACATCGACGACATGGTGGTCAAATCTAAAGAAGAACAAAACCACATAGCCGATCTGGAAAAGACATTCAACACCCTACGCAAGTACAGAATGAAGCTGAATGCTTCCAAATGTGCATTCGGGATCGGCTCTGGCAAATTCCTGGGCTACATCGTCAACCATCGAGGAATCGAAGCCAACCCGAGGCAAGTCACAGCAATTTTGGAACTCAGTTCCCCCCGTTCAGTCAAAGAAGTCCAAAAGCTGATGGGAATGGCCGCTGCACTCAACAGGTTCATCAGCCGATCTATAGATCGTTGCAGACAATTCTTTCAGACATTACGCCAGGGCAGAGCTTTCGAATGGTCCGTCGAATCGAGGCACTTTTAACGGGCTCAAGACCTACCTCGGACAAGACCTCTTCTAACAACACCGCCATGGTGACCCCTCATTTTATGTATCCGTCTCTCTGCCAGGGCCGTCGCCGTATTGTTAAAAGAGGAGGAAAGGCGACAACGACCTGTACTATGTGAGCAAAGGCGATGGTGGGCCTTGAAACACGCTGCCTACCGTAAGAAAAACGCGTCCTAGACCTGGTCATGGCAAGAAGAAAAGCGATGCACTACTTCCAAGCACCACAGATCAAGGTGCTAACAGATTTCCCCTTCGATCGATTACTCGGAATCACGAAGCATCGATGTGTTTAGTGGGCTCTCGAGCTCGGCCAATATGACATTCAGTTTTCACCCAAAACTGCAATCAAGGGGCAGGTGCTTGCCGACTTTGTGGCCGAATTCACATGAGGGCTTGCCGACCTCAAGCCTGGGGACCTCCAGCCAAAGGCTGAAGTTAGGTCAAAGCAGTTGGAGAGTCTCGTTGGGGACATCGCAATTATATTGCGATGGATCGTCTAACCAGCGAGGCGCAGCGTCGTAATTATGTCTCGAGACGGCGATCATTGAGCGAGCCGTCAAGCTCGGCCGAAGCATCAAATAACGAGGCGAATATGAAGCCCTTTTAGCCGGATGCGGAGCGACATGTTCTCGGCGCCGCGGCTATTGGTGTTTTGTGACTCAAAATTGGTAATCAACCGGTGAAGGAGAATATGCGGCGAGATGGCGTATGGCGACCTATATGAAAGCGGCTAACTTCGTTCTTTGGCGAAATTCGACCATCACGAATTAAACCAAATAACACGCGATCAAAATACACGCGGATGCCACTGGCACCTTGGCCTCCGCCATCAACTCGAGCTCAAGCGTACCATCGAAGTGGGCCGTCCCGAACCAAATGTCGGCCCTCCGGAGAGACCCACATCAATATCATAGAATCCGCTCCAAGTTGGAAGGACCCCATCGCTGCATTCCTTTCTTCCGAGCAACTCCCGGAGGATAAAAAAAGCACACAAGGCTGCGAAACAAGGCTCTGCGATACTACCTTGATCCACAAGGGGACTTTACAAAAATCCTCTGGCCCACACAGGTCGTGCACGGACAGAGTAGAGGCGCTCAGCTGAGATACATGAAGGCAAGCTGTGGTGCACACTCGGAGGGCTCCCTTGCCCATCGAGGCGATAACACGAGGATATTCTTGGCCGACTATGAGAGCCGACATAAAATTATGCCAAGAAATGCGAACAATGCCAAAAGTTCTCCCCCCTAACCCATCAGCCGGCGGAAGCTTTGAATTCAATCACTAGCCCCTGGCCGTTTGCTCAGTGGGGACTTGATATTGTAGGACCACTGCCCAGGGCCCCAGGGAACAAGCGATTTCTAATCGTAGCAGATTATTTCACAAAGTGGGTCAAGCGAGGCTCTAACCCATATACGAGAGACGACATTAAGCGTTTTGTGTGGAGGAACATCATTACGATTCGGCATTCCAAGAGCATTGATCTCGGATAATGGCACTCGGTTTGGTATGGCATGTCCGAGATTGTCGCGGCAAATCTGATATTGTACCTTACTTTTCTCTGGCTTACCCCCAAAAGTAACGGCGGAAGCTTAACAAATCCATCTTGGGCGGCATCAAAAAGAGGGAAAGTGCCAAGGCGCGGTGGGTCAAGAGTTGCCAAGTGTATTATGGGCCCATCGAACAACACCAAGGCGATCCACCGGAGAAACACCGTTTGCCTTGTGCCGGAACCGAGCAATCTTACCCCGAGATCGGCCTACCAACCCTCGGATCGCAAGCCTTGACCACGGTCGAAATGACATGATGCTTGCTTTGGACTGGTTACGATTGAAGAACGAAGAGATCGTGCCTTGGCGTCCATGGCTCGCTATCGCCAGCTTCGCCAAGTCATACAATCTGTCAGTCCAGTCAAGCGCCACAATCCAGAGAAGCTGGTCTGAAGAAGGTGTCTTGCGACGATCGAGGCCGATGGAAACTTGGTCGGCGGGGCGGCCCCTATCAAATAGATTCCGTTCGAGAACGAGGGCATATCGGTTGTCAGACATGTCAGGGAGAAACCTGCCACGGCCGTGGAATTCAACACATCTACGAAAATTTTATCAATGACCCGACCTGTGGGCTTGGTATTTGTACACAATATCCTCGTAAATCCAAGATCTCGCGTTTTCACATGTTTAAGCTCAACACTTCAAAGTCCAATAAGTCTCCGGATTCGGAGCCCCTTTGGTGCATGACACCTTAGGGCCGAACAAGTCTCCGAATTCGGAGCGCCCTTCGTGGATGTCACGATCGGCCAGAATAAGTCTCCGGATTCGGAGCCCCTTTGGTGCATGACACCTTAGGGCCGAATAAGTCTCCGGATTCGGAGCCCCTTTGGTGCATGACACCATAGGGCCGAATAAGTCTCCGGATTCGGAGCGCCCTTCGTGGATATCACGATTGGCCATAATAAGTCTCCGGATTCGGAGCCCCTTTGGTGCATGACACCATAGGGCCGAATAAGTCTCCGGATTCGGAGCGCCCTTCGTGGATATCACGATTGGCCATAACAAGTCTCCGGATTCGGAGCCCCTTTGGTGCATGACACCTTAGGGCCGAATAAGTCTCCGGATTCGGAGCGCCCTTCGTGGATATCACGATTGGCCATAACAAGTCTCCGGATTCGAAGCCCCTTTGGTGCATGACACCTTAGGGCCGAATAAGTCTCCGGATTCGGAGCGCCCTTCGTGGATATCACGATTGGCCATAATAAGTCTCCGGATTCGGAGCCCCTTTGGTGCATGACACCTTAGGGCCGAACAAGTCTCCGGATTCGGAGCGCCCTTCGTGGATGTCACGATCGGCCAGAATAAGTCTCCGGATTCGGAGCGCCCTCCGTGGATATCACGATTGGCCATAACAAGTCTCCGGATTCGGAGCCCCTTTGGTGCATGACACCATAGGGCCGAATAAGTCTCCGGATTCGGAGCGCCCTTCGTGGATATCACGATTGGCCATAACAAGTCTCCGGATTCGGAGCCCCTTTGGTGCATGACACCTTAGGGCCGAATAAGTCTCCGGATTCGGAGCGCCCTTCGTGGATATCACGATTGGCCATAATCAGTCTCCGGATTCGGAGCCCCTTTGGTGCATGACACCTTAGGGCCGAATAAGTCTCCGGATTCGGAGCGCCCTTCGTGGATATCACGATTGGCCATAATCAGTCTCCGGATTCGGAGCCCCTTTGGTGCATGACACCTTAGGGCCGAACAAGTCTCCGGATTCGGAGCCCCCTTTGGTGCATGACACCTTTTGATGGCATCGCGCTTTGGGGCATTTCTGAACGTTTATACCACGTGGTGCAAAAGTATTCTAATAAGTGCCTAAATATTACAATGAAATGGATCGACACGCTGGAGCCCTGGCAACGCAGGGGCAGATTTATTAATCTATTCGGCTAAATATTCAACAATGCCTCGGCCAGCCCTCGAGTGTGAACTATTCGGCTTTTAACGCTCGAGCACTGTCCAACGCAAGGGCAGATTTATTAATCTAATCGGGTAAATATTCAACAATGCCTCGGCCAGCCCTCGAGTGTGAACTATTCGGCTTTTAACGCTCGAGCACTGTCCAACGCAAGGGCAGATTTATTAATCTAATCGAGTAAATATTCAACAATGCCTCGGCCAGCCCTCGAGTGTGAACTATTCGGCTTTTAACGCTCGAGCACTGTCCAACACAAGGGCAGATTTATTAATCTAATCGGGTAAATATTCAACAATGCCTCGGCCAGCCCTCGAGTGTGAACTATTCGGCTTTTAACGCTCGAGCACTGTCCAACGCAAGGGCAGATTTATTAATCTAATCGGCGAAAGATTCAACAATGCCTCGGCCAGCCCTCGGGCGTGAACTATTTGGCTTTTAACACTCGAGCACTGGCCAACGCAAGGGCAGATTTATTAATATATTCGGCTAAATATTCAACAATGCCTCGGCCAGCCCTCGAGTGTGAACTATTCGGCTTTTAACACTCGAGCACTGGCCAACGCAAGGGCAGATCTAGCCCGTGTGAACCAAACCTTTCACGCTCGAGCCGAGCCATCCAAGGGAACCAGCATATTTGGTTTGAATTGATTTAACATTGTATAATTACAAAAATAAAACATCACCATAAAACTACGGAAACATCATCACATTGCGCATAAATTGCTAACATTTTATAATTACAAAAGGTATCAACATCCATTGCTGTATCATAAACACAAAATACCAAAAACCACCCGACAGAAAGTACTTTGTGTATCATAAACATCAATCCTCCGAATCAGTCTCCAATGGATCGATGTCCACTTGCTCATACGGTATTGGCACATTCAGCGAAACGCCAACTGCAGCAAGGGCCCTGTGCCAACCATGTTTGAATCCCCGATTCTCAAACCGGGAGACCTGGTCCACAGACTCGGCGAGCCCAGCCTCTTTCCCGGCTTCGAAACCTTTTGACTCGGCAATCTCTTTCGCCGCTTTCACCTCTGCCAACTCGGCCTCCAGGCCAGCGACGGCTTTTTTGGATAAGCAAAGTGCAGCTTCCAAGTCGTCGGCCTTCTTCTCGGTCTCCGCTCTAAACCTATCCGCATCACGAGCTTTCTCCACCGCACCTGCGAGAAGCTTCGTTAAACTCTTAAAAACTCGTCCTCGGCCCTTTTCCTCCGGCCCTCCGCTTGCTCTCGCAAGCGACTAATCTCCATGATGGCATCGAGATGGCGGCGGCCCACATCGGCTATCCTACCAACGGCCTGCAAAAGAACAACTCAAAACAAGCATAACGCGAACAACGTTTGAATGAAGGAAAAATCAGAATACACACCAAAAGGGCCGACTGCGCGGCTAACATTGTCGCATTCAAATCCGGCTCCAGCCGGAAAGCCTCCGTATCAGACGGTAATGACAAAGACGTTGCCACGCCGAACGCGACCTCTGGGTCATTAAGTGCCGAGGCATCCGATGGAACCGGCATATTTCTCACCATCGGTCGAATCACAAAGGGCACGACCTCACCTGATCCCACCGTTCGAGGACGTTTGCCGCACTGATCTTCTAAACCGACCTCATGATCTCTAGAGCGTTTCTCCGACGTTCCCTCAACTTCCTGAACGGCTTCCCCAACCAGCGTGGATTCGGCACCCTTACTCGTTGCCGCCTCAACAATTTGCAAGGATTTCGATTCAGTAACTGGGAGGGAACGCTGAGATTCAGCAGTGGGCGGTTCGGTTGAAAGGCCCTCCGCTCTTCTCCTTGCGGCCAACCTCTCCGCATTCGCCTTCTTAGCAAGCTTTGTCAGGCTTAACCCAGCCATGCCAGCAGAGCCTGAGACGGAAGGGTTATCTGTACGTTGAAGAGCGTCGTCAACAGGAACGTTCCCCCGCACCAAAGCAGGACGATCGTCAGAATCCAATACCTCCTCAGATTCGACCTCCGAGTGATCTGATGCGGCAGTTTCGGGTACTTCCGTATTCTCCGAATCGGACCCTTCAAATCCTATCTGCCTCAAATTTTTGAAGTCGGACAAAATCTGACGGCGAGAAAATCTCCCCCTATCGGAATCGGTATATTTTCGCATAGAAAAGGTCGTATCGTGAGGCTCGTAGCAAAGCAGAACGTGAGCCGCCCTTCCCTGCTTATAAAGACTGCGACGGCCGAAATAATTAAGAGCAATCCTGATGTCCGAAAGAACGACGTCGTCAGTTGAAGCTAGGACTTTTTTCAACTCGTTCCCTACATAAGATAAGCCGTGAGATTCAAGAAAATAGGATATGGCAGATACAAATGTTCAATATCAGCAAAAGGGCATTCGGCGACCTGGTTCGCCCCTACGTCTAGGAATAGGATCGACGCGATCCTCCCCCTCGCCGAATTCCCAGTTGCCACGGACAACAACCATGACGTCATCGACTCGTTTTCCAGAGCTGGAAAGCATAGTGATCAACTGATGATCTGTGTCCTTAGCTCGAGAAATGCGTCCGTCTTGCGGAGGATCGGCGAGCATACTGATGCGAATGGCGGGGATGCAGATTAATGCCAAGCGACGGTTCAACGCCTTCGACCCCATTATAATTCTAAAGAAATTTACATTGGTGGGAAGGATCAAATCCCAATGGCGAAAACGACCCTCGAAGCGGGTGAAGAGGTAAGCGAACTCCCCCCTCTGCGATCGACAGAAGGGGAAAGACAATCGAGGTTTCTTCCTCCCTCTCCATGTCGAGAGTGCGGTCCGCCACTAACGATAGGTGGACATCGTCAGGAATGGAGAAATGACGTCTAAAATCAGCAACTCGACCCGGAGAAAGAAGGTCTCTTAAATACTTCGCCATAATCTATTGATTATAAGAATACGCGACGGAGTAAACAAATTAAGAAAAGCTTCAGAGTTGAGAAGGGGAAAACTTACAAAAGTGAAGAGTATCGCAGATGGAAGGGGTGCAAGAATGATTCGAAGAGCAGTCTAGCGGCCAGCGTCATAGAACATGAATTCGAAGGGACACCAGGCTCCAAGTCACAATGAATAGGCGTGCACGAAGGGACGGGAGTCTGAGGCGACGATTCAAAGGGGAGTAATTGAACAACCGCGTAATAAGTCGAAGCCCCAAGAACTTCGGTTTGTAGTATTTGAAAATCAGAGCCAAGCACCTCGTCCAACTGCCGTTGACAAGATGCTTGGGGGGCAATTGTGGGAGCCGAGTAATTAGAGGGACAGCCTGATACGCACAGGGAGCCGGGTATTGAACGGCTCCCTTCTGCTCTGCCAAGACGCCGAGTAGGATCCTTGGGCCGAATATACTGGAAAGAGCGTGTCAGGATGAATGAAAGAATAAATAAACAAAAGAAAAAGTAGACTCTGGCCCCGAGGCTGAAAAATGACTATAAATACAAGAGCTTCAGATTTATAAAGGTATGTAAGAAACACTTCTAAAAATTGAGTAAGCAAGCTTTCTGGAGGAGAACTGACTTGTCCGTCGGAGTGCTAATTCCGGCACCCCCGACCGGAGTTTGTATTTTTGCAGGTGACTAGCAGAGGATCATTGGCGTCTTCCAGGATCTGAAGAGTATTTCCAAACCACATTCACCACAATTCCTTATATCAATTTTTTATCGTTTGAGTTACATTTCTATATATTTTTTCATATTTGTACACCTGCAATGCAATGCCAGTAAAACTAATAATTTTTATTTTTATTTATTATTATTATTATTATTATTATTATTATTATTATTATTTTATTTTTCATGAAAGAACCATAGAGGTGTGAGTTTAATGTGAAGTCTAGTCCTTTTCGCTCAACCACCATAATTTTGTTATTACCTTGATAAACGCATGTCCTCCACAGACGTAGCTACAGGGTGTCGAAATTTGTTCACATCAGCAATAATAGTACACATTAATTCATTGGTTGAACTAATGAGATAGTCGAAAAAATCTTGTATCAACTTGGTTTGATCTTTTAAAATTATTTTTAGATGAATGTCTATTTATTTTTAATAAATTTTTGTTATATTTTAATAATTCTTTATACTTTTTAGATATATCTAATCAAGATGTGCCTAAAAATAAAATAAATTGACTAAAATATTAAAAACAAGGGGGATGCATCAATAAATCCCAAATTAATAACTTATACACTGTTTAATCCTAAAAGTTTTCTTATAGACTGAAAAGTCCCATTACAATGTTAATAATATCAGATACAATGTTAATAACATCAGAGTAATGTTACAAACATTAGATTTCAAACATCTAATGTTCATCAAATTTCAATAATGTTTGAAATTATAGGATGACAAACATCTAATGTTCATCAGATTTCAATAAATTTTGAAATTATAGAATGAAACATCAGATCATTTACATCATGCTGATGTAAAAATGGGACTAAATGGAGCATAAGAAAACTTTTAAGACTAAATAGTTTAACTTTTCAAAAACTAGGACTCATGGGTAAATTTTCCTAAAAAGAAAATACTAAAAATAAATAAAAATTTGAACAAAAATCTGTGTGCATTTTTATTCCGGTTTCGTTTGTTTTTAGCCTTTTTTTTTTTTTCATATTTTAGTTAATTTTTTTTACTTTTTAGATGTATCTACAAAATAAATAAATTTATCTAAAAAATAAAAAAATTGGACTAAATATGAAGGAAACAAAAAAAGTAAAAACAAACGAAAATCCGTTTAAAAATAATTTCTCAGAGTTGTAACCAAACAAAGACTTTGGGAGGCTCGGGAAGGTGCAGAGATTTTGCGATTTTATTTTATTTTTGTGAATATATTTAAAATTGATCTTCTATCGTTTTTTATAACAAATTTTTTACTTTGGAGCCGAAAAAGTTTAGTTGATTGTACTAATATATAAACAATTTTAAAAATCAAATTAGATTCCACTATCAATTTCTACCAACATTAAAAGGGAAAATAACATAAAATATGTATATATATAAACACATTTTCTATGGACACATTGAAGAAACAAATTAATTTGGGTTAATTATACTGATAGTTTCTATATTTTTATCTTTGTCTTATTTTGGCCCCTATAGTTTTAATTGATTCGATTTTAACCCTTAATTTATTATTTTGTCTCAATTTGGTCAAATTAATTATAATTATTAGCATTTTTTTTTAAAAAAAAAATGTGCACATGAGTGTCAGGTTTTTAAAGGCAACATTATAAACTTGATCAACTTAGTAAGTTAATCTCAACTAACTCAATGATTTTTATTTTATTTTTTTTTGGTCACAAATCATAGCGATTTTGTTCATTGGATTAAATTGACACAAAATCTAAAATTAAGGGTTGAAATTAAGTTAACTAAAAATGTAGGGACTAAAATGACACAAGAGACAAAACGTAGGGAATATCAGTGTAATTTACCCAAACCAAACCAAACCTTATCTCCCATCAGATGGGGACAACTTTATAAATCCTTCTTCACCACTCAACTCTATCAAATGACATTTAGTTAGTCAAAATAAGGAGATTCATATATTTATTTACTACACTAGTCTACGTCAATCTAGGTCTACCTTTTCTCCTAATACTTCCATCTACCATCAATGTATCACATCTTTTCACTACTACCTCTGCTAGTCTCTATTATATATGACCAAACCATCTCAATCTATTCTCTTTCAGCTTATCTCCTATTAGTGCTACTCCTACCCATTCACAAATAGACTCATTTCTAACTCCATCTTTTCTAGTCTTGCCACACATTTACCTTAACACCCTCATCTCAGTTACACTCATTTTATCTACATGTTTTTTAGTTATCCAACATTCTGTCACATACAACATCGCTGCTTTAATAGCTGTTCTATAGAATTTTCTTTTTACTCCAGTGGGTATTGGTTTATCACACAGTACCCTACATGCACCCCTCTACTTAAGCCGCTCTACATTAATTTTATGGACTACATCTACTCCAATCTCTTCAACCGTTGTGATAATCGATCCTAAATAACAAAAATATTCACTCTTAGATAGTTCTTGATTCTCAATCTTCAATTCTCATCTGTTTACATTGTTACTGTTACTAAAATTATATTCCATATACTTGTCTTAGTTCTGTTTATCCTAAATCTTTTAGATTCAAGTGCTTCTCTCCAAGTCTTTAACTTAGTGTTAACTCATGTTCTAGTCTCATCTGCTAGCACGATATCATCTGTCAAAAGCATATATCATGGCACATCTCATGAATATTTCCCGTTGACTCATCCATAACTAAAGCAAAAAGATAACGATTTAGGGTTGATCCTTAATGTAACCCCATATAGACACCCCATTTTTGACCGACCTTAAGACTCAGACGTCACCGATTGAGCGCTTGGTGATGCTGCATGTTGTGCTCGTTCAGAAGTCTCAGAGTCGCGGCCGCGCGCCCTGCCTCCAGACTTCCGAACTCTCTTCTGTCCCTTGCCTCGGTTTGCGAACCAGACTCAGTTTTCTCTGTTTTCTTTTCTGAGGGGAGGGAGAGGTCCTGTAGACCATCTCTCAGTGGCCGTGGGCTACATTTCGTGGCCGTAGGCCATTTTGCCCATTTCGGAGCCCGGTTCCCGATTTTGAAGTCGGGCCGTGTGCCTCGGTTGGACCACCCAACCATCTCCGATTCCTCCGGTTTTTGAATGCATCTCATTTACTCCCTTCGAGGACACTTGGGTCTTGGATACCCACTTCAGCCAAACACCACTTTCGGTGCTTAATGCGGTTTTGGGATCCCTAAGCGCCTGTTTTGGCCCCGAGCATTCGTTTTGCATCGATTTTGTTCATTTTTGGCGGTACCTCTGTTTTATCACCGGGAAGATCACTTTGGAGGGTGGGAGGCCAGCAATTGTCTCAAAGAACCAGTTATGCTCCTCCGGCGCCCCCGTGCTTTTTCTCACTTCCGGGCTAATGTTGAACACCCTAGGGCCATTTTCTTCGAGCCAAAACCACATATTTGTGTTGTACACACATGGGAGGATCCTAAAAACACATGGCCGGCCAATAATTGCAATTGGACCTTTTGAACCCCTTCTAAAAGTGGCATGTTGTTTCTCTTGTTTTAGAGTTGCCAAATTCCAACCACAAGGCCTTGTTGTACACACATGGGAGGACACCTTTTTCAGGTAACCGGCCAGAAATTCACAGTGACCTTTTTGACCCCTAGCCGGCCGGCCATAGGGGGTGGCCGGCCGGCCACCTGCAAGAAAAGTGGGAGGCCGGCCATGACCCTCTCACCATACTTACTTTACAATTTGTAAATTGTTTCCCAGAAAAGATCTGTATCCGGGGGATATTTTGGAGGGGAACACTTGGGTGCATTTCCCTCCACCTTTGCCCTCCTCTTTTGGTCCTTATAAGGAGCCTCCCAACTCTTAGGCTAGGGTTAGAAAAACTCTCTTAAGAGCTTAGACACATATCCATTTCCATCTCTTTGATTCTTCTCAAGTTTGGTGCCATTTCTTCATCACCATCAAGCACCACCACCACCACTCCATTTCCAGCAGCAAGGAGAGGTTCTCAGAGGCTTAGAAGCAACATTCCTCAAGCCAAGAGGTAGAAAAGAAGAGGTCTTCAAGGGTAAGTCTCCATTTCCCTCTTTTGTAGCATTTTCTTGCTTCATCTCTTAAGCCTACTTGCTCACTGTTTTGGGCTCCGACCTTAACTGAAAATAGGTCTATTTTGAGCTATTATTAATGTTTGTTCAAGGGCTCAACCCTGTTTGAGCCCTCCATCTTGCACTTGCTTCAATATCATCTTATATGCCATTTTTTTGCATGAAATTTCTAGCCTATGAGTGATCTGTTTTCGAGCATAATGTAAACTGTAAGTGGGCCTATTTTGAGCCCCTCTACAACATTGAAGAAGGGCTCAACCCTGTTTGGGTCCTCTATCTTGCACTTACTTCATAATTTCTCATATTTACCGTAAATTTGCATGATTTGTTTGGCCTATATATAAATTGTTTTGGAGTTTGTTTTGAACTGTGAGTAAGCTTATTTTGTGTCCCTATACAACATTGTAGAAGGGATCAATCTTTTTTGGGGTCTCCATGTAGTACCTACCATTCTACCCCTCTTTGGCCCTCATTTTTGCATGCTCTTTTAGGCCTATCTAGCCTCTGTTTTCGGCCATCATCAGGACTGGAATGAGCCATATTTTGATCTTCTTGACATATTTCATTAAGGGTATTTTCTGGTTGGATGAATGTTTGGCCTACTTCATGTTATATCCTCTTGTGGCCTCAATCTTGCATGGCATTTTTAGCATATTTTCATACTGATTTGGGGGATGTCATATACTGTAAATGTTCTTATTTTTAGTCCCTCATCAGTGTTTTAGAAGAGTATTTTTCCATTTGGGCATCTCATGTATCACTTGCTTCAATACCCCTCTTGGGGAGCCATTTTTGCATTCTTGCTTAATCCTATGTGTGCTTGCTGTTTAGCCCTTTTTTATGACTGAAAAATGCTTTTCTTGGGGCTGGCTTGCTATTGTATTTTCATTCTATGTCTATATTGTGCATGTTTAGTATAGCTATAGGCCATTTCGGGTGCCTAAATTCAAGTTTCGTGGCCATTTCATGCATCGGGTGTACTTTCGCCTCATTTCGGGGCTGTTTTCCCCCACATTTCATTGCTAAAATTCTATTTGCATGTTTGCATATCATTTCCATGCCATTTCACGCCTTAGGGCCATCGTCTCGGTTTGCGTGCCCGTGTGCACGCATTTCGAGGCACTTCATTTTCATCTCTCGGCCTCTTATGTGAGTGTGGCTGAGGCTCTCTCATGTTAATATAAGTCCAATTTGCATTTGGAGTGCCATTTCATGCTTTAGTACCATTGCCTCGGTTTGCGTGCCCGTGTGCACGCATTTCGAGGCATCTCATTTTTCATCTCTCGGCCTCTTATGTGAGTGTGGCTGAGGCTCTCTCATGTTAGTATAAGTCCAATTTGCATTTGGAGTGCCATTTCACGCCTTAGGGCCATCGCCTCGGTTTGCGTGCCTGTGTGCACGCATTTCGAGGCACTTCATTTTCATCTCTCGGCCTCTTATGTGAGTGTGGCTGAGGCTCTCTCTTGTTAGTATAAGTCCAATTTGCATTTGGAGTGCCATTTCATGCTTTAGTACCATTGCCTCGGTTTGCGTGCCCGTATGCACGCATTTCGAGGCATCTCATTTTTTCATCTCTCGGCTTCTTATGTGAGTGTGGCTGAGGCTCTCTCATGTTAGTGTAAGTCCATTTTGCATCCTGTATGCCATTTTTAGCATCATCGCATCCCGTATGCCATTGCCTTGGTTTGCGTGCCCATGTGCACGCATTTCGAGGCACTTCACTTTTATCCGATGGCCTCCTGTGTGAGTGTGGCTGAGGCTCTCTCATGTTGGTGTAAGCCCATTACTGCATTGCGTATGTCATTTCATCCGTAGCATTGTGTATGCTTGGTTGTGTGTTACCTAGTTTAGCGTGTATGCCATTCCATGACATTGTGTATGTTAGGATTGCATATTAGCTACATTTCATGCATATCATGCATATTGCATCATGTTCGAGATAGGTGTTAGCCCGGGCACGGGAAATGAGGCACGTTTCGTACTTCGAGTGACGGAACGGGTCTCAATTCCCAAGTCACCGACACTCTGGATTACCCATGATGGAGTTACGTTTTGTTGTAGCATTCACCTGCATTCATCCTATATTGAGTTGTGCAATCCGATTCCTCGGCCATCATGCATCGAGATGCGTGATTGGTGGCACGAGGATCGAGGCATGCATATATTTGTGAAATACATTGCTATGCCCCTTTCCTGCTCTCTGTTGTAGCAAAATGAAGAATCAGCAACTTTTCGGAGTCTGGCAAGCATTTCGAGCAACATTGCAAACAGAGGCTAATCGGGGCGTCACCGTGGATTTCCGCGCAAAGCAGCCCAAACATGCATCATCTCATTATCCGAAGCAGAGCCAAGGCAGCCCCCTGGCTTGCATGCCAATTTACAGTTTTCCTTAGTTAATTTGTTAATTAATTAGGAATCTGTATTATTCTTTTATTTCGGACTGTATTATTCTTTTATTTCGGACTGTATTATTATTTATTCAGACCATCTGCGCAAGGGCATAATTGTAATAAGTGTGGGTGAGTGTGATGCATGTCTTCCAACCCCCACTTCTTTCTTCCCTTTTATATACCCGCTTATGATGGTTAGATATAGGGCATGTTTCAATTAGCATATAGTATGACAGCATGTTTACATCATTCATCTGTTTTGCACACACCGGGCTCGGCGCATCATATAAACTGCATTTGTATTTCAATCCCAAATTGAATACGTGTTAGTTGTAGCATTCCACATGCCATGTTTAGAATAGCCGAGCCTGCTATAGTTGCATCTTTCCATGTGTTGCATTAGGCATTTCTGTACATTTAGGATCATGCATGATTTCTAATAAGCTTCTGTTTTGGCTGGGAGTACTCGGTAAGTTTTATGCTTTAGCATCCTTGCATGCGTGTGAGTGACTGCCATGAATAGCATGCTTACCATGAGGCTATGTGCTTATATGATATAACTGCCTTGAATACCTGTGGGTGGAGGTTGAGTTACTTGAATTGGAACAATTCATCAAATGCTTGTTTTAAGCCCACTAGATAGTGGCAAAACCATTTGTTTTTCTAAGCCCACCTGAGGGTGGCAAATTCACGTCTTAGCCTACCTGCGGGTAGCACCATCAAACCATTTTCAAACTAACAAACATGAAATGTTTAGTTCCAATTCAGACGACCCAATCTATACTTGTATGCTGTGCGCATCACATAGTAACCTAGGCTAAATAACCGGAATAAGAACGCACAATGTCTTCAAAAACAGATATCATGGTTAGTAGAGGCCGGTCTTTGACCGGCGGCGAAGTGCTCCGCAGTGACCTTCCAATCGTACCCAAGTTCGAGCGAGGTAACTTTGGTGATGACGGACGCGTGGCCTTTGGCACCGAGTCAGGGTTTCCTAAATTTCCCATTTTAAAATATTTAGGTGGCGACTCTGTATCTGGCGAAGCAGTCCATGTTTGGCACTTCTTCCAAAAAATCTGTTTTAAAACGATTTGCCGGATTTGGACTCTTTGGTTCAAGATTAAAAACCGTGACATTTGAGTCCTTCGAACTGTAGTGACCCAATATCGAACCAGAACGGGGGGGGTTCGCACCCCTTTCCCCGGGATGCGTTCGGGGACGTCTACAGTTTTTGGCGACTCTGCTGGGGATTTAGAGAACTTGACTCGAACTCGTGATATCTTGTTTTGACTACACTTGTGTGTTTCTTTGCATTGCATTTGCATTGGTGCGCTTAGAACACCGTGTTTGCCATCTGCTATTCCTGAGCGGTTTGCCGGAGGCTTGTCTTGTCAAGGCATGTCCATAAGGCTGACTGGTTACAGGCTCTGCCAATATAGGAACACAAACCCCGGTTTTACCGGGGCACCCTTTTTGACCATTCGACCTAGTGCATATTCGGATCCATAGTGACCATTCCAAACTAGGACAGGTTACTTACCCGTTTATAGGTTGTTTGAAACCGCTGCGTGCGTAGTGAAACCCTAGTTCCTGACAAAATAGGACAGGGAAACCCTACCCCAACATAGGGGTGTTTTCAGCTCTCACTTATCTGCTATATGCTTGTTAGAGTGTGCCTCTACAGGGAATGCATGTATCAGTTGAGTTTGGGCAACGAGCCTGCAGGCATCAGTCAGTATCTGCGAATCAGTTGTCCGCGGATATCCGATTCAGTTTTGGGAAACGATGATCTGAGAGCGATGATCGATGATTGAGGACAGTGTATTTTCAGCTTATCAACTGCGTGTTGTATGCCCGACTGTGTGTTGTGTGTATTTAATTTAAGCGGTTATGCTGCCCGTTTTTTTGGTTATTTATTTCCTTTTCGCTTTATTATCTTTTTGCTAGAGCAGGTTTTTTAGCACGATTGCTTCCGAACCAATAGATACCCCCCAAGCACTTTGGATACGAGGTCGCCGACTCAACCGATCCGAGGATCTCGTTGATGGACATCTAGTGTTCCACTCTCTACCCCCAGTTATCAGAAGAAGGCCGAGGAGGCGCAGTGTGTCAGAACAGGGATTACCAGGACAAAGGCGCTTTGACGATGCTGATCGGGTTGAAATTTACGTATACGCCATAGAGGTACATTTACCGGTCATTCAGATGGAACCGCAGAATACATCAGGGATGGAGGCGATGATGCGCCAGATGCATGAGAGCATGAAACAGATGCAGGAGGATGCCACCCGCCAATTGGAATTCTCCAAGCAACAAGCATGATCATGGCCCAAGTAGAAATGATCACTAGGTCACCAATGAGAATCTGCGTCTGCTTCACATCGAGCTCCTCCTCCACCGGCCTCCACTACTGGCGAGGCATCTACTGGTCAGAATACTCTGCCAAATCCTCAGAATATCCTCCCGAACACCCAGAATACCTTACCCGATGTCCCGGAACACTCAAGAGGACACAGGTCTTCCAATATTTGGCTCGCCCCACTTCTGCCGCAACTGTCCAAGAATCTTACACCCAACCACCTGGACTCTCCATTTGAGTTCGAGGTAGATCATACAGCTCTGAAACTCAATAAGCTGGAAAAGCTTTTCAAGAAATCGCAGGGGGTGAAGGCCATCCCAAACATCGAAGATGGCTACATGGCGATGGCCGTGACCTTTGCCGATGATTCAAGATGCCACAGATTGATCGTTTTGATGGGTTAGGGGATCCTATGGTCCATCTCCGGCTATTTTCAGACATCTTGAGGCCAATGGGCCTAACCCGACCACAAAAGCTTTCTTTATTTGGCAGAACTTTGTCGGGGGTAGCGGCCATCTGGTACGCAAAGTTAGAAGATAATGTGAAGAGAAACTGGGATGAGCTGGCTGAGGCCTTCGTGGCACAGTACTCATATAATACACAGATTGAGATTACAACACGTGATCTCGAAACAACGAGGCAGGAACAAAAAGAGACTTTCTCTGATTTCGTAACTCGGTAGAGAGCAAAGGCATCGATGATGACCTTGAGGCCAACAGATAAAGATCAAATTCGGATGATTGTACGCAACCTCCAACCGAAGTTAATGCAGAAAATGATCGTACTCCCTTTTCCCACCTTCTCGGATTTACACAAGATGGGGGTACAGATCGAGGATGCAATGAAGCATGGTTTGATCGACCAGGACCGAGAGCAGCCCCGAAGGACATTCAACCGTAATAACACCGCAGGCCCGAGTGGCGCTGCCAACACAAGGACTTCGGAGGTCGGCATGGTCACCACCATTCCCCCTTCCCAACCAAGGCCCGCAGCGGCCACACCCTTTTCCAATACCTCCGGGAGCAGTAACCAAGCCCCGAGATACCAATCCAGAGGCCAAAGAACCTTCACTCCACTATACATGCCCTTGTCCAAGGCTCTCGACGTTCTAATCAGAAAGGGGCATCTGAAACCCCTAGAGCCGAGGCCATTACCAAATCCACTCCCCCCTTCCCACAACCCAGCCAAGTACTGTGCGTACCACCAGCAGCATGGCCATGATACAGATTAATGTTTCCGGCTGCGTCACGAGATTCAAGACCTCGTTGACAAAAATATCATTCTACCTCCCGAAAGACCCAACGTCACAACTAACCCACTCCCCGCACATAACCAAGATCCACCACCCAAAAGAGTCAACCTCATCCAAACTGGGGTCGTTTCCTACGATCCTAGTATCTATATTACTCCCTCTCACCTACCCAAGCCGGAGGTGATCCTTCCTGATTGCACTGACTTGTGCATGTTGGACACCTTCACAACCCAATCTGAGCCAGAGGTGGTGACCTCTGAAGATGGAGCAGGCGGGTTTGAGGAAAGCGAATTGGTGAGTGCAGGATGGGACTGAGGAATTGTCTTTGGAAGAGCTTACGATCAAGCGGATATATCTTATCGATGAGCGATCTGAAATGAGTGTGAGGTGCAAAAAGTTGAATTGTGCGTGATTCGGGGACAGACTTGAACAAAGGCGATGATCGACAAGGGTGGAAAGAGATTTTGCCAACCTCCAGTTCTTCAACGACCCGAGCGGGGATGCAACAATCAATTGGTTTGAATATGGAGTCGGCGAGATTGCCGGATGGTTAGATGATCGGCCGGATGTTGTGGAAATTGACGAGCAAGGCGTGAGGGGTATCAATGATGGCCGGAAGGGCCGAGAGTCAGAATGAATTGCCGGAGAGCGCCGGTACAAAGAATTTCGCTCGGGATCAAGATATGGTGAAAACCGAACAACAAACCCTACTAACACAGGAGGAGCAAGAAAAGAGGTGGAATTCTGAGAGAATCAGGAAAGCCAAGAACCATGAAGAGCTTGAAAGTGCTGCGAGCACAAGAGCAGGACATGCTGCGAACATGTGGGATGAAAGCACCAAGAGTACGAACTTGCCGGAACCAGATAGGTGTTTGTTGAATGTCAGTGGGATGTAGTGGGAAGACGATGACTTATGTCTTGCCCACACAGACGAAGATTGGGCAGATGCTCAACCAAATGATACTTGGTACCTCGATGAGGTGGACCACATGACCAAGAGCGGGCGGTACTTCAAGCCCCCGCACCTCGACCAACCCGAAGCATCTGGGAAAGATAAAGAGGCCGAGAAACAGAGAGAGAAACAAATTGAAAAAGAAGCTGTACTGAGACAGTTAAAGAAAATACAAGCAGACATCTCCATCTGGGGACTGCTTATGGCATCAAGGGTACATAGACAGGCTGTCCTATCTGCCATGGACAAGGCCAAACTCTCCATTGATACTACACCAGAGCAGCTAGTTGGGCTGGTTTTTCCGGGAGGAGGTTCCCTAGCATTAACTTTTTTAGACAAAGAACTACCGCCTGAGGGCATGAATCATAACAAACCTCTCTACATCTCCGTGGAATGTAGAGATAAGTGGATACCAGTGGTACTTGTTGATACCGGGTCTGCTATCAATGTTTGCCTAGCCAGAACAGCATATGCAATCGAGTTGAAACCCGCGGACTTCATACCAACCACTCAGGTGATCAAAGCTTACGATAATACCAGCAGGGAAGTGATGGGGACTGTCAAGATTCAGGCCCAGGTTGGTCCAGGACAACACAACATTGAATTTCATGTCTTGGACGTTCCCGCAACCTTCAACTTGCTCTTGGGGCGGTCGTGGTTGCACCAAGTGAAAGCAGTCTCTTCCACTCTGCACCAGATGTTGAAATACCCTCACGGGAAGGGGGTTGCAATTGTTTTCGAAAATTCATCCATCCATCCGCCGCCGGAAGTGTCTACGCCAGTTTTGGAAATCGAGCACGGCACGGAGGATGTGTTCTTATCAGGGTTCACTTTGGCAGAGGCCCGGGTAGTGCAGAATATTATGGCTGTGAATGAAGGTGTGTACGTCAGTGCCCAATCCGTCTACCTCATGAACAAGCTACAACATATTCCCGGGATGGGATTAGAAAGGAGCGGCAGAAAAGGAGTCGTTGCGTTGGCCGAAGTGCCACACAACCCGCATACCTTTGGACTGGGTTATCTGCCCACCAAAGAGGACTGGGTGAGGAAAGGAAAGGAAATGGCAGCGAGCAGGCGAAGCGGTGGGAAGCCTTTTGACTTAATGCACAGGCCCATTCAGGGTACCCTGAACGGACGCTTCGTCCAAGAGGGGGAGGACTTTCCATTTTGCGGCTTCCCAGAGCCGTGGTTAAACGCGGAGAAGAAGCGTGCAGGTTTGAAATCTTCTTCGACCGCAACTATCCGGGGATAGCGTTGCCCGCAGGCGAAGCAGACCCAACAAGCGAGGTTGAGCGAGAATAAGCGATGGATCTGAGGGCACAGAATTGGAAATGGGGGTAGCACTGGCATGTCTCCTCTCTGATCCTCCGATCGACCAAGAGTACTTGGGGGATAACTTCACGGTTTCCATGATTGGGGATGAAACGGCTGCGAACCGACCAGCAGCTATCTTGGATGTATCAATCGCACCCTCTCTCACTTGGCAGTACGAGGAGGGATTTTTGTCCAGCAACACTGGGTCAGGTAGTGAGCCGGAATCTGATTCCACCGAGTCCTGTGAGTCGGAATCATGTTCCAGCTCGACTGAGTCTGAGTCTGGTACTCTTGGGGATGTTAACCCGGATGCCACAGTCCTGTCCAGGTCGCCTTTTTCCTTTTCATTTGAGTCTGTTGTAACCAATGAATTGGACGATTTGGATGTGCATAATGAGAATGAACTATCTGTGGTTTCCGAGTACTTTTCGGTGCCCTTAATTTATTGCATTAATTCAGACTTTCAAAATTTTGATCAAAACGACGAGGACGAAGTTCCTCCGGTTTTACAACGTTTAATTGAGCAAGAGCAAGAGAGATTTGTCAAACCATTAATGGATGAAATCATTATCGTGAACATTGGTACTGAGGAGGACCCGCGGCTGGTCCAGATCGGGTCCACGTTGTCTTCGGAGGAACGCGAGCGCTTAGTCGCTTTATTAAAAGATTTCAAAGATGTTTTCGCGTGGTCCTACGAAGACATGCAGAATCGATCTGAGATTATACGACATCGGATCCCCCTTGACCCGAGGCCCGACACTGTCAGCGAAACTTCGAAGGATCCGCCGGATTGGGCTCTTAAGATTAAGGAAGAGGTCACCAAGCAAATCGACGAGCTTCTGCTGGTATCTGAATATCCGACTTGGTTGGCCAACATTGTTCGGTCTTAGAAGAAAGATGGCGGGATCCGGTGTGTGTAGACTTGAGGATTTGAGCGAGCTAGTCAGAACGACTTTCCCTTACCGCACATCGATGAGTTGGTAGATTTCACAGCAGGGCATGCATTGCTCTCGTTCATGGATGGCTTCTCAGGATACAACCAGATAGTGATGGCGCCAGAAGACAAAGGAAAGACTGCATTCACCACCCGTAGAACATCTTGCTAGGGTAATGCCGTTTGGGTTGAAGAACGGAGCTACTTATCAGCGGACGCGACCACAATACTACATGATATGATCCACAAAGAGGTTGAGGTGTATGTGGACGACATGATTGTCAAGTCCAAGGAAAGAGAGGGCCACTACACCGCCTTGCATAAGTTTTTTCAAAGGATCAGGGAATTCGATTCTGGCTAAACCCTCGAAATGTCGTTTGGTGTTCTGGGGGAAAATGCTAGGGTTTCTGATTACACAAAGGGGCATCGAGGTCGACCCTTCCAAAATCAAGGCCATCCTAGAAATGCAACCACCAAGGACTGAAAAGGAGGTGCGAGGCTTTCTGGGTAAAGTGCAATTCATAAGACGGTTTATTTCAAAACTAACCTTGACTTGTGAACCACTTTTTGGCCTCCTCAAGAAAGGAAAGAAGTTCTAATGGGACGGCCGATGTCAAGCTGCATTTGAACAGATCAAAGAATATCTACAGAACCCACCCGTTTTATCGCCACCAAAATCGGGAAAATCGTTGATTTTGTATCTATCAGTGACTGAAACCACGATGGGTTGTATGCTTGCACAAGAATCAGAAGACAAGGTGGAAAAAGCCATCTATTATTTGAGCAAAAAGATGCTGGAGTATGAGACCCGATATATACCGCTGGAAAAGGCTTGCTTAGCTCTGGTATGGGCTACCAGGAAGCTGCGGCACTACCTGTTAGCTCACTCTGTAACGTTGGTTTCGCGACTTGATCCCATCAAATATCTCTTCGAGAAACCAGCACTTACGGGTAGGCTGGCTCGTTGGTTGCTTTTGCTCTCCGAATTTGATCTCACGTACGTGACACGCCGTCGATGAAAGGAAGAAGCGATGGCAGAGTTCCTTGCCGACCACCCGGTTGAGGGGGATGAAGCGGTCGAGTACCTATTCCCGGATGAATCAATTCTGCATATCGACGAAGAAACTTGGACGATGTACTTTGACGGAGCGTCAAATCAACATGGGTATGGGATAGGAGTGTTGCTGATAGCACCCGACAATTCCCATATCCCTCTAGCCTTCAAACTCCGGTTCAAAGTCTCGAACAATGAAGCAGAATATGAAGCGTGCATTGCTGGTTTAGAAGCAGCCCTGGAACTAGGGGCAAGACGGCTGGACGTCATTGGGGATTCGAACCTTGTTGTGTCTCAAGCTAAAGGAGACTGGAAAGTGAAAGAGGAAAAGATGATGATGTATCACCAGACCTTGGATTTGCTAATTCCTCGGTTTGAGAAGCTAAGTTTTACTCATCTACTAAGAGAGAACAACAGGTTCGCAGATTCTTTAGCAACTCTATCTTCTATGATAGACATCCCGTGTGGAGTCCGGATGCGTCCAGTCATTATCGACCAGAAATTTGCACCTGCCTAGGAGTCGATTGCAGCCATAGATGAAGTTCAGGACGAACACCCCTGGTATTACGACATCTGGAACTTCTTGGAGAAAGAAGCATACCCGCCAGAGGTAAATGCCAAAGACAAGAGGGCAATCAGAAGAATGGCAGTTCAGTTCATCATCTGCGGGGGTAAACTGTATAAACGGGGTTATCTGGGAATGCATAAACTGTGTGTTGATGCCGAAGAGTCAAAGCGTCTGATGGAAGCTATCCACGGGGGTGAATGTGGTGCACACATGAATGGGGTAATGTTGGCACGAAAGATCCTTAGACAAGGTTATTACTGGTCCACCATGGAGGAGGATTGTATTGGCTTCGTCCGGCGATGTCACAAGTGTCAAATTCATGCAAATCGTATGAACATCCCGCTATCAAAGCTGTACAACATGACTTCGCCATGGGCATTTTACATGCAGGGAATTGATGTAATCGAATTTATTACCGTAAAGGGGTCGAATGGGCATGAGTTCATCTTAGTAGCGATAGATTATTTCACAAAGTGGGTTGAGGCCCAATCTTATGCGGTGTTGAAAGCTTCGCATGTAGCAAAATTTATCAGAAACAACATTATCTGTCGCTACGGAGTCCCAAATGAAATCGTTTCAGACAATGGTTTCCACTTCAAAAAGGAGGTGATCGATTTGTTGGAGAAATATAATGTGGCTTTTCATAAGTCGTCTACTTACTGGCCGTAAACCAATGGAGCAGTTGAGGCCGCCAACAAGAACATCAAGCGCATACTACAGAAGATGGTGGAAACCTATCGGGACTGGCCAGATAAGCTGCCGTTCGCTCTGTGGGGCTACAGGACTTCGATCAGAACTTCTACTGGGGCGACTCCGTTCTCATTGATTTATGGGATGGAAGCCGTTTTGCCTATTGAGATTGAGGTCCCGTCATTACGAGTATTGGCTGAGTGCCAGATAACCGAAGCAGTTAGCGACAAAAGCAGTTGAGGAACTCATGCTTTTCGATGAAAAAAGGCTGAAAGCACTGTACCACATCCAAGGTTATCAACGTTGAATCGCCCGGGCTTTTAACAAGAAGGTTAAGTCCAGGAATTTGAAAGAAGGAGATTTGGTACTCAAAGACAACCGAGCTCCCATCCACGACCCAAGGGGCAAGTTCAGACCCAATTGGACTGGTCCCTATATTATCAAGTCAATCTGGTTAGGTGGAGCTGTGGTTCTGATGGACCTAGATGGCTTAGAGTTTTCTCAACCGATCAACATGGACAAGTTGAAGAAATATTACCCCTGAGAAGCTCGCTAGGCCGAAAACCCGAAAGGGCGACCTAGGCAAAATTCAGAGCATACAAAATTTGAAATTATAAAAACTGAGTTCGCAAGGTTGAAAACCCGCAAAGGGCGGCCTTGGCAAAAGTTAGAGCGCAAAAGGAGAGTAAAAATACCCAAGCGAACCCCAGCCTGAACTACATAAGGCTTGATTCCCATCTATGAGATACGTAGGCAGCTTCATCCTGAAGTTCAGCCCCAATCTTTTCGCCGATCAACTTTGTCCATTTGATCATCTCAGTCTTCTCTATTCATCAACATTTATCGTGATCTCCAGTACAGTGTTATTCAGACTAGGGGCAACTTTCCGTTGCTATGAATCGCCGAGGCACTTTTCAAACTAGGGGCAACTTTCCAGTTGCTAGGATCCGGGGTTGTGCATCTCAGTGACAGATCTCAGGCGTGTCCAGTTCTGATCCATATCGAAAATAGTTTTGAAAAGTTTTAATAAAAGTTGACTTTGTTCAAATTAATCTTTTCACAACTAAGACCATTTTTGGACCAAAATCAGAGAATTTTCAGTACCACAACCTTCAATTTCATTGATTTCAAAACAGAGTTCTCTCGCTCTTGCATACAATTGAAGTTGCTTTTTATTACACTCATAACGAAAACTTGAAAGTACTAATAAAGTAATAAATCTGGGGCACGGTCAAGTCAGGTGTCCCTGCGTCTCCTTCCAGAGCTGGTTAAAGCCTCTGATGCCAACCTAGGCCCAACCTGTGCCTTCTTCGTTAAGCCAATCCCAGCACTCGTCAGACAAAGTGCAACTAAAAGTGGGAGCAGGAGCCAAGAGTTCTCTAATTCTCCATGCTGCGACCTGCCGAGCTAGTTGTGCGCCTCGAACCGGGAATGTAGCCGGATACTCTATCCCCTCTGGTGGGCAAGTCTTATCATGGCCAAACTGGCGCAAAATACGGAATAGGAAATAGAATACACAATGGATTAGGCCAATCAACCGGATCCCAGTGTCCTGGAACATGCTATAGCCCATCGCCGGAAGGTTAAGCCAAGGACAGCGCCAAGCAATGTGTTCAGCTGACAAGTTGCACATCCATTCAAACCACCATCCCTCATCAAGGGCGTCAACCAGGCGTTGTCGAAAGAAGTAGCCGCTGGCCATGAAATAAGCGGTGGCAAGAGTCCACAACTTGCAATTTATCCATCAACCATATCGGGGAGGGATGAAAAATGAGAGAATAAAGAATAGAGAGATGTGCGATGAGAGAAAAGTAAGATAAGGGTTTTGTGAGAAAAAGCGAGCAGAAGGGCAGTGATATGAGCAAATACATATGTGAGCTTGGGTGGGAAACATTACTGCAGCGATAGTGGACTCCCCAAACTGGTTGTCTCATGGCGGTAGAAGGCATCCAAACCTAGCGGTGTCTCGGCCAATGTCATGGCGGTGCTGACTCTTTCCTTCCCTCAAGCCTTGGCGACTTCAATCAAGCGGATGCTAGCTCCTCCGGGCGAGACAACGAAAGTGAGATAGCATGCACAAGCAGAGGGCATGTTGTCGGAAACCTTGCCAATGATGGTTGTTGCGGTCACCGGCATCAGAGAATCGGTAAATCAGGCTCGGGATATCCAACATGCCATTACCAATCAGAGATTGAGCATCATGCGCGTTGAGACCGCACATCCGCTCTAAAGCTTGGGCATGGCCAAAACGAGATTGGGGCAAGATCTCTTCTGAGCGTTCAGACTCCGTCAAAGCTTGAAAATCTTCAAAAGTAGGACATACCTCTTGCCCTCCGAAGCTGAAGACATGCGTCACCGGGTTCCAAAACCTTGCCGTGGCATGGAGGAAAGGAAGATGTAGCGGAGTCCGGCCCAGCGTGAATAGTGCATTCAAGCCGAAACCCCGGAAGTTCAACTTTTCTGACCCATCTAAAGAAGAGATCCAAGATGCGAGATTTTCTGTGAGAAATGCCTCCATTTTGTGCAAAGCAGTGATGAAATGAATGAATTCCAAAGTCGGAGCTTTATAAGGGGGGTAAAACACTATTCGAGGACACGTGTCACAATTCTAGAAGTTGCAAGAAAGGGGGCTGGCCGGCCACCTTTTCTAGCTGGCCGGCCACCCTCCAATCCCCAAAAGAAAATGTGGCCCACCATGCTTATTGGTCCTATTTTGCCCTCCGGAAGGAAGTTTGAGGCACTTTCACGCATCGGGAACGTCGAAGGCCTCCATTTCTCTCAGTTTCGGATACGTTCCATTATCCAGATCGTCCGTCCGAAGTACGCTTTGTTGTATTTTTGCTTATCGAGTTGTTGTTTTGTTTATCGAGTTGTAAGTTTTGTCGAGCTGTCGCATTTTGTGTTTTGAGTTATTACTTTTTGTTTACATTTTGTTTATGCGATTTTTGTGGAGTTTTGTTTATTGAGTCATTAACATTGTTGTACTTTGCTTATCGAGTTGTAAACTTGCTAAGATTCTGTTATTTCTTAGTAAGCCGAGTTTTTTGATTTGTTGCGTCGGTTCATTACCTGACTCAGTAAATACACAAGACACATTTTCATTTAATTCCATTTTGTGCAAAATGATGCGTTGCGATGCTAAGAATTTCAAATACAAACATCTTTTCAAAAGCTGTTTCATTCCATCATGTTAAAGGTACAAGTTTTACAGGAAGTAAAACTGCCTAACAATATGCAAAGTGCTACAAACTACTAGCAAAAAGTAAAATAAAGCAGGAAATAGCATCAATATCCTCGGGAACGGGAATGAGGAGGCCCTCTCATCCTCTTCTGCGGGATGACCTCTGCACCATCATCACCATCCGGGTCAGAGCTGTCATCCTCCGGATCCCCCTCAGCCTCGTCTCCGCTCCCGGAACCAAGACCGGAGCCTCCCTTCCTAGTAGATGTCTCTGACTCACGGTCTGCGACCTCCTCCTCCTCCTCAATAATGGGTGCCCTGCATCTGCGAGACGACCCTGCTCCTTGAGCTCCTCGAAAAGGCCTAGATGGCCCAGCTCCCTGAGAAGGCCTGGATGGCCCGGCTCCTCGAAAAGGCCCAGATGGCCCAGTACCTCGAGCAGGTCCAGTACCTCGATCTCTCTGAGAAGGCCTGGGTGGTCCGGCCTGCGGCGGAGCATACACGGGAGGCATCTGAAAATGAAGAGTTCAATACATCAGTTCAAATATGAAAAGCAGATGCAAGTACAATACGCGAGTGGGGTGTGTGCCAGATGTGCTCTACACAGCCTATCAATATAGCAGGATGTTCAAAACTAGCATGTCATCAGGAGTATGCTAAATACGGGAAAGATGGACAGTACCTGCACGCCCATAATGGCCAGCTGTGCCTCCCTCCGTAAGATCATGCCCTCAAATGTGGCCAGCATCCCAAGTATCTCATCCGTGTACTCAACTGGAGGCTACAGACACAAATGCAAAACTATCAGTGAGGGAATGAATGTCCAAGTAATCTGACTGATAAATCAAAGTCAAAACATCTTAGGGGCGAATCAGGGTCTCTGACATATCTGTGGTCAGGAAGAGGAGGCTCTAGCGAGACCTAGTAAGGAGTCCCGAACTGCCAACTCGTCAACTCGGTCGGCATGTCTGGCCACCCAGGATGATGAAGAGATGGAAGGATCGGAGGAATCGAACTACCTCTACCCCTAGATGCACCAGCCCTGCTAGAGGAGGGGATATCTGTGGTACGAGCCCGACTCGACGATGGTACATCAGTAGGCCTCCGTGGCGGAGCACGCACTCCCGTCAAGGGGGGCATCAGATATATACGACGATAGGTGGCGTAGTCCCCCTCCATGAGATGTAACAAAGCATCGGTGCCCTGCATAGCACTAATGACCTCCTGGGCAGAGAGTCTATCGGCAGACCGCATAGTGGCTGGAGGTACAGCAGGAGGGTCCTGAGAATCGTACCCCCACACTTGACGTAGAAAGCGTTCCCCCAGGAACCATGCCCTACCAACTGGTCCTTCGAGCAGGAACCTATACTGGGAATTGCCCGATCCTCCGGGATACTGATGTCGGAGACCATCACCTAAGACCGCCCAGGGCTACCAAGTAATCTGCGGATAACCAGTGCATAAATCAATTAGAAATCAGGAATATACAGGGCAGATCAAAGATGAAAATGAAAGGAACTGAGAGTTTTGAAATACCTCTGTCGTCCGCACAGTATCAAAATACTGTCGCAGGTAGAAGAGAGTCTCTCGAGGTCTCGGTCGGTGCTCGCCCTCGAATACCAGTGAAAACGGAGTCATAAGGAGTCCTGCCACCTCCATCTCCGGGGCTAATGTGGGAAAATATACGTACACCCATAGCTGAGAAAAGTAGTGTGGAATGTGAATGCAAAGTGCTAAAGGCAGAATACAGAGTGCAAAGTGCGCCGTGTGTGCAATGAACAAGTAATGAGGAGCAGAAATGTAAATCAAGAGGACAGAACGTACCTCCCAGGCTCTCCAATAGCCGCCAAGTAAGTCTCCCCGCCCGCGAGAGGCTGCACTCATGTAACAATAGAGGGTAGCCAGGCCAGCGCCACCCCAGTCATACCGACTGACCTGTGATAGGTCCACTAGGGCACTCAGAAGATACAACCCGACGGTGTTCCCCCTATCGGCAAACAGAGTGGTGCCAAAGAGGAACATAAGGAAGCCCCAGGTGTACTGCTCAACCTCCTCAAGAGACTCAGGCTCCATCTCTGGCTTCCGAAAACGGGAAGAGAACCAGGTGTACCGGACTCTCCCGGAAGCTCTGTCTACAGGTGGGCGAGCCCCCAATAGATGTGTCCATGCGGCCTCCCACTCTCCCATATCCTCGTCATAAGGTATGGGCCAACCGCCTATGTCTAGGCCGGTGAGTACGATAAAGTCAAGCGGAGTCATGGTCATCTCCCCGGTGGCAGAAAAATGGAAAGAATTGGTGGTGTCCCACCATCTCTCCACCAAGGCAGCTAACAATGTCCTACTGGCAGGACAGTGGGATAACCCCGTACAGAATGCTCCGAACCCTGCTGAATCAACCAAATCCCGGACAGCCTCTGGAAGCTCAGCGTACCATTCTCTCGTGGCAGTGGAGCCATATCCTCGCACGGTGCGCGAGCCAACCTGCATTCAGAATGAATACATGTGTTCAGTACACAATAAAATGCAAGCCGTTTGCAAGTAACAATCTGTGTGCAAATGAAATGAAGTAGTTGTGTGCAAATGAAACGAAATAGCTGTGTGCAAATGAAACGAAGTAGTGGGCTGCGTGTTCACTTCAAATCTGGGCTGCATGTTCAGTAACTTTGTATTTTGGGCTGTGTGTTCACTTCAAATCTGGGCTGGGGGTTCAGTAACTTTGTGTTTTAAATTTGGGTGTTCAATCATATCGATAACATGTGTTCACTTCAAATCTGAAATTTGCGTGTTCGATAAATCATGTTTTGGGTAATGTGTGTTCAATCCTTAATCGATTAAGTGCGTGTTCACTTCAAATCTGAGGCTGCGTGTTGATAACTTTGTATTTTGAACATGTGTTCAATCATTAATCGATTAAACGTGTGTTCACTTCAAATCTGAAATTGCGTGTTGATGCATCATGTTTTGGGTGTGTTCAATCCTTAATCGATTAAATGCGTGTTCACTTCAAATCTGGGCTGCGGGTTCAGTAACTCTGTGATTAGGGGTGCGTGTTCAAATCTTACTCGATTAAATGCGTGTTCGCTTTAATCTGAAATTTGCGTGTTCGAAAATTTCGTATTTAAGTGCGTGTTCAAATTTGAGAAAAATTTGTGAAAGTGTGTTCACCTCAAATCTGGACTGTGTGTTCAGAAGATCGGAGTTTAGGGCTGTGTGTTCTACTCTCAATCAGTGTGGGCTGTGTGTTCACCTCAAATTTGGACTGCGTGTTCAGAAAATCAAAGTTTAGGGTTGTGTGTTCTACTCTCAATCAGTGTGGGCTGTGTGTTCACCATCGACTTGGACTGTGTGTTCAGAAAATCGGAGTTTGGGACTGTGTGTTCTACTCTCAATCAGTGTGGGCTGTGTGTTCACCATCGACTTGGACTGTGTGTTCAAGAAAATCGGAGTTTGGGACTGTGTGTTCTACTCTTAATCAGCGTGTGCGGTGTGCTCACCTTCAAATTCGGGCTGTGTGTTCGACAAATCAGTGCTTGAGCCGTATGTTCAATTCTTAACTAATGTGTACCGTGCGTTCACAATCAATCAGTCAATAAGCCGTGTATTTAGCAATTCAAGTGTTTAAGTCACATGTTCAGAATGCAAACAAAGTACTATGTCATAAGCTAAAACTGTGTGTTCAAGCATGGCAAAGCTACAAAATGCACGAAAAATGCAGAAAATAAAGTAAAATACCTCTCGTGCATCGTGAGAGAGGTCTTTATCAACTCTCACAGTAAATCCCAGTGCGGTCATTGAACCCGGTGAAAGCGGCAACGGCATGAAGTATATATATGCTCTGGGTGGGGCGTATCTCCCGGGAACAAAAGGGCGGACTCTCGGGGGCAGTGTCATGATATCAAAATCATCCCCGGCACCTGGAGGACCTCCACCGTGAGGGTAATCACCCGCCATTTCAAGAAATCTGCAAAAGGAGCAAAAATGAGCAAAAATGAGCCAAAATTGGAAAAAGTCAACAAAAGTCAACTCCCGGGAAATGGAAAAGTCAACAAAAGTCAACTCTCGAGAAAATCTTCCAAATATTGAGACAAACTTACCCCAAGTGGTGAAAATGAGAAAAGAAGTCCCGAAATCAAAATTTAATCGGTTCAAAGTGCTTAAAACTGAAAGATTTCGCGAAAACAACTTGCGTGGAAGGCCGAAAAGCGCGTATAAAGTGCAGATCTGAAGGAAAAAATGGTTTGGGGAGCAAGGGAAGGAGTTTTCGCAGCTTTTTGAGTGATTTCGGAATGAATGGACGAGAGTATATATAAAAAATGAGGCAAAAGACAAAATTGCCCCTGGTTTTGGACAGGTGGCCGGCCGGCCACCTTTTCTGGCTGGCCGGCCATTTGCTTTTTGTTTCCTGGCCGGTGGCCTCCCCTAGGGTAACCACCTGGCTGGTGGTGTTCCCCACTTGCCCCTCTAGCTCTCTACAAATTTTGAGAAAGATCGGAGTTCCCGGGACCTGAAAAAGTTCGAGAAAAGTGCACTTTCTGGCGCGAAATTGCTCCGCCGGAACTTCAGCTGCAATTTCAGACATGTGTCTCATCATCACTCATCAAAATCAAGGTGTATCCTTTTCGAACATGATTGTAACCTCTCCGGGAGGTGAATCAGAGGCCGCAATCAGGTTGCCTTCGCCGAAATGCGCATTTCCCAGCTCGTTGTTTCAAGACAAGCGGGCATACGATTTATCTTTCGTTTGCATTGTTTTGCATATAACTTGCATGCTCATGAGCATTTTGCATTGTCATGCATGATTTCTTGGTGTACCATACCTCTGTGCTTGAGCGTGCGTTGTCACCGCGTGTTCCTTTCTTGCATTGTGATGCATTCACTCGCCGACACTGCGTGTGTCAAACTTTCGGAACCACAGGAATCACATTGAATATATGTTGTTAGCATATTGTTCTTGTTGAATTTCTCTCTTTTACAGGCACGATATTGTATGTACGGTTGATTTGAAATTTGGTGCGACCCGCACGAATCGCCGATATCGTATCTTCTCCGTGTGAGGCGGCGAGAATTGAATGATTCTTTGCATTCCTAAGCGCATGAAATGTAGTTGTTGCTTTGCATTCTTGCTTAAAAGCTGTGCATCTATTTGCGAATACTTGCCTCATTCTGACTTCTTTGCGTTTGCATGATCATTTAGTTCTGTGCATTTCGCTTTGCATTTTGCCCCTGCCTGCGGGCACGCCTGCGGGCACATATCTCTGTTCATCTTGTATGATTGTCTAAGTCTTCGACCTTGTCAAAAATGGGTCGTCTCTAGGCTTTGACATTCACTCTCGTCACTTCTTGACTTTCGAGTTACATCAAGAGGGCAACAGAGACACCCCATTTTGACCGACCTTAAGACTCGACGTCACCGATTGGCTTGGTGATGTTGCATGTTGTGCTCGTTCGAAGTCTCAGAGTCGCGGCATACCGCCTCCGGACTTCGAACTCTCTTCATCCTTGCCTCGGTTTGCGAACCGGACTCGGTTTTCTCTGTTTTCTTTTTACGAGGAGAGGTCTCGTAGACCATCTCTCGGTGGCCGTGGGCTACATTTCGTGGCCGTAGCCATTTTGCCCATTTCGGAGCCCGGTTCCCGATTTTCGGAGCCGTCAGGCCGTGTGCCTCGGTTCGGGACCACCCAACCATCTCCGATTCCTCCGGTTTTTGGCATGCATCTCATTTACTCCCTTTCGAGGGACACTGGGGTCTTGGATACCCACTTCGTGGCCAAACACCACTTTCGGTGCTTAACGGCCGGTTTTCGAGATCCCGAACTGCCTGTTTTGGCCCCCGAGCATTCGTTTTGCATCGGTTTTTGTTCATTTTTGGCAGGTACCTCTGTTTTATCACCAGGAAGATCACTGGAGGGTGGGAGGCCAACAATTGTCTCAACAACCAGCTATGCTCCTCCGGCGCCCCCCGGCGCCCGTTTTTCTCACTTCCGGGCTAATGTTGAACACCCTAGGGCCATTTTCTTCGAGCCAAAACCACATATTTGTGTTGTACACACATGGGAGGATCCTAAAAACACATGGCCGGCCAGTAATTGCAATTGGACCTTTTGAACCCCTTCTAAAAGTGGCATGTTGTCTCTCTTGTTTCAGAGTTGCCAAATTCCAACCACAAGGCCTTGTTGTACACACATGGGAGGACACCTTTTTCAGGTGGCCGGCCAGAAATTCACAGTGACCTTTTTGACCCCTAGCCGGCCGGCCATAGGGGGTGGGCGGCACACCCAAGAAGAAAAAGTGGGAGGCCATGACCTCTCGATCCATACTTCACAATTTGTGTGTTGTTTCCCCAGAAAAAGATCATGTCTGGGGGATATTTTGGAGGGGAACACTTGGGTGCATTTCCCTCCACCTTTGCCCTCCTCTTTTGGTCCTTATAAGGAGCCTCCCAACTCTTAGGCTAGGGTTAGAAAAACTCTCTTAAGAGCTTAGACACATATTCATCTCCATCTCTTTGATTCTTCTCAAGTTTGGTGACATTTCTTCATCACCATCAAGCACCACCACCACCACTCCATTTCCAGCAGCAAGGAGAGGTTCTCAGAGGCTTAGAAGCAACATTCCTCAAGCCAAGAGGTAGAAAAGAAGAGGTCTTCAAGGGTAAGTCTCCATTTCCCTCTTTTGTAGCATTTTCTTGCTTCATCTCTTAAGCCTACTTGCTCACTGTTTTGGGCTCCGACCTTAACTGAAACTAGGTCTATTTTGAGCTATTCTTAATTTTTGTTCAAGGGCTCAACCTTGTTTGAGCCCTCCATCTTGCACTTGCTTCAATATCATCTTATATGCCATTTTTTTGCATGAACTTTCTAGCCTATGAGTGATCTGTTTTCGAGCATAATGTAAACTGTAAGTGGACCTATTTTGAGCCCCTATACAACATTGAAGAAGGGATCAACCCTGTTTGGGTCCTCTATCTTGCACTTACTTCATAATTTCTCATATTTACCGTAAATTTGCATGATTTGTTTGGCCTATATATAAATTGTTTTGGAGTTTGTTTTGAACTGTGATTAAGATTATTTTGTATCCCTCTACAACATTGTACAAGAGATCAATCTTTTTTGGGGTCTCCATGTAGTACCTACCATTCTACCCCTCTTTGGCCCTCATTTTTGCATGCTATTTTAGGACTATCTAGCCTCTGTTTTCGGCCATCATCAGAACTGTAATGAGCCATATTTTGATCTTCTTGACATATTTAATTAAGGTTCTTTGCTGGTTGGATGAATGTTTGGCCTACTTCATGTTATATCCTCTTGTGGCCTCAATCTTGCATGGCATTTTTAGCATATTTTCATACTGATTTTGGGGATGTCATATAATGTAAATGTTCTTATTTTTAGTCCCTCATCAGTGTTTTAGAAGAGTATTTTTCCATTTCGGCATCGCATGTATCACTTGCTTCAATACCCCTCTTGGGGAGCCATTTTTGCATTCTTGCTTAATCCTATGTGTGCTTGCTGTTTAGCCCTTTTTTATGACTGAAAAATGCTTGTCTTGTGGCTACCTTTCTACTGTATTTTCATTCTATGTCTATATTGTGCATGTTTAGTATAGCTATAGGCCATTTCGGGTGCCTAAATTCATGTTTCGGGGCCATTTCATGCATCGGGTGTACTTTCGCCTCATTTCGGGGCTGTTTTCCCCCACATTTCATTGCCGAAATTCTATTTGCATGTTCGCATATCATTTCCATGCCATTTCACGCCTTAGGGCCATCGCCTCGGTTTGCGTGCCCGTGTGTACGCATTTCGATGCACTTCATTTTCATCTCTCGGCCTCTTATGTGAGTGTGGCTGAGGTTCTCTCATGTTAGTATAAGTCCAATTTGCATTTGGAGTGCCATTTCATGCTTTAGTACCATTGCCTTGGTTTGCGTGCCCGTGTGCACGCATTTCGAGGCATCTCATTTTTCATCTCTCGGCCTCTTATGTGAGTGTGACTGAGGCTCTCTCATGTTAGTATAAGTCCAATTTGCATTTGGAGTGCCATTTCACGCCTTAGGGCCATCGCCTCGGTTTGCGTGCCCGTGTGCACGCATTTCGAGGCACTTCATTTTCATCTCTCGGCCTCTTATGTGAGTGTGGCTGAGGCTCTCTCTTGTTAGTATAAGTCCAATTTGCATTTGGAGTGCCATTTCATGCTTTAGCACCATTGCCTCGGTTTGCGTGCCCGTATGCACGCATTTCGAGGCATCTCATTTTTTTATCTCCCGGCTTCTTATGTGAGTGTGGCTGAGGCTCTCTCATGTTAGTGTAAGTCCATTTTGCATCCTGTATGCCATTTTTAGCATCATCGCATCCCGTATGCCATTGCCTCAGTTTGCGTGCCCGTGTGCACGCATTTCGAGGCACTTCACTTTTATCCGATGGCCTCCTGTGTGAGTGTGGCTGAGGCTCTCTCATGTTGGTGTAAGCCCATTACTGCATTGCGTATGTCATTTCATTCGTAGCATTGTGTATGCCTGGTTGTGTGTTACCTAGTTTAGCGTGTATGCCATTCCATGACATTGTGTATGTTAGGATTGCATATTAGCTATATTTCATGCATATCATGCATATTGCATCATGTTCGGAATAGGAGTTAGCAGCACGCGAAACGAGGCGTTTACGTGCCGGTGACGGAACGGGTCTCAATTCCCAAGTCACCGACACTCCGGATTACCCATGATAGAGTTAGGTTTTGCTGTAGCATTCACCTGCATTTATCCTATATTGAGTTGTGCAATCCGATTCCTCGGCCATCATGCATCGAGATGCGTGATTGGTGGCACGAGGATCGAGGCATGCATATATTTGTGAAATACATTGCTATGCCCTTTCTGCTCTCTGCGACAAAATGAAGAATCAATAACTTTTCGTAGTCGCACGCATTTCGAGAAACATTGCAAGCAGAGGCTAATCGGGCATCGCCGTGGATTTCAGCATGACCCAAACATGCATCATCTCATTATCCGAAGCAGAGCCAAGGCAGCCCCCTGGCTTGCATGCCAATTTACAGTTTTCCTTAGTTAATTTGTTAATTAATTAGGAATCTGTATTATTCTTTTATTTCGGACTGTATTATTCTTTTATTTCGGACTGTATTATTATTTATTCGGACCCTCTGCGCGAGGGCATAATTGTAATAAGTGTGGGTGAGTGCGATATATGTCTTCCAACCCCCACTTCTTTCTTCCCTTTTATTTACCCGCTTATGATGGTTAGATATAGGGCATGTTTCAATTAGCATACAGTATGACAGCATGTTTGCATCATTCATCTGTTTTGCACGCACCGGGCTCGGCGTATCATACAAACTGCATTTGTATTTCAATCCCAAATTGAATACGTGTTAGTTGTAGCATTCCACATGCCATGTTTAGAATAGCCGAGCCTGCTATAGTTGCATCTTTCCATGTGTTGCATTAGGCATTTCTGTACATTTAGGATCATGCATGATTTCTAATAAGCTTCTGTTTTGGCTTGGAGTACTCAGTAAGTTTTATGCTTTAGCATCCTTGCATGCGTGTGAGTGTTGCCATGAATAGCATGCTTACTATGAGGCTATGTGCTTATATGATATAACTGTCTTGAATGCCTGTGGGTGGAGGTTGAGTTACTTGAATTGGAACAATTCATCAAATGCTTGTTTTAAGCCCACTAGATAGTGGCAAAACCATTTGTTTTTCTAAGCCCACCTGAGGGTGGCAAATTCACGTCTTAGCCTACCTGCGGGTAGCACCATCAAACCATTTTCAAACTAACAAACATGAAATGTTTATTTCCAATTCAGGCGACCCAGTCTATACTTGTATGCTGTGCGCATCACATAGTAACCTAGGCTAAATAACCAGAATAAGAACGCACAATGTCTTCAAAAACAGATATCATGGTTAGTAGAGGCCGGTCTTTGACCGGGCGAGCGGGGGTGCTCACGAAGTGACCTTCCCCAATCGTACCCAAGTTCCCGAGCCGAGGTAACTTTGGTGATGACGGACGCGTGGCCTTTGGCACCGAGTCAGGGTTTCCTAAATTTCCCATTTTAAAATATTTAGGTGGCGACTCTGTATCTGGCGAAGCAGTCCATGTTTGGCACTTCTTCCAAAAAATCTGTTTTCAAAACGATTTGCCGGATTTGGACTCTTTCGTTCAAGATTAAGAACCGTGACATTTGAGTCCTTCGAACTGTAGTGACCCAATATCGAACCAGAACGGGGGGGGTTCTCACCCCTTTCCCCGGGATGCGTTCGGGGACGTCTACACCCCACAGTAATTAGAAATTCATTTGTCTCTCCAGTCGGCGATCTAATAGTAGTCACCACACCTTCATATATGTCCTTAATCACATCAATGTAGCCTTTGGTCACCTTTTCTTCTCTAACACCCACTTGATTATATCCCGAGACACTATATCATATGCTTTCTCAAGATCAATAAAAACCATATGAATGTCTCTTTTTTTATCTCTATACTTTTTTATTACTCTCCTCAAAAAATTGATCGCTTCCATTGTTGCTCTATTAGGCATAATCCAAATTGATTCTCTGACACATCTGTTGTATCTCGCAATCGACGTTCCGTTACTTTCTCCCACACTTTCATTATCAATGTAACTTACCCAATTTATTTTATTATATTTTGTCAAAAATGTTAAATTTTATACTTTTAGTCCTATTTTTACATTAGTTTGAGCAAAATTTCATTTTGGTTCCCGCAATTTCAATTTAATTAATTTATATCCCACACTTCCAATCACATTCCAGTGAGGTCCCTCTGTCAATTGCGATTAGTGTTTTGGAAGAAGAAGGATATGTGCAACTCAAGTGAAAATTTAGAACTTCCCCCTCAAGAAAGAAAATTGAATAAATTATTGGTGGCTCCTATTGTATTTTTTAAATGATGAATTATCATTTTGTCTCCCAAATTATTAATTCAAAATCAATTCAAACCCCCACTTTTTTTTATAATATCAATTTTATACCTAAAATATTTGATTTTAGATCAACTTAATCCTCGTCGTTCGCTGCCAAAGTTGCTGATGTGGAATTGAAAATTCGTTTGAAATTTCATTTTATCCCAAATTATCTCTAAAATATCAATTAAAACCCTAAACTTCATTTTATTCAGGGGTTTAATTGATATTTTGAGTATAGTTTGGGGAATAAAATGAAATTTTAAATAAATTTTGGGTGCCTCATGAACAACTTATGTTTGATTATAGACGGCAATTGACAGTGGGGTAAAATTCATACAAAATCGAATAGTTTGAGTATAAAGTTGATATTATTAAAATAACCACTACAACAAACAGCACTTTTGGCGAATAAAATTGCATTTTTCGTCACTGAAAGTAGTACAATTGGCGACTAAAATGCAATTAGTCGCCAAAATTGATCACTTTTGCCGACTAAAAGAGTTTATTCGCCAAATATAAGGGTATTAGCGACTAAAAGGCAGTTTAGTCGCCGAATGTAGGGGTTTTAGCGACTAAAGGTTGTTTAGTAGCCAAAAGTCACGGTTTTTGGCGACTAAAAATGATTTAGTAGCCAAAAGTGATGGTTTTGGCGACTAAAAATGATTTAGTCGTTGAAAGTGAAGCTTTTTGGCTACAAAAAAAAAAATTAGTAGCTAAAAACGGTCCATTGCCGACTAAAATTCAGTTTAGTAGCCAAAAGGGGACTTTTTGGCGACTAAAAACAGGTTTAGTCGCCAAAACTGCTTATTTCAAGGCGGAACTTAATTTTTTAGCGACTAAATAATAATTAGTAGCCGAAAATGATAGAATTGGCGACTAAAAATTTAATTTAGTCGCCAAAAGTGGCATAAATTTTTTTTAGTAAATAATTTATTTTTTACATAAATTATATTGAATTAAAAAAATTATATTTATATATATTATTTTGTATTAATACCGGTTAATATACTATATAAATAATATATATTGCATATATATTTATGTGATGTTGTAGTGGCATAGTGGAGGGAGTGTGTTGCAAAAAGGTTCGGAATGTGGGACGGTTAGGGTTCGAAACTCAGAAAAAGCAAAAAAAAATGGGTTTTTTTTTTTTTGACGGAAACACCTTTGGCAACTAAAATCTTTAGTCGCCAAAAGTTTTTATTTTGGCGACTAACCGGTTTAGTCGGCGATTGAGTGAGTATTGGCGACTAAATTATTAGTCGGTAAATGTATGATTTTCAAAAGTGGAAAACACTATTGGCAACTAAAATTTTGGTCGCTAAAGACTTGTATTTTGGCGACTAAAAAAGTTTTAGTCGCCAATACCTCCGCCAACCACATATACGCGACAAATGTGGCGACTAAAAAATTTTGTCGGGGAAGGTAAAATTTCGACTTCCGGCAACTAAAAACGGACTTTTGGCGACTAAAAATTTAGTCGCCAAAAGTGCTTTTTTTTTTTTGTAGTGAACAAAGGTTTAATTGATTTTTGAGTGATAGTTTGAAGAGTAAAATGATATTTTCTTTTTATAAACTACATTTTGGTCTCTCTAACTTCGCATGTTCATTTTTTTTTTTTTTTTTGGTCCAACATGTTAACGACAACATATGGAGAGACAACTTTGAAACGAATTGGCAATTGTAGGGTTTATGTTGATAAAATTGAAGGTACAAGGACCAATTAAATTTTTTCTTCAACTACTAGTACTAATGATTCTCTTTTGGCAACATCTAAAAAAGTCGACTTATTGACTTATTTGGATTATTTTACCTTTTATTTTTTTTTATACGCTTTTTTATAAATTCGATTACCCTCTTTTTTAAACCTAGAATGCATGAATTTATAAAATTTGAAAATAGTTAATAATTAATACTATTATATAATGGCTGTTTTTGTTTTTGTTTTCGTCTTTTTTTGTTTTTGTTGTGTGTGTGTGCGCGCGCGCGTCTGTGTTTTTAAAGCGAAGGAGGGGCGATCTCTTGTCCCTTTCTAAGTCAACTCTTGATCAAAATCCACACTGTCCCTAACATCTGTTTTGTAGAACGGTTAGCCACAGTTATCTACATGAATTGGACTGATAGAAGAACATCACTAGTTGTGTTTAAAATTAGGAAATAATGTCTCCAGTTGAAATTTCAACTGGATTTAACAGTTGGGTCTTACCGATAAGAGTTAATCACTCTTATCGGTAAAAGATTTCGTTCATTAGCTTTTATAGGTAAAAAATTTCAACTGTCTAATCCAATTGAATTTTCAACCGAAGCCAAACCGAATTGTTTGAATAGTTGATTACTACATTAATGTTATTTTATCTTCCCATGTTTGATTGGTAGATAATGTAAGATTAGAAATATATGAAAATCTATATAGATTAAATTATGTGCAATGCTAGAGATTCATATTTGAGAATCTCGCATAAACCTCTAACGATATAGTAAGAAAGTAGAGTCTCACATAATGGAATATGTCACAAATGAAAAGTTAAAATCTATCATTTCACATTACACCATAAGAATTAACATTTTTGGCAACAACAAAATTGGTCGCTAAAAGTCAATTTTTGGTCGGCAAAAGTTATCTGCGACCAATTTTTTTGGTCTCCACTTTGGTCGCCAATTGAGGGTCGGCAAAAGTAATTCGCGACCAAAATTTTGGTTGGTCGGCAAAAGTTGGATTTGCCGACTAAATTTTTGGTCTCTAAATATTTAATTACCGCAACTAATTTATTTTGTCGCTAAAACACTTTGGTCGCGAAAAGTGATATTTTCCCGACCAAATATCTTAGTCGCCAATTGACACATTTCGCGACCAAAAAATTTGGTCGCCAATTATCACATTCAACGACCAAAAAATTTGGTTGCCAATTGTGACATTCCACGACCAAAAAATTTGGTCGCCATTTGTTACTTTTCGCGACCAAAACTTTTGGTCGGCAAAAGTGAATTTCCACGACCAAGAGCTGTCTTGGTCGGCAAAAGATGTATTTTTTGCAACCAAAACTCTTGGTCGGCAATTGTCATTTTTTGCGAAAAAAAATTATTTATTTGTCGCGACTAATAAATTGGTCGCCAAAGCAGGAAAACAATACACTTGTAATTCCTAATAATTCATTCAATCCATAATAAACCTATAAATTTAAAGCATCATTCAACTTAACTGAATCATTAACATTCGACACAATACATAATTCATTAACATTCGACACAATACAACCATTCTAAGTTTTCATTCACAAGTCACATCCATCTAGCATAACAATTTGAAACATAACTATTTGTTATCCATGCGCAGCTATCAACAAATAAAACTACTAATATTTGTTATCCATACACATCCATCCAAAAATATTTAATCCTCCCAAAAATGCTTATACTGCCAAGTAGTCTTGTACAATTTAGCTTCGTGAACTTGTTAAGAAATATGTTGGGGAGGGTGCTCATCTGGTTCGTGAACTTTTGATCCACTTTTCCCAACTTTTGATCCACTTTTCAATGATGGCCCCATCAATATTGTTTTAGCCACTTCAAATGTTTCTGGAAACAAAGAAAAATTATGTCACTATGAAACAGCACTACCGAACAAAGATAATAAAACCTCAACAAACTTCACTACAACAAGCATGTTCTTTTCACCAAGCATGTTCTTTTCACCAAGCATCAGCCTTGTGCTTGATCGTCCTAAAGAACCACCAAGCATGTTCTTTTCAATCTCAAATTCATCATTGAATGCATTCCATAAAGTCATCCACTGAATAACCTCCTTGTGACAGATAATGACAGGAGTGAAGTGCTGTAAAATAAAATGAAGTAAGATGATTATAATGAGGTGCAGACTTTCTGTTTGAAAACCAATAAGCTGAAAGGGCTCAAAATGGAAAGAAAAGATAAACACAACAACATTAGACAACTTGCCTTTCTCTTCTCATAGAATTCAAGTCTTACGTGGAAGAATTCTTCAAGAACTACAAATCAAAAGAATTAAATTGTAAATAACCTAAAAACTTTACTAAAAAGATATATGTAATAGATATGTACAATTGTTACAGACTCCAATCAATCAACTTTATCTGCATACAGTTGGACGAATCCAAACTTTACTAAGAATGAACCCACAATTCTTACTAGTAGGCATTTTCTTCTACAAAGGGAGATGAGAAATTTAATCTAGAAACGAAGTCAATTTAGAAAATCCTTTAAAACCTTGCTCCTAATCAGCTCAAATAGAAAAATAACATAGGATCTCAAGAGAGGATTTGAAGAAACAAAAAGATCAGACTAAGTAACTTTGTAATTAGCAATCATAAAAGTGATGTTTAATAATGGAAAAATGGTGGAAATTTGGATATTAACAAGGGGCTACTTACCGGGAACAGGTAATAGTAGTAATCTCCTATTGTCAACATGCTGTTCCAAGAGACGAGACCCAAGTCCTAGAATCCAACATACTACCATTGCACCATACTTCCCCTGAAATATCATAAATAAGAACAAAAATCAATGTTCTGAATTATAATAAATGTAACTCTTGGCAGTGTAAACCATTGAAATTAACAAAGTTCGATCCACAAACCCGAAGCCTAGTTGGAGATCCACTTGTTTCAGTAATAGTCATGACTTCTTCTTCAGAACAATAATAATAATCTTAATACTGAGAGGCAAATGACTTTATTGTAACATTTGTTTTGAAATGTCATTTACTTGAAAAAAAATGATAAAATACTATTGAGAAGAAGAAAGAAACATAAACCCAAATATCCGGCAGTGGTTACCTTCAAAATTGAAACTACTACACAGATGAATGTTGTACGAAATTCCCCACAAATGAAAAGTCCATTTATGCTGGAAAAAAAAGGGGCAATTTCAACCAAGTAGAATGTTGATTGAAAAGCAATGCAACAATCATCAACTAAAACTAATCTTTAATAATGCCAGAAAAAGATAGATATCTCATTTATCAAAATTTGAGCTTTTCAAGGAATAAAAACAAATAAGTAAATCTATGGTTGAAAAATATTACACAAATGAAACTGATAGCAAGAGGGTAACAGGAAATAGACTCATACATACATTGTAATGCTTTTGCCATGAAACAATCAATAAAGAACATAAACTTTAAAAAACATTAAACAAATAAAAAATAAAATACAAATAAGAACAATTTCTAGTACTTACCAAGTAGAATGGTACTAAGAATCACAAACTGATAAAAAAACTTAAAGAATGCCAGAAAAGGTGTATACTCAATTCAAAAAATTTAATGGGTATTCACAGCTAGCATCTTATTATGATTTTAATTGGGTATGTCATAGAGATACTCACAATATCTCCAAAGTCTGCAGTAGTCCTAGCGTTGAAGGGACCTTGCCATTGAGTTCATTGTTATTAAAAACCCTTCTCAAATTAATTCACAAGATGACATTGAAATTAGGGCTCAGATTGAGAGAAACGGGGCTGCCCAGAAATTCAGTCCAACATTCCTCATCATATTATAAAATTAAAAAAAGAAGAGAACACCCATTCTGTCAACAGTTAAAAGGCAAAATTGAATGGGACTTGTCATTATATATGAATTCATTCAAACGCATATTTAAAATATTATTCTCATAACAAACGTTGTTCTCTTTGTCACCATGAAAGCTTGTTGCTTATACTTGCCATACGGGTAAGCAAACTGCATAAATGCATAACTGTTGTTACATCATTCAAGTGCATACCGAGACTCGTGAATAAATTCTTTGGTTCAAAGGAACTCACACATGTATCGAGACATATTTGAATTGAAAAGTGAAGTCTCTGCCAATGGTTAAAGTAATTGTGCGAAAGTCTTTGAGTTTCTTTCTGAAGTGGTGAACTTCTTTCATAATCTCAACTTGATTTTCCAGGATTGAGCTCATCACACCAGACATTTCCATCTGTAGAGTGATACAGTGAGTGGAAGCTAGATAAAGAACAACAAAAGCAAAGGAATGAACTTGAATATTATATATATATACCTCCTGCATATGAAACTGCCTTAAAATTTCAATGTGGAGGTTCCTCATATCTTCATGAATGGATTTCTGGAAGGAACCAAGAGTTTCTTCAAGAGTGTGTTGAAACAGCTGAAGTGTAAAAGAGGACCGCTGCTGTGTGTGAGGTTGAGATGGGATTCTCGGGGGTTGTGAAACTCCTCCCTGTTACAATACTATAGGACAATGACCATTCTATTTTAACAAAAAATGATGTTAGCTTTAAGAAATCTGGGTGAAAGGTTAAGATGTTGAATTATCACAAAGTGTAAGTCTACCTCACAGTTCCAGGAATAAACCTAAATTTAAGCTCACAAAATGTAAGTCAAGTTCACACCTAAATTTAACAGATGGTGATCTTACATTCGCATATGGAAGAGTCCTTTGTTCTGTAGCAGATAATGTGTCCGTCCTTGATAACAAGCTATTCAACAGTTCTTCTCTCGTTTCAGCTCCTGTTTTCTTTGTTTTTGGTGAACCCACCGAGAGGGATGTTCCATCACTAAAGGCCAGATTAGTACTCATCCTTTCAGCATAAGTGGTAAATTTTCGAGGGTGGTTTAATGCTGACCCCAGAGAATCAAGGTTAGACTGCCCTGAAGTAGTACTTTTTGTCCCTAGAGAAAGGGACATAGAACTGAAGGGGATATGCTCTGGAAATCCCAGTGAAGACTCTTGATTGGAGGAGTTGTCTCTGTTGCGTAAATTTGCCGAGATCAGGTTTGAACTTGTTAGGTAACTCATACTTGTTTGGCTAGTTGCAGAAAATGAAATACTTATAGCCAGAGGGGCAGAGGGAAAACCAAAACAATACAAAAAGAAAATGAAATACTTATAGCCAAACAGTTCACTTCCCATCTCAATATGATGTTAGGGGCATCATGGACTGAAAGGTCAATTTTGATCCTCAAGTCATAAGGTATGCAGAATTTTTTTTTTTTTTTTTTTTGATAAATTGGAAAGATATACAGAATTATTTAAATGATGAGTAATTAATGCTCTCAATCTAAATTAGTAAATATCAAGCAGCAAACAAGTGATTCAATAAAATTGAAAGGGAATTAGAGAGGGGCAAAAAGTAAACCCGTTTGGAAGTTGAACTAGGTTTCCAGTCAAAAATTGGATGATCACTGCCACCTCCTTCCTCTGAAAGAGGAAATCTCCTATTAGATGAAGGAAAGAGCAAAGAAGGTTTCTTATCAACTCGAAGATGATCTTTTTTTTCCTCATCTTTGATCCCAAAGTTTATCAGCGATGGTGTAATAGGTTGGACTTCCACAAGTGGGAAAACACTTCCATATTATCCTTGAAATTATAATTACGAGGAGCATGTAATCTCGTCAAATTTCCACCATCCACAAAGTGCGAAAAGTGGTGTTTCTTACATTGTAGATGAATGAAGCGAGCTTAACATAAATCCACTCTTGGTTGATAACATGGAAGATGACTCTGAAGGGCTGAACGACCGGGGTTTCGAGAACCAAATTCGTTATAGAAGTTGAAAGGGTTGATGATGTCACGAAGGGAGTGGATCGAGCATAAGGATTGAATCTTCAACGACACCTCGGAAGAGCGCTTAGTCTTATGCGATTGTTTTCATTTACCAAAACTGGTTTCGATCTTTGCCAGCAGAGGCTTGTGACGGCCTGATGAAAATCATAATACATAATCATTAATAACCATAATGATAACTTAATACCTGTGATTCATTGACCTTTATTATAAATACAAACCAAAAGTAATGTTTGAACTTTGCCAGAACATACTTTTTACGGCCTGCTGAAATTAATAATGCGTTGTCAATGATAAACATGAGGATAATAAGTGTAATTTATGGTAAGACTCGTTAATCAGTTGACCGTGATGTCAATCTAAACTAAAATTAAGAGGCAACAATCTTGGATGGACCATTGACGAACATCATTATATAACTTCCCATGAAATGAGCGTGTTTTGCAACATTAATAACTATTTCCTCTTCTTTCTTTTTTTTTCCCCCTCATAAAACAACTACTAGAAGAGGCACATCCATTGAATCACCTCTATTGATGGTGCTAGTTAGCTTCATTCAAAAGTCATCCTAGAAGAGGCCCATCCATTGAATCACCTCAACTAAAAAATTGAGGGCAACACGTGTAAATAGCAATTATAAAGAGCATCCTCTCAATACCTCATTAACATTAGATATTGTTGAGCACATTTTAAAAACACTATCAATTGAGGGCAACACATGTAAATAGCAGTTATAAAGAGCATCCTCTCAATACCTCATTAACATTAGATATTGTTGAGCTCATTTAAAAAACACTCTATCTCTTCTGAATGAATGAATAGCTCATTGGATCTCTAGAATTTATGGAAAAATACATATTACCTGAAGAAAAATGAAATTTCTCACACACATTCATAAGCTATATCATGCAAGTATATGCCAAGCATATATAGGACTCTAAAATTAGATCTCTCTATCTAAATAACAACAGATTGAAGAAAGGAAATTGACCTCAGAATTGCCATATGCATGAAGTTCAACCAAAGGTTGTGGTTTTCCACGAACATCATAGAACACCACTCGCCCATTGCTTGTTCCAGCAACCAGTATCCAGCCATCATCTCTAAATGCCAATGAAGAGAAAGATGCATCATAAGAAATGCAAGATGCTAGTTTCCTACTCCCTGAGTCAAAAGCGTATAACTTTTTATCAAGGCCAACACTAGCAATTACCTGCACTTATGCCACGCGAGTAAAAGATATGATCAGAATGATATGGCCAAATTTGTCCCTAAGAGACTTCATCATCCACAGGCAATTTACAGTGTGGGTTCCATTTACCATACAAACATGAAACAAATCAAACATGAAAACCTGGAGTGCAGAATGGATCGTAAACACTCTTGAATTAGGGCACTTCTCTCTGCAACAACATCAGGAGAGACATTCCCAAAAATCTTTCTGGATACCCGTTCGACAGAGGACCAGGTAGAAGAAAGAATCCAGCCTTGCCCAGTAAACAATGTCTTCAACTGACGATAGAGAGTGCAAAAATCACGGTACCGTATGCATACGTATGCTTTTGGCGAATACCCAGCAACAACCATAGCAGCGAATACCCAGCAATCACTCCCTCTGTGTGAGAGAAAGACAGAGGGCGATGGCGATTTGCGGCGGTGGCGATGTGCGACGGATGTGAGCAACGGTGGCGAGGGACTTCGGTGAGCTAGAGAGAGTGGGCACCGATTGAGAGAAAGAACACAGAGAGGGAGAGGGCGGACCGAGACACAGCAAGATAGAGACAATGGAGATTAGGGTTTTTTTTTTTTTTTTTTTCTCTGCTTTCATGGTACAAAACAACGTCATTTTAAAATTGGCGACCAAATTTATTTGTCGCAAAAAAGTTTCAATTCCCACCCCACTAAAAATCAAATTTTCCTCCCAAACTTTTGGCGACCAAAAGACCATATTCGTCGCAGAAAAGGTACCTTCGCCGACCAAATTTTTTTAGTCGCCAAATCTCAATCAATGGCGACTAAAATATTAGTCGCTAAAAGTACTAATTTGGCGACTAATTTTTTTTGGTTGCTAAAAATAAGTTTTTCGCAACCAAATTTTTGGTCACCAAAAAATATAATGTAGTTGGTTGGCAAAAACATACCACTTTCTGCGACCAACTCATTTTTTGGTCGCCAAAATATAACCTTCTACGACCAATAATATTTGGTCGCCAAAATTAATGATCATTCGCGACTAATTAATATTTGGTCGCCAAATGTCATTTTTTTGCGACCAAATTTTTTTTGGTCGGCAAAAGTGGTCGCAAAATGTGTAAATTCTTGTAGTGTTATTATGGGTGAAATTATAAGAATTTTATTAAGATGTCAAATATTTTCCTTACATTATAGATATCCAAACACACATGGACATCTGTAGATGAAGTTAATAATGAAAAAGAAAAAAAGAGAAGAGATTAATTTACATATATAGAGATGGGCATCTACTATGGCTGTTAGCCTGTCACAATGAATGTTGTCATGCATGATGACAAGTTATATGGAAAAAGATTTCTACCCCCAGCTGGGGGTGACACCCAGTGAGGTGTCAGCTGGGGGTTGGTCCGAAAAAACAGTTTTTTCTTTTCTTTTTTTTTGTTGATTTTCGACCAGTGGGGGCGCGCCACGTCACTGGGGGCGCCACCCCCACTGGGTGTATGAAGCATTGTTCATTTAAGTTGTGTTTACTTATGAATTTGAAAAGAAATTTAAAAATGAAAAATGAAAAAGTGTATAAAATATATGTTAAATGTAATTATATTTGATATATATTTCACTTATATATTTTTTTATTTCATTTTTCAAATCTCTCTCTAAATTTATGAATTAAATACAGCGTTAGTGCTAAATTGATACGAAGGAAATTTCTTAAGGAGTAGGTTATCTTGAGTCCACACCGTATTGATTGTTCACTATGGATTTTATTTTGATGACTTGTGATGACAAGTAATTTAACATTAAAATGGATGATCTATTTTAAAATTATACTTGAAGCCTTGTTTGGGTTAAACTATATAAGTATACTTTTTTTGTATAAGTGCATTTATTTGGGTCACATCAACATTTCCTCTCTACTTTTCTACACATCTTTTTATAAAAAATCAAAAAGTGCACTTATCAATATTTTTCAAAACAATTTTGATAAAATTATATGGCTACGATTATTAGATTAATTTGATTTTGTGTGTGTATGTGTGTGTGGGCGCGCGCGTGTAGATAATCTACAAAAAGAAGGTTACAAAATAAACGAAATGGATCACTAAAATGGAATCTATACTTAGGGAGTGTTTGTTTGGACTTTTTTTAGTCAACTTATAGCTTTTAGGTTTGGAAAAGTTATTTTAGACTGTTTAGTTAAACTTATTTCAAACAGTTTTTGATTTTAACAACTTATTTTAACTCAAAAAAGGTTGATTCTGACAAGCTGTTCACCCCTTACGTCTGATTATTAGTTTCTGCTGTGGACATGTTAATTTTCGGTTATACTCTTAGATTTTTTTATTTTTTATTTTTTTAAAAATAGAAAAAGACCCCAATGAACTATAGATTGTTATTATTTTTTATGAGAAATGTAGACAAGTAGTGAATAACAAAAAAATAAAAATTAATTGAAAAATGTATTTCACAGCTTATTTAACAAATATTACTCAGCAACTTAAATCTATAATCCAACAGTTACACCAAACAGATTAACAGCTTCTGGTTAAAGTCATAATTTATAATCTTTTAAGTTATAATCTATAATCTATTTTAAAAGTTACACCAAACGGGGCTTTAGTCTCATTGGCCTAAATAGTACAGTCTAATCCATAACCTATTGTCATTTCTTATAATAGTTCTAAGAAAGAGGTTGTTAGACGATTCGGATGTGTTTTGAATTTTGAAATACAAACGTAGTTTTCAACCAAATGCTAAAATGGAATCTTTAGTTAGTCCCATTGGCCTAAATAGTATGGTTCAGTTTAGAGCCTACTGTCATTTCTTATAATGGTTCCCAAAAAAAAAAGTTGTTAAACGATTCAAACATGCTTTGAATTCAAATAAGGTTACAAAATAAACGAAATGGATCACTAAAATGGAATTTACAGTTAGTCCCATTGGTCTAAATAATATGATCCAGTCTAAAACCTATTGTCATTTCTTATATTGATTCCAAGAAATAGATTGTTAGATGATTCGGACGTGTTTTTAACTTTGAAACACAAACGTAGTTTTCAACTAAATGATAAAATGAAATCTACAGTCAGTCCCATTGGCCCAGTCTATGAGACCAGTGATCATGTGCTAATCACTCAATTCGTGGGGAATTGTGAGAAAGCGCCTATGGACTAACTAAAAAAATAAAAATAAGTCTTTTTCATTTTAAATATATAATTTGTATTTTTTAATAGTTTAAACAATTTTTTTAAATACACCTAATTTAAATAAGAAAAATTTGTGAAACATCTCTCTCAAATTTATGTTTCACAAATTTTTGGCAGTAGAAGAGATCCAATATGTTTTTCTTATTAGCTAAGATCACTCAATAATATTATTAGATAAATTCATTTCGTCATAGAATTTTTCTTTGAAGAGCTAAAATTTCTCTGTATTAAAATTTCTCTATTTTGAAATTTCTCTATAAAAATATTGAGGACCTTAACAATTATGAAAATGTTACATATCCTTTTTATCTTATAAATCTTAATATTAGGGATTATAAACTAAAAATTCCATTTAAATATTACATAAAAATAAAATCTTTTTGAAGTTTTTCAATTTAAAAAAATAAAATAAAATAAAATAAAATAAAATAAATTAACATGTCCCAAACCAATCATGTGGACACCAACCAAACCAATGACAAGAAAACAAAACACCAAAAACACCGGGTGTTTGGGAACTTTAATTTTAGTCAAAAAAAAAAAAAAAAAAAAAAAAAAAATCATTAGAAGTTAGGGGAATAACATCAATGTCGGTGGGGTCAGGAAAAAAAAAATTATGAAAATGTATAATATTTTAATTATTAAAATGTATAAACTTTAGCACAAAATCGCATAATTTAAACACAAATTCACAGTTGACCCATAAAAATTTGAAAAATCACAACTTGACATAAGTTCTTACAAATACATAAATTGCCTTATAAAATTGCATAACTTAAACACAAATTCACGTAAGTTAACTTATAAAATTTGAGAAATCACAACTTGACATAAGTTCTTACAAACATATGAAAGTCACCTCACAAAATTGTATAACTTAAACACAAATTCACGTAAGTTAACCCATAAAAATTATTGAAAAATCACAACTTCACATAAATTCTCATAAATACATAAGTCATCTTACAAAATCGCATAATTTAAACACAAATTCACGTAAGTTAACTCATAAAACTTATCGTAAGTTCTCACAAAAGTGTGTAACTTAAGTCATAAATATACATAAATAAATGGTATACCGCCGTATGCCTTGCACACTCAAGATTTTCTAATATTATTATGAGAATTTTTCTTAAGGTCCCTGATATTAAGATTTTATAAGATAAAGAACATATGATATTTTCAAAGTAGTTGGAATCCCTCAACATTTTCACAGAGAAAATTTGGCACAGTGAAATTTCGCCCCGACACAGAAAAATTTCAATTTTTATAGAGAAATTTTCTTTGGTATGATTATAGAAAAATTCATCGAGAGACCTTAATTAATAAAAAAATATATTGGACCTTTCCTACTACCGAAAGTTGGAGAGAGTTATTTAACAAATTTTTTCTATTATTATTGTATTTGATAAAATGACCAAACACCAATAGTTGCATTTTTTTTTTTTAAATCCAAAAAAAAAAAAAAAAAATGTAACAATGCATTGAGACTTCGAACTCTAAAGACTTACCAATATTTTTTATTTTATTTTATATTATAATATAAATTTCCATCAACGAGGGGGTGACTCTACATGGCAGTTGGTGACTGAATAGTTCCCTTTGTGGTTTTCACTTATTTTTGGTGAAATTTTCAATTTATAACCACTAAATGTGAATATAAATAAATTTTTATTAACTTTAAAATTCATAATGATGTGATAGTCTTAGACAGTTAATTTTGTAATATAACTGTGAAATAAAAAAAATAAGTCTCCATTAATGATCTATTGTTTTCCAATGTACCCAAAAAAATGAACAAAATTCTTGTACATTGAGTAATTATTGAGTATTACAAAAATACCATGTTTCCAATGTATCTGTCCAATAGATGTGTGCCCAAGCTTGGCCTCCAGGTCATCTAAGCCTATAAATAGTGCATCATATGTAATGTTATACACCTCGCATTACAAAATAATATACTACAACAAAGAATCTTTAGAGCACTAAGAAGCAAACCAAGCCATACTCTCTCCATCATTTCACCATCCAACCACCCTTTGACAACCTTATTCAACTGCACTCCATAAAATTTCCAAACTTCTTGAAGTTTTGTGATCAAATGAAATACTTGGATGCTAAACTGAAAGAAACAAGACCACTTCATACCGAGGATTGAAACACTTTTGAGGTAGGTTTATGTTCTTGTTCACTTCATTTCCTTGTTTTAAGGATTTCTTGCAACAATATTCCTTGATTCATAACATGCCTTCTTGAGTTCATTAGTTGGATATTTATATTTCATTTTTGCCAACTTGATATTATCAGTTATCATTAACTTCTTGATGTAAATCTAGTCTTATGTTGTTGGAAGTACTCGTAAGATTAGAATTCTCTCCATTACTTGAATGGAATGGAAATATTCCTTTCAAGATTAGTAGTTGGGAAATAACTATAACAACATATTTTTAAGGGAAACACAATGGTATGCACATTTAACAACATATTTTTAAGTCATAAACATACACAACATGAGTCATGACTAAAGAATTGAAGAGTCATAACTAAAATAATGTCATAATTAAAGAAAAAAATAATATAACTAGAGGCGCATACGATGCATCCCTTTGAAGGATGTGTATGATAGAATTTCCTTATTTTTAATTCAAATTCTAAATCACTTAAGAAAAAAGGAAAACAGTATTTCACTGTTAACTTCAGCAAAATAATCTCGATTTGATAAAAAAACAAATATAAATTTGGAGGACTTCCGGACCAAAATCTAGACTAGAAAGGGCTATCTGGGCCCATGGGGTTCACCACAGGTCTCATTTCGATAATTTGAATCATTCATTTTGTTAAGCACTTCGTTTATTTCATTTATAAAAAAAATTAAGTCGATCCAATAACCGTAACTTGTTCAATTTATTGTGTTTTTTGCTAAAAAAAATAGACAATAATTGTGTTTTTTAAAAATGAACCATACATATTTTTTATGACAAAAACAATAAATTGAACAAGTTCAATTAACAAATCAACCTAATTTTTTTTATGAATGAAATACACGATGCGCCCGACAAAATAAACGATTTAGATTATTAAAACACGACCCAAAGTGAGCCGCATGGGCCCAAATAGTCCCATCCATTCTAGATTTTGGACCGGAGGAAATCCTCCTCCTATAAATTTATCTTTTAATATTGTAAAATTTTCCACTAATATGCAAATACTTTTTTCAAATTTCATTGAAATGATATTTTCCTTAGAAAAATGATAAGATTTAAATTTACTAATTAATTATAGAAGGTTAAAATGGACCGAAAGTACTTCACATCTGGATGTCAAGCTCCATTAACGCTATGTTTAGCTGGGAGATTTGAGAAAGGATTTGGAAAGAAAAAAAGAAAATGTGTCTAAAACTAGATGAAATGTAAGTATATTTTATTCACATTTCACTTATCTTTTTCATTTTTCTTTCCAAATCTCTTCCTAAATCCCCCAACCAAACACAGTATGAGGGAACAAGAAACCAAATAAAAAGAAGACAAAATCACTTCCAAGAGCAACTTTTTTCACATCATAAAAAGGTCAAAAAAAACTTAAATGCTACTAAAAAGCCTCTTTCCAAACGACACCGCGGTGAGATTCAGTTCCTGCAATTGACACCCCCAAGGGACAAACAGTTATCCTTAATAAAGTCAATAAATCCAGTCTTCTGTTAAGCCATCCATTACACTAATTTAGAACTATTATTACATACGTCACAAAACAATTCATAATTATATTACCTTTACTACTTATAAAAGTAAACCATATTCTTAAATCCAATCTCATAGAAACAAATAGAAAGGGGTTTCACTATATAACTTAATCTCCATTCTTTGGTTTCCGATATGACAACTATTTCTTATAGCCAATCCCCTGCACACGTCTCGGAAGACACATAGCTCTTGTACTTGTCACTAATTGACAACAACTGAAAGCACACACAAATCATAACAGCTACTCAGCATATTAGATGCACTCAATATTTTGTTAAGTAATACTAGAGATCCCAAAAGTTTTACCAAATTTTCTACCAAATATCTGACATGAGTATGAGACTCGCACCATGTAGTTCTCATGTAAGGCACACACATATGTGAGACATTTTATAGAAAATTTAATAAAACTTTTGGAGTCTACATTTTCTATTTTGTTTGGCAACTCCATAACATTATTTAATAACTACCTCAAAGAAAGAAAAGCACGTAAAAATCATTTGAACTATCTGGACAGATTTCAGAACCTCTCCAAAAGGCCTCATCATGCAGTTTGTGTTGGGCATGTTTGGGGAGTGCTTCGATCTCTGCCTCAATCTGATGAGATTTCGGAATTCCTTTACCATTTCTTTCAATCCTACAAAAAAACACCAACAAAACAAAACAAAACACATATTATTTAATAAGCTTTTTTAGTAGTCTCTGTTTCGATCACATTATCTAAACAGATCAAATCAAACGTACTTTGAGAGAAGCAACGAGAGTTCATTGCGATGGGTAGAGAGTGTTCCATCAATATGATCACAAAGGCTGTGAACTCTAGTCAGAACATGAGATGCCATGTCTTCATCTCTACAAAACTCAGGGGACTCTAATCGTACCCTATTCAACGTAAAAAAAATTAAAAAAAAGATATATATTGCCAACAGTCCCATGAAACTAGGGAAAAACAGAGTACTCTAGTCAGAACATGAGATGCCATGTCTTCATCTCTCCAAAACTCAGGGGACTCTAATCGTACCCTATTCAACGTTAAAAAAAAAAAAAAAAAAAAAAAAAAAAAAAAAAAAAAAAAGAAAAAAAGAAAAAAGAGAGAGAGAAGAAGAAGAAGAAGAAGAAGAAGGAGAAGATATATATAGCCAACAGTCCAATGAAAATAGGGAAAAACAGTGTTTTTAAAAACTATTGCCAACAGCCCCATGAAGGTTGATAGTGTCTATGTATGTTGTTTTTAACCCCAAGTTGTAATACCAATCATAATAGGGGGGAAAATGCAATAGGAAAATGTGGTCCATGTATTTTTCTGTTAAGTAATGGTAGCATATAAGTTAAAACCAAAGAAAAAATTTAGCAGCAGGAAAAAATTGTCATTATTTTAAGCTTAAGAGTTGTTACTTAAAATTTTGCAATTTCAAAACAGATTGTCAATCACTCAAAAATTGATTGTTCCTTGCCAATTCAGATAATGCTCACAGAAATCAATACCACTCAATCAAATGGGAAACTTACATGTAAGTCCTAATAAGCAGATTTATTATCCAATAGGTCCTGTAAGAATTAATGGCGCTTTTCATCAAACACTATTAAAAAATGTCACTAGTTGTTCATTTTCAGCAACAGCTTGAAAATTTTATCAAAAAAAATGTCACTAATTATTAGTTTTAGCGATAGTTTAAAAAAAAATCATCACAAAAAAAATGTCATTAATTTTCAACTTTTAGCGACAGTTTGAAAAATTCGTCATAGAAAAAGTCACTAATTGTAAGTTTTAGTAACAATTTATAAAAATTGTGACAAAAAGAAAGTCACTAAATGTCAATTTTTTAGCGACATGCAAAAAATCGTTACAAAAAATTATTTTTAGTAATGATTTTAATAAGACTTATTTTTAATAGGACTTAATGGGAATTAAATCTAACTATTGAGACCTATTGGTAGTTTATCCCAATCAAATCTGTAATAACATTGCATCAAAACACTACTACGAAATCATAGATAGAACGGATTTTAAGTGTGATGTATGTTATTTAATCAAGGATTTTTTTTTTGTCAAAGCGTGATATTGGACAGTATGGTTGTTAAGGGTTATTTTTAATCACACTTTTTGACCATCATTAAAAGATAATTCCATCACTTGTTTCGACCATGATAATAAACATTTAAACCACGGATTTTAAGTATGATCAATAACCAATAAAACTTATGATTGAATTTAAATAATCCATGATTAATAATGAGATAAGATCACAGTTATATGTATTTCTCATCGTGGTTAGTGCGTGTCATAAAAAAAGGGTTCGACCACAAAATGTGAGTATCAATCACAGCATATAAATCATGATTAAAATCTGAATAGAACTAATATCTAGTGGCTATTGGATATTAATGTGTTTTGTTTTGGTTCCATTGAATTTTGAACCATAAAACAGAAACTGATAGAAATTGAAACCAAAGTTTAAAATAGCGGACTGAATCCATAGTGCCCCCTCATTATGGGTAGTTGAACTGCTTTTCTATTGCTACATGCTAGATGTTATCATAATTGAGAAATCTTGAATCTCTGAAATTCTCTCTTTAAAATAGTGCAACAAAGCTTTTAGGCCAAGCCACATTTCACTATAGAGTGGTGAAACAACAAAAGCAAAATCACAGCAAAGTAGGAAACACATATCAAGCTAGATTAATATTTGCTCATCCTTTTTAGAGTCAAATTGTTTCCAAATATTATTCTTGGATAAATTTCTGTTTAGGTTGCTCTGTTTCAAAAAAAATTAATTTCTCAAACCTATAAAATTAATTGGTATTTTGATGGATCAACTGCACGCATGTCAATGAATCAAAATGTTTGGGTTTACGGATCAACCTAAAATTTGCCTACATTAATAAAAAAAAATAAACAGGATTGTAATTTATCCAACTAATAGGAATAATCAAAACTTACATCCAACTTCAAATAGAAACCAAGAAATTTATAGGCACATTCAAACTAAAGTAACAAATTCAACAACAGAAACACAAAAAGAACTTGCAAACTCATTGAATTTTCCAATTGATTACCTAAAGAGTAATTGAAAATTCATTGAGAAGAACAGTAAAAATATAAAGAGAATGAATTTAATCAACGATTAGTATGTAATTTAATCAAGAGTATGAATTTTGATCCAATAAGATGTTAAAATTATAATTCTTTTCTATGAAATAGAAATGTTAGATACGAAAAAAAATATTTACAAAGTCTAATACAAGCCCCAAATAGCAAACAAAAACGTTGAATACAAAAAATAAACAAATAATAATAATAATCACAGGCTAGGGTTTCTGCAATTGGAAAAATTAAGGAGATGGGCAAAGAATGAGAAACAAAGATGAAGAGAGAGAGAGAGAGAGAGAGAGAGAGAGGGGGGGAGAGAGAGAACTTACTAGAAGGTTGCGGTTGCGGTTGCGGTTGCGGTTGCTGGTTGTAGTTGCGAACACTGGTAGTAGTCACAGTTGTTGCTGGTAATCGCGAATGGAAGAGGTGAGTGTTCTCCTGTTCGTGTGAGAAGCTAATGGAGCGAGACGTGAGAGGGTTTGCAGAAACGAGAGAGAGAGCGAGAGATGAGTGAGTGACAGAGAGAAATGTGAGAAATATTTTCTCACCAAAACATAAAACTACGCCGTTTTGCCTTAAAAAAAATAAGAGACGAAAATATTTCCTCGCATAAAATTTCTAGAAACGGAGACGAAGGGCGTTTGTGAATGTAAGATGGAGGGTTAAGAGGGAAAGTAGAGGTTGCGATTAAAAAATATTTATATACCATCACACATATTTAAAAATTGTCATTAAAAACAAAAGATATAATCACACTTATTTGAAATGTGAGATTAAAAATAAATATTATCTTATTCAATTAAATTAACTAATTGTGATCAAAGTATCATTTTAATTTTTTTTAATCACACTTTTAATAAAATTGAAATATTTTGAATTTCTCTTGCGTGATTTCTCACTACATGGAGCTTGTATTTTTCCTAATAAAAGAGAGAGATGAAAGAGTCTACTCCTCATTCAAATCAAACTCGTGCAGAACTAAAACCGTGAGATCAAAAATTTATGAGATTTTTATAGTTGTATCTTCAAATATGCATTATAAATTTCAAATCAAAAATTTAGTTTCGCGTCTCACACCAACTCTTACACTGTGTTTGATTAGAGAATTTGGAAAGAGATTTAGAAAGGAAAAGGAAAAAAAAATAAGTGAAATGTGAATAAAATATACCTACATTTCACCTAATCTCGCACACATTTTTCCTTTTCATTTTCAAATCCTTTCTCAAATCTCTCAACTAAACACAGCGTTAATCCTTTCAAAGGTTTAGATTCCAACAAATCCTTGGAGATGAATTGAGAACAATGAACCTATGGAACCAAACTCAAAACCACCATTACAACTTACTTTTCAAACGTAACAAATAATTGTGCAATTCATACCAAATCAAGCTCTAAAAAGAGTTCACAAAAATAACATTAAAAGAAGTAAATTTCTTATTCAAAGCCTTTTGATTCTAGAGAAATTACCTCCAGCCAAAGCTTTTTGATTCTAGGGGAAGAAATACTTTTTTCACCCCTAATATTATATAGGGTAAATTACGAATACATTTCTTGAGGTTTGATTAAGGTATAAATTGATCTTTATGATTTAAAAAATTACAAATACTCAATTGTTAGAATTTTTTATTTAACAAAATTAACTAAAAAAATGAAATTCATAATTGCTCTCCTGTACAATAACAAAATTACTTAAATTATTAATTGAAATATATTTCTAACATCATTAAAATTGTTAATTGACTTGATGATTTATTAATAAAATAGGCGATTTGTTATGAAATTAGAAACCTCAAGTAGGGCTGTTCAAAAATCCGTTCAAACCGGTAATCCGGACCGAACCAGACTGAATCATACGGTTTGGTTCGGTTCTATTAAGAATTGGTTCGGTTTCGGATTAAGAAATATGAGAACCGTAAAAACGGTTCGGTTAATGGATTTTATGAAAAAACCGCGGTTCGAACCGAACCGAACCGAACCGAATTTTAAAATATATATATATATAATATCAAATTTTATTTTTATTAATTGGTTTTTTATAATTTTAATAATATTAGGATGGTATAGATATGTAATATTAAGTAATGCCTTAATATTATTAGTTTTTATCATGAGTTAAATGTAATTAGTTTGAGTAATTATTTTGCTAATATTAACAATTTATTCTTGTGTAAATAGAAATTTTTGGAACCGTAAACCAAACCGAAACCGAACTGTTTTTTCGGTTTGGTTCTGGTCCGGTTTTACAAGTGTAACGGTCTGGTCTGGTTCTCAAAATCACAGAACCGTTAGGATCGGTTCGGTTCTTGAATTTTCTCAAAACCGAACCAATTCGGACCGTGTACACCCCTAACCTCAAGGAGTGGAATGTAATTTTAAGAACTATGAGGAGCGATTCGTATTTTAATCGAACTTTAGAGAGTGTATTTATAATTTACTTTATTATTTATCATAGTTCATTAACCATGGAAAATGCAGCGGAAACATCAATAATGTCCTCATAAAAATAGTTGGGAAAAAGAACACCATCTCCATCATGTTGCTAAAATGGGAGAGAAGAGCAACATAATGTTCTTCTGCAATGTTCTGAATTGCCATGTTTCGTATTGTCACTAGATTTCCGTAATCTGAATCCTTTTTATTCTGAACTTCAATTTGACATAACAAATAGCAGGGAGCTTTTTTTTTATAAATCTTCTTTCTAAGAGTTTTATTCTATCCAATCCATATTCTTTTTTGGGTAAATTACCAATAGGTCCTACTTTGGAGATTTATTACCCAATAGGTCCTACTTTGGAGACTTATTACCCATTAAGTCCTATTTGATATAATTTATTAAGTGATAAAGATAAATTTATCAGTCTTTTTTTTTATGAATAATTTTATAGTGATAAATTTATCAGTCTCTTTGTTTTATGAATAAATTTTTAGTGATAAATTTATCACTCTCTTATTTTTATAGTGTTAAATTTATTAGTTAGGACCTGTAGGTAAATAAGTCTAGTTAATAGGACTAATTGATAAGTACCCCTTCTTTTTTATCATTCCATTAAGTCTTATTTGAGATAAGAAGACCAAAACACCCGTAATCTCTCCAGTCTCCTATTAATGTTGATATTTAATGTTGATTTATATTTTGGTAATTTCCATATATTAAGATATTGTCATTATATTCATATTAATTTGAAATGAATTTTTGTCATTGTATTGTCAATTACATGATGTAAATATTCACATCATATAATTGAAATGAATATTCACATTAATCTGATATGAATTTTTGTCATTGTGTTGTCAATTACATAATATGAATATTCATACTAAAACATATAAATGTGAACGTTCACATCACTACATTAGATGAGAAAGAATGTTCACATGTTGCGAACGTTCACATCACTACATGTTGTGAATAAGAATGTGTTATCAATTAAAAATATAATGAAAGTTATTTTTAATGTATTGTCAATTAAAAATAAGAAGGTTCATATATTGTGAACGTTCACATCACTACATTAGATGAGAGAAAATTTTTCGGAAAAGTGTTGTGAACGTTCACATTAGATGAGAGAGAATGTTTATATTATTTTTAATGTGTTGTCAATTGAAAATATATTCGCATTAGATGAGAGAGAATGTTCACATTATTTTTAATTTGTTGTCAATTAAAAATATATTCACATTATATAATAATATAAAATAATATCAATGTTATTTAATTTGTGTATGAAATTTCTTATACTTTGGTCATTTCCCTTCTCTCTCTTCCCCCAACATTAAATATCAATATTTAATGATTTTTTGTGTGTGTGGGGGGAGGGGGGGTGTGGTGGTGGTGGTGGTGGTGGTGGTGGTGGGTGGATGGGTGGGTAAATTAGTGGTTTGTTTTGTAAACAAGTGGTGAACTCATAACAATAAAATATCCCCCCTAAGTGCTTTAGGGGTGTGTGTGTAAATTAGTGGTTTGTTTTTGTAAACAAGTGGTGAACTCACAACAATAAAATATCCCCCCTATTAGTGCTAAACTGGAAAGTTGGGAAGAGCTAATTTAGTTTAGCTTTTTTTATTATTTAATTTAACCTAGTTAAATTAATTCTGTTAGAAAAGAATTTTTGGTATTTTATTATTTGAATGTGACGTTTATAAAAGAAATAATGAAATGATTATAATTTGTATATGATATTTTGTCTTATTGACGTATTTAGTTTATTTTTTATTTTTCTGCTTATTTAAGAAGGAAAAAAAAAAGAATTTTTTTTAATATCTTTGATATTAAGATTTTATAACATAAAAGGCATCCAATATTTTCATAATGTCAAAGGTCTCTCAAATCAAATCAGAGAAAATTCAATCCAGAGAAATTATTTAGTCCAAGTAAGAGAAAATTCAATCTAGAGTCCAAAGAAATTCTGGAGAATTTCTTCCCAGAGAAAATCACCTATTTCCAGAGAATTACACCACTACTTAACTGGGAGAACAAATTAGCAATTCTTTTTCTCAACAACCAAATAGATAACATCAATCAAATAACTCAAAAAAAAAAATAATAAATAACGAAACAACTGAGAGGGAGAGAAAGAGAAGCCAGAGAAAATTCAATCCAAAGAAAATTTAATTTAGAAAAATTCTCTGGTCCATGGCAGTGAAAATTCAATCCAGAGTCTAGAGAATTTCTGAAGAATTTCTTTCCAGAGAAAATCACTTCTTTCCATAGAATAACACGACTACTTGACTATGAGAATTGTGAGAACAAATTAGCAATTTTTTTTCTCAACAACCAAACAAATAACATCAATCAAATAACCCCTTCCCCCCCCAAAAAAAAAAAAAAAAAAAAGAAGAAGAAGAAGAAGAAGAAGAAGTTGATCGCATCATTTCATAATGCGTCCATCCCCATATGAGTTTATCAATAAGAATCAATTTGGGGGGGGGGGGGGAATCACTAGAGAGAGAGAGAGAGAGAGAGATTGATTAACACAAATCAACCTGCATTGGAGTAAATGAACCATTCTTCATAAATCTTCTGGTGCTCTTTGGAGCACTTTAGGAGTAAATGAACCATTCTTCATGGATTTTCTGGTGCTCTTTGGAGCACTTACAAATCAGAGATGAATCGATCTCCATTCTCGAATCAAAAAATTATTTAAAAAAAAGAGAGAGAGAGAGAGATTTGGAAATGGATCGAATCGACCAGGTTTTTGAAATTGTGAATACATTTTGAAGTTTTGTTGTTTTGTTGTTTGGGGACATATCAAATTTCTCTGTGATAGATAAGTATGGGGTTTAGATATCAAAAAATAATATTATGGATCTCTTCCATTACTAAAAATAGAAGAGGGACCTTAAACTAATTTTCCCAAAAAAAAAAAATTTATTGCCAAACGACAATTTTGTCATTTTATCAAAGATTATGTAAATTTTTTTTTAATAATTTATAATAATTTTTTGACTTTTTAATTGAGATATTTAGTTCCTAAACATACCCTTAATAACGTTACAAATTCTTAATAAAAATAGGGATATTTACACACAAGTCCAAATTTATGTACTTATACTTCATTAAGTCCTAACTAAAATTTTTTGGACCTTCAAATCCGATTAAATTTTTAATAGTCAGAATTGTCCTTCAAACAATAATTTTTCATCATTTATGATTATTTATAAAGCAACATGATAATTTGACATTTGTTTTGATTTTCAAAATTTTCAAATATCAACTTTCAAATTGAAAAAAAAATTTAAAAAAATTATGTGCAAAAAAATAAAACTAATACTTTTTAAAAAAAAATTAAAAGAACTGAATTATTTTTTGTGCAAAACTGAAAATTTTGTGTCTATAAAGGAGCATGATGATGGAACATTGATGTGTAAAAAAAAAATTAAAAAAAAAAAACTGATAACTTTCTTAGTTTTAAAATTAGAAAAAACTGATAATGTTCTCGGTTTTATTAGATAGTTGAATCAAACCAATAAGTAAAATGAAAAAAACGTTTAATCTCATACTCTGTTTTTTTCCATCAGTTAGTGAAATAATTATCTAGAATATTACTATGCAAAATTGATAATATTCTTATTTTTAAAAATTAAGAAAAACTGATAATATTCTTAATTTTACATCAGACATATTAGTTCAAAAGAATTTAAATAAAATCTGAATTATTATAACATTTATAAATAAAACTTTTAAATAATTAACTCTCACAAATATTGATTATTTAAACTACAAACATTTCAAATACTATACTAACACCCTAGCGGTACTCCCCACCTCACACATTTTTAAAATTTGACAAGCATCTCGTTTATTATAAGGTAGATAAATACAATTCTTAATAGTCAACGAATCACCAAATTTATTCAAGATAATTAATATTGTTCCCAATAACACTATACAAATAAAAAAAAAAATTTAAAAATGTTGTATATAGAATCATGGATATGTCTTGTTGTAGACCACTTATTTAAAAATAGATAAACTTTTGGGATGCATAATTTTAAAATGTGGTGAATGTTGCCGTTATATCATTTTAAATAAAATTATTTTATAAAAATTATGTTTGTATATTATTTGTACATTATTACATGTCAAAAAAATATTTTTTTAAAATGTCTAGAATTTGAAATTTATGGCCCACACTCTAAATCTACATTAATATATTCAATTTTTGAAAAAAAATCTGAATATATATATATATATTTTTGAGTACATAGCATTTGTTATATTTATTTCCTCATAAACAAAGACATTCATTTAAAAATAAATGATGATAAGATATGTAAGTTTTCAAAGTTTTCAGTGTAAAAAAATCTTATATCGTATACTCTTTAAAATGTGTATACCATATGCTTTGATTGTGAAAATTTGTGATTTTGGTTGCCAATTATGAGAATTTGTGATGGTTAGGATTGGAGTAGCCTTTATAGTGCTTTTCAAACTTGGAAGGATGAATATTGAGAAAATTACACAACATGGTAACTTTTCAAAAAAAATATCAAGTCAATGAAAAACTTTATACATATTAATAATAAAATTTATAAATTTTTTCATAAATTTATATATATATTTTTTTGTACTGATGCCACTGACATGTAATAATCCCATGAATATTTTTACTGAAATTTTTTACCTCTTGTGGGATTTTTCATGTGACACGCCAAGCTTCACTTAATTATGATTTTCCATGCCACACATTTCATTTCCTAGTCTTTTCTTGTTCTTGGTTTTGAATATGCAGTACTACTCTGCACGATGTCGAATGATAACCAAGCCCACAAGAAGTCGAAACCCGAAAGGAAACGCGATGATTGGATAATTTCGATTACCAATAAGCTAGCTAAAGTGGAAAAGCCGTCACAGTTGAGTATATATAAAGTTCCGGACAAACTTTTAAAACTAAAGAAAGATGCCTATACACCTAGTATTGTGTCCGTCGGACCTTTTCATCATAACAACAAAGCGATGCAAGCTTTTGAAAAGCACAAACAGCAATACCTGCTACATCTTTTTAAGAGAACTTCTCAAGCTGCACTATCAACCCTCAAGGATTGTGCCACTGCCATACTAAAATTTGAAAATGCAGCTCGAAGATGCTATTCAGAAGAAATTTGCTTGGACGAGTACGAGTTAGCTGAAATATTGCTAGTTGATGGCTGCTTCTTACTCGAACTGTTTTTGAAATATTCAAATATTGAGAACCACGAGGAGAACACAGTTGGGGACCCCCTTATCAATGATGCTCAGACTATTGCAACTCTTCGACATGATTTGGCATTACTTGAGAACCAGATTCCATTTTTTGTTCTGAAGATTTTGTTCGACGAAATAAAATACTGTGTGCCAGAACTATTACAATCCTCATCTACTGAGCCTAATGTGGCCACTTTAGCATTACTCTTTTTCAAATTGGCATTGGGTTTGAGCAACGAAGCAATTCAAAGTAAATCCTCGAAACTCTCTGGTACGCATTTACTTGATATTTTGCGTAATTTTTACCTCCCTAAATGTGAAACGTTGGACATTTCTGAGCTCCGCATATCTCACAAAATCCCTCAATCTCGAGACTTGCAAAGAAGTGGATTAAGAGATTGTGCCACAAGACTTTCGAAGGCAGGAATTCGTTTTGCAGCCAACACAGCTGATGCAAACGAAAATTTATTGGAAATAAATTTTTCTGCCACTGGTCTTGTTACAATGCCACCATTACACATACAAGAAGCTATAACAGAAACAATCTTCCGAAATTTGATTGCTTTTGAGCAACACGGCGGAACTGGCAGCACCTCACACCACATTGCATCATATGTCTTTCTTATGAGAAGTCTCCTCCATTCCTCCGATGATGTTGGAATTCTTCATAAAGAAGGGATCATAAAAAATGAATTTAGTGATGGTGGTGGTGGTGGTGAAGGTGTTACAAGTTTGTTTGAATCTTTATGCAACGGAGTTGTTTTAAACGACTTCTATTTTTCCAAGTTGTGTGAGGATGTTAATGGCTACTACTACGACCGCGTGTCTCGGTGGCACTGGCGCAGACTTTATTTAAATTTAGATGACAGCTGGCGCACAACGAAGCACAAGTGGCATGAATATATGTTAGATTTGTTTAGTGTTTATTTGAAAAATCCATGGACTACACTGAAAGTCATTGCTGCAGTCCTGCTTCTCATCTTCACCGCCTTGCAGACCTATTACACTATCCTTTCTTACTTTAAGTAAGTCAGCTACTTTATTCATTATAGAAAAATGTTTTAGAGTTCTAAATCTTGAGCTCTAAGGGAGCTCTAAACAAGTAGGTCTTACTTATGATGTGATGTGTGTGTGTCTTTGTTTTAAACAAGTAGTTCTTCTTAACTTTTTTGTTTTAAAAAAAAATCGAGAGGCTTAGGAGTTGGTTGTATGAATGCGAGTAGCAGTAGTAGGGGTATTTTTATACTTCCGAATCTCTCTCGATGTATGTCGTCTTCCTGTACCTTTAATTACATGCTGTTAAATGAAATTGTTCTTTGCTGATCAAAAAAAGTGTGTGTCTTTGTTTCATTTTTTTGTTTTTGTTTTTTTTTTTTTGGGGGGGGGAGCTACCACATCACTACAGCTCTCTAATTAGAACTCTCTATCATTGCTTTTCATTATATTTAACAAGTGCAAGTGATTTACAATAATAAGGTGGTAATAAAATGTGATTTAAAAAAAAAAAAAATACGATCATCTTCGTATTATGGTTTTGATTGTCAATAGATTTGGCAAAGTGCAATTTAATTTCTTTAAAATATGCCTTCAATTGTTCTAAGAAATAATGTGGTTTGTAATTCTTTTCACTTTGTAGTTTTATTTTTATTTTTTTGAGATTTGCGCTTTGAGCTACTTGGTGTTTATAAGATGTGTTGAAAGTTATCAATAATTTGATACGAATCTTGAATATTCTTCTTTATACATAATGCATGTTTATAGTGTGTGTGTGAAGGAATAAATTTGGGATGAGACTTTTGGTTGAAAACAAATAATAACAAACAAATAAAAAGTAATAATAATGTTTCTTTTTTTATGATTGGGTGTCAAAGTCAATTGACAATACTTAGTGGGAGTTGAATATGAGACATAGAAAAAATACACCTCCAACTCCCTAATTAGAGCTCTCTATCATTGCTTTTCATTATATTTAATAAGTGCAAGTGATTCACAATAATAAGGTGGTAATAAAATGTGATTTAAAAATTAAAAAAAATACGATCATCTTCGTATTATTGTTTTGATTGTCACTAGATTTGGCAAACTGCAATTTAATTTCTTTAAAATATGCTTTCAATTGTTCTAAGAAATAATGTGGTTTGTAATTCTTTTCACTTTGTAGTTTTTTTTTTTTTTTTTTTTTTTTTGAGATTTGTGCTTTGAGCTACTTGGTGTTTATAAGATGTGTTGAAAGTTATCAATAATTTGATACGAATCTTGAATATTCTTCTTTATACATAATACATGTTTATAGTGTGTGTGAAGGAATAAATTTGAGATGAGGCTTTTGGTTGAAAACAAATACTAACAAACAAATAAAAAGTAATAATAATGTTTCTTTTTTTATGATTGGGTGTCAAAGTCAATTGACAATATTTAGTGGGAGTTGAATTTGAAACATAGAAAAAGCACACCTCCAACTCCCAAGCTGCATCTGCTAAGCCAATCCTTCGGGATTAAAAGTGACAACAACAACAACAACAACAGTAGCAACAGCAGCAACAATAACAACAACAATAATAATAACAATAATAAGTTTTGATTTTATAATTTTAAAATTAAAAGCCAATCCCTTGGGGTTAAAATTAATATTTTTTTATTTTATTATTATTATTATTTTTTTTTTGGGATCAGCCAAAGGAAATATGATTGATGATGAGAAGGGAAGATACATCAATAAAAAAGTTGTATGCACGAGCATCATTGCAAAGCAAAATAATCCCAATTAAGTTGGCACCATTAAGTATGCCCAGTAATAATGTTTAATGATAAGTTTTGATTTTATAATTTTAAAATTAAAAGACACATGATGACTTCTATTTTTACAAATATTACCACCATATCATGCTTGTCATAAATTCTACATAAAATTTTGTAATATATTACTTTCCAAAAAAAAAAAAAATCAATTTTATTAGTTTTGTGCAGAGGAGGCATTCATGTGAGGTTTTAATATTTATCTTTCTCAATTTTCTATCAATATTTTATATCAACATATATATGGTGTTACCCAAAAGATAACTTAAGAGGGGCGGTGAATTAAATTTTTACAATTAAAATTAATAATATCCTAATAAAAATTATGACTAGCACAATAGATAAATATAATTAATGAAATAAAAATAATTAAAACAAGTGTCTTAACAACTATGTCAGTTAATGATTTTAACACAGTAAAAATGTGAAATATAACTATGATAATTTAAAATAAAATAAAGAGATAAGGGAGAGAGAGGCAAACAAATTTATAGTGGTTCGGCTTTAACTCGGCCTACGTCCACTCCTCAAGCTTCACTTGAGATTTTCCACTATCTTCTAACTTCACAGGGGTGCTAGCAACCTCTTTACAAATGGAGCAATCCTCCACAGATTTTACACAGACTTCACAAGTCCAAACCCTTGCAAATCTTAGGTGATTCACAATCACTCTCAAGATTTCAAGAACACAGTGTTTGCAACACTTTTACAAAATGAAATTGTATTTTTGCTTTCAAAGAAAGTTTACAATAAATATCTCTCAAAGATAGATATATAAAATGAAGTTTTGATTTTTCTGTAAATCTCACACAGGAAAGATGAGCTTAAAGCTATAACGCTCAGTGTATAATTTCTGAGAATAGATGTCAGTGATTATAGATCAAAGAATATTTTTAGGTTTTTTGTAACTTGTTTACATTAGAGGCTTTGGTATATATAATAAAAATTATAGCCGTTTATAGCCATTTATAGTCGTTGTACTTCCATCATTACCAATTTGAATATATTCCACTCCATCATTACCAATTTGAATACCTTCCACTTGAACCTTTTGGCTTTTTGAACCTTTAAAGCTGTTTATAACTGTTGTATTTCCACCATTACTAATTTGAATATCTTCCACTTGAACCTTTTGAACATTTTGGCCTGCTGCTGTGCTAGGCTTTTTGAACCTTTGTTTTGGGCTGTTTGTACTCCTAATTTAATCAAATATTAAATACATTCTAACAACATTTAGAATAAAGGTTTAGGTGAGAAATAATAGGACAAAATAAATTTTGATTTTATTTTTCTCTTTCAAATAAATCATCAAAATAAATTTTGGATTCTATTTTTCTCTTTCAAATAAATTAAAACATAATTAAATAAATCATCAAAATAAATAAGTGTAACAATCTCCCCCTTTTTGATGATGGCACACAATGATGTTTTGATTTGATTTGGGAGTAACAAAGGCTCCCCCTCAAGTCATGCTCCCTGAATTCATTTCTAAATACATAGGTTAGCACATGTGTAATAAATAAGCTTTAATCAATAACATAATATAAGATTAAGATATCAAACTATAAATACATAACATCAGATTAGTTTGAAAATAAGACCATAATACACGACATTATATAATTTTCTCCCCTTGTGACATTATCAAAAGGAAATTATGGCTCAGAATCTAGAGAAGGAGGAGGAAAATGATAGTGATAAAAGGTATCAAAAAATAGATAATCAAAACAGATATATACATATATAGATAGATATATGATTCGCCTGTGTCTCTTTTTTATTCGTCGAAAATCGCGTCAGACACGCGTCCTCGTTTTTGCGTCAGCCGACCGACAAAAGCGAGACGGGTCAATCAGTCAACCAGCTGCCTCGGCTCTTTCTTCCTCTTGTTATCTTCTCCTCTGCCTTTTTCTTAATTACTCTCTTCGCCTTCTTCTTCCTCATTCGCTTCATGAAAAAGGCAGAACAGAGACACTGAGCAGAGCAGAAAGGTTGCCAAAAACTACTCTCCTTTCGATTACATCTCTCTTCCTACTACATGGCCTCGTCCTGTCCCCTTACTCTCTTTCTGGACCTGAATGATCCTGGAAGCACTGCTAGGCCGAGTGCCCCGACTCTCACTCTTCCCAACCTTCCGATGATGTTGATTGAGCAAATAATTGCAGCTCAATTAGATATTGAAGCCAATCATTTCACACTGACGTCCTGTATGGAGACGATGACTGCAGTCACAAAATTGGCTCACCGACTATAGAACAGGATGAGTGAGCTCCATCAGGTCAATGCCCAACTCGCTCTGCTCCAGCGCATGTACAAGGATGCGCGAGCAGAAATAGGCACACTGAAGACTGAAAATAAAGAGCTTAAACGAATGACCACCTCCATGGCCTAATTTGGAGCAACGTCGTTCTTGGCCTTTGATAATCAGCGGGGACTCGTCACTCTCGATTAAAGCACGCGGGCAGGGGCATCAAGGGTCGCCGAAGGTGATAAAAAGAAGAAGAAAATGATGGAAGAGGCGAGTAAGTAAGATCGGCGTATGGTCCGAAAAAAATGAAGGGTTTTTTTTATGTTTATTTTAATCGGCGTGTGGCCGTAAAAAAAATGAAGGTTTTTTTTTTTTTTGGTTTTTTTATGTAAATATTTGTATTTTGATTTGTTCTTGTATTTATATTTAAGTATTGAAAAATGAAATTAAAAAGCAAAAATAATAATAAATAAGAAAATTAAGCCCAAATGAAAAATAATAATGAGAAAAAAATAAAAATAAAAGAAATTAAGCCTAATAGCAAAATAAAAAAATAAAAAAAATCAAAATAAAATAATACCCGCAGAAATTAAACTTAATGGGATGCTGGCGTTGCTGGAATGATAATGTAAAAAAATACCATAAGGGTTTAAAAAAAATCAATGTATGCAAAGTTAATTTTATCTCAAGATGCAAAACCCAAAAAAAAATTACTTAGTTGAGAATATCAAATTGTTAAGGAGAATAAATGTATGAAGGACTTGAGAACATGCAACTAATATAAATATTTCCATATCAATGTAGCAATACACATATATCATTTTAACAAAAATTCAAGTTTCACAGTCATAACAAAACTTTTTAAGTAGAAATCGACATTCCAAGCTCGCCATAAATAAAATTGAAGCAATCCTCGCTTAGGGGTTTTGTGAAAATATCCGCCAATTGCTTGTCGGTGTTTACAAATTCAAGTACAATATCCGGTTTATGAATATGATCTCTTAAAAAAAGATGTTGAATTTCAATATGTATTGTTCGTGAGTGTTGAACCGGATTTTTGCTTAAATTGATGGCACTAGTATTATCACATTTAATAGGGATATGATCATAATGCAAATCAAAATCCTCCAGTTGTTGTTTTATCCAAAGTATTTGGGCGCAACAACTTCCGGAAGCTATATATTCAGCTTCGGCCGTTGATAAAGCAACAAAATTTTGCTTTTTGCTAAACCAAGTTACTAATGAGTTACCAAGAAAGTGACAAGTGTCACTGGAGCTTTTTTATCAAGTTTGCATCTGGTAAAGTCGGCATCCGAGTAACTAATTAAATCAAATGCAATACCTCTAGGATAAAACAGTCCTAAATTTTGAGTGCCAACAAGATATCTAAAATTTTTTTAACAGCACTGAGATGTGATTCCTTAGGATTTGATTGATATCTAGCACACATACAAACACTAAACATAATATCGGGTCTACTTGCAGTTAAATAAAGAAGTGAGCCGATCATACCTCAATATTTTGTTTGATCAATGGACTTACCTTTTTCATCCCTGTCTAGCTTAATGAATGTGCTCATAGGTGTTCCAGTTATTTTTTATTCATACATACCAAACTTTTTGAGTAGTTCTTTTGTGTACTTAGCTTGGTTGATAAAAATTCATTCCTTACATTATTTGATTTGAAGCCCAAGGAAATAATTTAGCTCTCCCATCATGCTCATCTCAAACTCACCTTGCATACACTTAACAAATTCCTTACACAAAGTTTCATTAGTAGCACCAAATATAATGTCATCCACATATATTTGCACAATAAGTAAATCATCATTTTTAGTTTTAACAAAAAGTGTTTTGTCAATCGTTCCTCTAGAAAAATTATTTTCAATCAAAAATTTACTTAATCATTCATACCATACATAAGGTGCTTGTTTCAAATCATATAAAACTTTTGATAGTTTAAAAACATGATTTGGAAAAGCATGATCTTCAAAACATGGGGGTTGTTTAACATAAACTTCTCATTTATAAAACCATTAAGAAAGACACTTTTTACATTCATTTGATAAAGTTTGAAATCTCTAAAACATACGAATGCAAGTAACATGCGAATGGCTTCTAATCTAGCAACCAAAACAAAGGTTTCATCAAAATCAATACATTTTTCTTGATTGTATTCTTGTGCAACAAGTCTAGCCTTGTTTTTTATAATTGTGTCGGATTCATCAAGCTTGTTTAGAAAGATCCATTTGGTACCGATAATGGTATGATCTTTAGGTTTTGGCACAAATTCCCACACTTTGTTTCTCTCAAATTGGTTAAGCTCTTCATGCATAGCTATCATCCAATGTTCATCGAATTCGGCTTCTTGAAAGTTTTTAGGCTCAATCTGTGAGAGAAAAGCCAAGTTACTACAAATGTTTCTAAGTGAAGAGCGAGTTTCAATACCTTTTGTAGAGTCACATAGGATTAAATTCTTAGGGTGATTATGAACAAACTTCCATTCTCTTGACAAATCATCATTATTTCCTCCTTCTTCTTGAGGTGGGAGAATAGGTTGTTCAATCTCTTTGTACAACTTACATGGTTGGTTCTTTTCTTTGTAGATACTTGAATCTTCCACATTTGGTTCCAAATCTATATTATTACTAACAATTTACTTTTGAGCAAAGATGTTAGTTTCATCAAATGCCACATGTATAAATTCTTCCACAACAAGAGTTCTTTTATTAAAAACACGATAAGCTTTGCTAGTTAAGGAATAGCCAAGAAAAATTGCTTCATCAGATTTTGAATCAAATTTACCTAAGTTATCCTTACCATTATTATGCACCAAACATTTACAACCAAAAATATGCAAGTGACTAATGTTGGGCTTTCTATCATGCCAAAGTTCATAAGGAGTCTTTTTGAGAATAGGTCTACTTAATGCACAATTTAAAATATAGCATGCGGTGTGAACGGCTTCGGCCCAAAAATATTTAGGAAGATTATTTTCACAAAGTATTGTTTTACTCATCTCTTCTAAAGTTCTATTCTTCCTTTCTACTACACCATTTTGTTGAGAGGTTCTAGGTGCTGAAAAATTATGTCCAATACCATGCTTATCACAAAACAATTCAAATTTCTCATTTTCAAGTTCTCTACCATGGTCGGTTCGAATATTAGTAATAAGAAAGTCTTTTTCATTTTGAATTCTACAACAGAGTTTTGTGAAAGAAAAAAAGGTTTCATCTTTGTGTGCTAAAAACATAACCCATGTAAATCTTGAATAATCATCAACAATAACAACACAATAACGTTTACCACCTAGACTAGATGTCATTGAGGGATCAAATAAATCCATATGCAATAGTTGTAAAGGTCTAGTTGTGGAAATATTAGATTTTGATTTAAATTATGTTTTAGTTTGTTTTCCTTGTTGACAAGCACTACAAAGATGATCTTTTTCAAATTTAATTTTTGGAAATCCAATGACCAAATCCTTTCTCAAAAGTTTAGCAATTAAATCCATATGAGCATGATCAAGTCTCCTATGCCATAACCAACTATTTTCATTATTAACATATAAACATTTAATATCACTAGCATGGAGATCATTAAGATGAAAAACATAAACATTATCATGGCGATTACCAACGAATAAAGCTTTATGATCATTTGTGCTTTCAGTTGTGCAATGTGATTTATCAAAAATAACTCGATTACCTTTATCACATAACTGACTGATACTAAGTAGGTTATGCTTAAGTCCATCAACGAGTAAAACATTTTGAATAGAAGGGTTAGGAGAAATATTGATGCTACCAATACCGATGATTTTTCCTTTCTTATTATCTCCAAAAGTAAAAAATCCTCCATCTTTCGATAATAGTTTAGTAAAGAATGATTTATCTTCGGTCATGTGTTTGAAACATCTACTATCAAGGTACCACTTCTTTTCTTTAGCTTTGGACTTAAAACAAACCTCATCTTGAGTAAAGTCTTCATCTTCAAGAGCCATGAGACATAAGTTAGCTACTTCATTTTCAATTTCATCACTTGAGCTTTCATCTTCACTTTCTTCCCAAGCTGCTACCATGGCCTTTTTGTTTCTTTTATAGTCTTTTCAATGATTCTTCAATTTTGGACAATCCATCTTCATATGTCCAGGATTTTTGCACTCATAGCAAATAATAGGCTCTTTCTTGTTATCTTTGTTGTACTCTTTCTTGAAAGGTCTTCTTCCTCCATAATTGTTTTTCTTGAAGTGCTTTTTGAGATTTCTACTAAACATGACATAACTTTCATCCTAACTGGAGTTTTCATGTTCTTCTTCATTTGATGAGGCTTTGAATGCAATTCCACTTTTCTTTTTGTTTTCAACATCCTCATGTCCTTTCATGGTGATCTCATGAGTCATAAGGGAACCCATAAGCTCATCCAATCCAAGTGTGGAGAGATCTTTGGCTTCTATAATGGCGGTGACCTTTACTTCCCAATTTTTTGGTAAACACCTAGAATTTTTCTTACCAACTCACTGTTAGTATAAGTTTTGCTAAGAGATTTCAAAGAGTTTACAATTTCAGTAAATCTAGTAAACATACTTGAAATAGATTCATCAGAGTTCATTATAAGCAATTCATAACTATGAACAAGCATATCAATACAAGATTCCTTTACTTGGTTTGTACCTTCATAAGTTACTTCAAGTTTGTCCCAAATTTCTGTTGCCGAATCACAACTTGAAATTCTATTATACTCCTTAGAGTCTATTCCACAAATAGGGTAAGTTTGGCTTTAGCATTTGCTTGCAATAATTTGTGATCCCATTCATCTTCAATTTTAGGTACACTAATATTGTCAACTAATTTGGTAGGAATTTTTGGACCTTTGGTGACAATAATCCACATAGCATAATCAGTGGCTTGTAGGTATAGGGTCATCTTATTTTTCCAATAACTATAGTTGTTTCCGTCAAATAATGGTGGCCTATTGGTGGCATGTCCTTCAGTAGTACTAGTGCAAGCTAAGGTTGTCGTGGATCGAAACTCTTAGATGGTTAAATCTAAAGCAAGAGTTTAGGCTCTTATACCAATTGTTACCCAAAAGACAACCTAAGAGGGGGGGTGAATTATGTTTTTATAATTAAAATTAATAATACCCTAATAAAAATTATGACTAGCACAATAGATAAATATAATTAATGAAATAAAAATAATTAAAACAAGTGTCTTAGCAACTATGTCAGTTAATGATTTTAACACAGTAAAAATGTGAAATATAGCTATGGCAATTTAAAATAAAATAAAGAGATAAGGGAGAGAGAGGCAAACAAATTTATAGTGGTTTGGTTTCAATTCGGCCTACGTCCACTCCTCAAGCTTCACTTGAGATTTTCCACTATCTTCTAGCTTCACAGGGGTGCTAGAAACCTCTTTACAAAGGGAGCAATCCTCCACGGATTTTACACAGACTTCACAAGTCCAAACCCTTGCAAATCTTAGGTGATTCACAATCACTCTCAAGATTTCAAGAACACAGTGTTTGCAACACTTTTACAAAATGAAATGGTATTTTGCTTTCAAAGAAAGTTTATAATAAATATCTCTCAAAGATAGATATATAAAATGAAGTTTTGATTTTTCTATAAATCTCACACAGGAAAGATGGGCTTAAAGCTATAAGGCTTAGTGTATAATTTCTGAGAATATATGTGAGTGATTATAGATTAAAGAATATTTTCAAGTTTTTTGTAACTTGTTTACATTAGAGGCTTTGGTATATATAACGAAAATTATAGCCGTTTATAGCCGTTGTATTCATTTAAATTTATGGCCGTTTATAGCCGTTGTAATTATTTGAATTTATAGCCATTTATAACCGTTGTACTTCCATCATTACGAATTTGAATATGTTCCACTCCATCATTACGAATTTGAATATCTTTCACTTGAACCTTTTGAACCTTTTGGCCTTTTGAATCTTTTAGAACCGTTGTACTTCCATCAGTACTAATTTGAATATCTTCCACTTAAACCTTTTGAACCTTTTGGCCTGCTGCTATGTTAGGTTGTTTGAACTTTTGTTTTTGGCTGTTTGAACTCCTAATTTAATCAAATATTAAATACATTCTAACAACATTTAGGATAAAGATTTATGTGAAAAATAATGAGACAATAAATTTTGATTAAAATATAATTAAATAAATCATCAAAATAAATAAGCCTAACATATGGATATTCATGAATAATTTCTTTATTATTATTATTATTATTATTATTATTATTATTATTATTATTATTATTATTATTATTATTATTTTATTTTTTATTAGCAAAGAAAGAGAAAATTTATTGATGAACAATCAAAGTATAAAATATTGAGCGAAATATCAATAAAGAAAGTAAGTGTAAGAGTATTACCTCAAAACAAATCCATCCTAACTAGATTGACACATAAATACATGCCCCATCATATGCTAGAACTATACCAAGAGTTGATAAGGAACTAACTCAAGCAAAATAGAAAAAATAAAATAAAGTACAACCCAAACAACAATCCAAAATCCAAAACGATGCCAAAAAATAAATGACTTCCTAAAAGAACACCAGCAACAGATCAGCTTATACAAGCACAGATAAGATGCAGCGTAACATAGGAAACAGAGCAAAAGCCCAGCCCCATGCCTATACTGTTGCAGATTGAAGATCAAGTCATTGTGCCTGTTTGGCAGAGCTTAATTACAGCTTATTTCAGCTTTCAGCTTTATTTAAGCTATTTTGATGTGTTTGGTTTAGCTTATAGCTTTTTGGAAGTCAGAAATCAGCTTATTCTTTGAGTGGGGCAGGAGATGCTTTAAGAATAAGCTGGAAATTAGCTTAAGCTGAAAGTTATAAGCTATAAGTTGTTTAGGCATAAGCTATAAGCACTTTCCCACAGCTCTACCAAACAGGGCCATTGACTGAGATTGCCTCCTTTGCTGTTGCAGATTGAAGATCAAGTCATTGACTGAGAACGTCTCAGGAAAATCCCGTTTTGTTCATTGGGCTCACTACAGTTCGGACTCAATGTCATGGTTCTGAATCTAATCTCACAAAGTGCAATACAAGATCGATGGCAAATCGTTTTGAAAAATTAATTTTTAGAAAGAAGTGCCAAACATGGACTGCTTTACTAAATACAGAGTCGCCACCTAAATATTTTATTTTGGGGGAATTTAGGAAACCCTGACTCGTGCCTAAGGCCACGTGTCAGTCATCACCAAAGTTCCCTCGGCTCGGGAACTTGGGTACGAAAGGGGAAGGTCATGCAATGAGCACCCCCTGCTCGCCCGATCAAAGATCGGCCACTACTAAACATGATATCTTGTTTTTGAAAACACATGTATTCTTATTCCGGTAATTAACCTAGAATTACTATGTGGTGCGCACAGCATACAAGTATAGACTAGATCGCCTAAGTTGGAACAAAACATCTCATGTTTGTTTTTTAAGGCGGTTTGCTACTCGCAAGTAGGCTAAAATGTGGATTTTGCCGCCCTCAATTGGGCTTAGAAAACATGGTGATTTCTCATTCTCAAGTAGGCTTAAAACTCGCAATCAATGAATTGTTCCAATTCAAGTAATCCAACCTTCACCCACAGGCATTCAGGCAGTTATATCACATAAGCAGTTAGCCTCACGGCAAGCATGCTATCATGGCAGTCACTCACACAAATGCAAGGATGCTAAAGCATAAACACTTACCGAGTACTCCGAGCCAAAACAAAAGCTATGTTAGAAATCAATGCATGATCCTAGCTATGTCAAGAATGCCTAATGCAACACATACAAAATGCAACTAAGATAGGCTCGGCTATTCTAAAATATCATGTGAAATGCAACTTGATACATGTATTCAAACAGGAATTGAAATACAATGCAGTTAGTATGATGCGCCGAACCCGATGCATGCAAGACAGATGAATAGATGCAAACATGCGAGCATAAGGATGCTAATTGAAACATGCCCTAAATCTAACCATCATAAGCTGGTAAATAAAAGGGAGAAAGAAATGGGAGTTGGAAGACATGCATCACACACACGCACACTTATTTACAACAATTGTGCCCTCTCGACGGAAGGTCCGAATAAATAATACAGAACCGACTAATTGACTAACTATTCTACCTAATTAATTATTACACAACCAAATTGAAACAAATGCACATTCTAAGCTAACAAAAGTACTGAAATGGCCTCATGACAAGGGATGCATGCATGCTCGAATTGCCTCGCTCGGAAATCCATCACGATGCCCCGATTTGCCTCTGTTTGCAACTGGTCCCAGAACACTACACAAAGCTTCAGAAGGCTGAAACTCTACCATGGGAACCTGTAGGGATGCTGCCAACTAGTTGTTGGCATTGGAGACCACCTGCCGACCACTTTTTATGTTGAAAACCAGAAAAAGTGGTCGGCCAGCCACTTTATCTGGTCGGCCGACTGATTTTTGCTACTGGTTTCTGGTTTGCTGCAACAGAGAACAAGAAAGGGGCATGGCAAAGTATTTGCAACACATGTATGCACAATCACCCTCCCTATCATTACATAAGCTCAAGGGAGTGTGGTTCTTGACTCTCGGGCCACCAATCACGTATTTCAATGTATGATGGCCGAGGAGCCAAATTGCACGACTCAATGTGACATGAATGCACGCATGAACACATAAAGCCCAAAACTCCATCATGTATAGTCAAGAGTGTTGGTGATCAGGAATCGAGGCACGTTTCATCAATTCGAGTATGAAACGTCCCTCGTTTCCTGTATTTGGACTAACGCCTATTCCAAACACAATGCAACAAATATGGTATGCACAATGCGACTCAATCATGCAACTTAATGCAATACAACTTAGACATGCAAACGTACAAAGGGGTAAACATGTGAACATGCAACTAGCATACACAATGCTATGAATTCCATGACATACACAATGCTCATGACACTAGCATACACAATGCACGTGGCAACTAACATACACAATACAATGAATATGGCATGCACAAATGCAATGTTTGATCATGCAACCACATGGCATACTCAATGCTATGGACTACATGGCATACTCAATGCACAATGGACTTATACCAAAATGGATAGACCTCAGCCATGTCCAAATCAGCGGCCATAAATGATGAAATCAAGGCACCAAAACACACACAAACATGCATAATGCAATGGCCCAAGTCTAAGATACAAAACACAACTTTCCATAAGCATTGAAAGGATGAAACATGGATTACAATGGCATATGTTCCAACACTGAAATGGCATGCAAGATGACTTAGAATCATGTAAACAACTCATGTTACGCATGTTGAAGGGCTGAAGCATCAAAAGCTAGTGAGGCATATTACACTAGAGGCATGCAAGGCGATGCTCAAATGACCAAACCAACCCCAAACAGACCCTATGCAGGCTAAAACAGTAGCAAAAACGAGTTGGGATGATGGCTTGAAAGGCACAAAAATGAGGCTCATGCAATGGCTCACAAATAGGGCATAAAAGCACAACTCTAAAGAGCACTTGAAGATTGGAAAATATGGAAGTGTAGCAGCCCTACATGTTCTAAAATAACATTCTCAATGATGCCAAAACATGCAAATACCTCAAGTTAGGCATACAAGGGACCTCAAAACTCAAAACTAGTCAAGGCTATTACACTATAAGCATGTATGGCAAGCCTCATTCGACCAAGGAGCCTCAAAAAAGAGCTAAGGCAGCCCAAAATATGAACAAAACCATGTTGGAGCATAGCCAAAATGTGCTAGAATAAAGAGCCAAAACATCATGCACACGAAGCTAATGAACAAGATTTACACTACAAGCATATGGAGCATGTGAAAGGCTACTAAACCAGCCAAAAACAGAGCCATGACATGTCAAATGATGACCAAAAACCCACTGAAATGGAGCTAATACATGCTAGGATGACATGTTACTTTGATGAGCCATAAATGGGAATACACTACACATGCAAGAAGCAAACACAAGGTGACCAAAATACCCATAGATAGAGCTAAGGCAGGCCCTAAAAGTCACTAAAAAGTACCTAAATCAAGCCTTGAAAGAATGAAGATGCATGCTCCTTTGATAGGCCAAAAATGCAAGCAAACAAAACCAAAATAGAGGGGGTCACCCCCCTCTGGTTTTAGGCCTCAAAACCACATGCCTACCACTGAAAATCCACTGGATTTCAGTGGCTAGAAGGCCAAGCAAGGACTAGCTCAAAGGCCCTAAGGCATGGCACAACACAAGGGCAACTAGGGCATGCAAGAGGGTAGAAGACCCTTAATACCCAAAAGGCCTTAAACAAACATCAAAAACACTTAAATACAAAAAAAATTTCAGTTGAAAGAAAAGCCCAAATAAGCATGCAAATATGGCTAAGAGAATGATCAAGACAAAGCTTAAAAGGGGAGAAAAGAGGTTACCCTTGAAGCACTGCAATACTAGCAAGTTTCTCAGCCAAAAACTAGCTTTTCAACCTCCAAAATGGTCCTCCAAGAACCTCAGTTTAATGGTGGGGTGTATGATTAAGAGTTGTGGTTCAAATGTGAAGAACAACACACTCTTTAGACACCAAATACAGAGATATAGAGGGAGATATATACTTCTGCCTTAGGGAAATTTCAGAACCTGTGGAATGGAGAAGAAAACCCTCTCTTATAGAAAAACAAAGGTTCAAGCTTCTTGGAGAAGCTAAAACTTGGATGGAATCCCTCCATACACGTGTATGGAGAATACAGTCTATGTCGTCCAGCTGGCACAACTGGCATCCACATAGTCTACCAAAACAAGAGGAAAGCTGTCGACCAACTAAAGTGGTCGGCCTGCTACTTGCAGTGGTCGGCCGACCACTTTAAGTGGTCTCCCAGAAAAAAAGTGGTCGACAGGGGGAATTGGTGGTCTCCACACTAAAAGCAAGCCAATAGTGGGGTGGGAGACCAGAAAATGTGGCCCAAAGACCAAGAAAACCAGTTTCCCGACTAGAAAATCGGCTGGCAGGAAAAAAAGTGGTCTCCAAGGAGAAAAACTGGTCTCCCACCCTTGTACCACCTTCCAAGCAAGGAAAACAAGATTTGTACCAAAAACAAACCAAAACGGATGCAAAGCGAGAGTTCGGGAGGCAAAGCGCGCAGCCGGGGGCCTCGAAAACTAGCTGTCGAGCACCAAAAGTGGTATATGACCACCAAAGTGGTCTCCCGAACCATAGTGTTCCTCTAGGCAGAGGTAATAAGGTGTGGTTCAAAAACCACGCCAAACGGAGAACGTTAAGCGGTCCTGAGACAAGGCGCATGGCCGAAGGCTCCAAAAACCGGAAACTAATCTCCAAAGGGGAAATGTGGTTTGCGATCGTGGAAAGTGGTCTACGACCACGAAGAGATGGTCTACGAGACGTCTCCCTCCCTCCGGAAATAGAAAACAAAACTTGGTCCGCAAACCGAGCCAAAGTACGAAGAGTTCCGAGGTCCGGAAGCAAGGCTCCCAGCCAAAACTCTGAAACTCGAAACGAGCACAACATGCACTATCACCGAGCGCTCAATCGATGACGCCTGAGTCTTAAGGACGGTCAAAAATGGGGTGTCTACAGTTGTCCCTCTTTGACAGAACTCGAAAGTCATAAGTGATGAGAGTTAATGTCAAAGCCCAGAGATGACTCATTTTTGACAAAGCCGAAGACTTAGACAAACAAGCGAGATAACGAAGAGATGCGCCCACAAACAGGGGCAAAATGCAAAAGACATGCACGAAGCCGAACATTACTCATGATCATGCAAAGAAAAACTGTGATGAAGCAATTATACACAATAAATGCAACAGTTTTAAGCAAGTGAATAAAAACCAAACTACATTACATGCACAAAGGATGTAAGAAGATTATGTAATCTTAGCAAGCATGTGCGATAGATACACAAAAGTGAACGAAGTGTGATAGATACATAGAGTGAGTAAGTATGTGCAATAGATACACAAAGCGAGTGTAGTGATAGGTACACTAAAGTGAACGTGTGATGGATACACGAAACAAATGAAGTGTGATAGATACACTAAGCAAACGTGTGATAGATACACTAAAGTGAACGTGTGATGGATACACAAAGCGAGCGTGTGATAGATACACAAAGTAAACATGTGATGGATACACAATGTGAGTATGTGATAGATACACAAAGGGTGAACACAAAGTGTGATAGATGCACTTAATGAACAAAGTGTGATGGATACACAAAAGGTGAACACAAAGTGTGATAGATGCACTTAGTGAACAAAGTGTGATGGATACACAAAAGGTGAACACAAAAATGTGACAGATGCACTTAGTGAACAAAGTATGATAGATACACTAAAGGTGAACACGAAGTGTGATAGATGCACTAAATGAACAAGTGTGATGGATACACAAAAGGTGAACACAAAGTGTGATAGATGCACTTAGTGAACAAAGTATGATAGATACACTAAAGGTGAACACGAAGTGTGATAGATGCACTAAGTGAACAAGTGTGATAGATACACAAAAGGTGAACACAAAGTGTGATAGATGCACTTAGTGAACAAAGTATGATAGATACACTAAAGGTGAACACGAAGTGTGATAGATGCACTAAGTGAACAAGTGTGATGGATACACAATAGGTGAACACGAAGTGTGATAAATGCACTAAGTGAACAAGTGTGATGGATAAACAAAAGGTGAACACAAAGTGTGATAGATGCACTAAGTGAACAAGTGTGATGGATACACAATAGGTGAACACGATGTGTGATAGATGCACTAAGTAAACAAGTGTGATGGATACACAAAGGGTGAACACAGAGTGTGATAGATGCACTAAGTGAACAAGTGTGATGGATACACAATAGGTGAACACGAAGTGTGATAGATGCACTAAGTGAACAAAGTATAATAGATACACAAAAGGTGAACACGAAGTGTGATAGATGCACTAAGTGAACAAGTGTGATAGATACACTTAGTGAACAAAGTATGATAGATACACTAAAGGTGAACACGAAGTGTGATAGATGCACTAAGTGAACAAAGTGTGATGGATACACAAAAGTAAATGTAGTGTGATGGATACACTAAGGTGAATGACCTTAAACGAAACTTCTTTGAATGAACCGTACATACAATATCGCCTGGTTGCGCTAGTTTCAAATGAACCGTACATACAACATCATGCATGAATGAGAAAGAAACTTGATAGGTACAATGCAATACAATGCATGATGTTTAAGGAATGCAATAAACAAACCTAGCGGCGCTTTAGAAAACACCTCATGGGGTGAGTGGCGATGAACCGCTCTACTCTGAAAGGGATCTCCCCTCGTGCTCTTCGAACACTTACCTTCAACTTACAGTACAAAGGCTCTAAAATACTGACAAGGGTTCTTCACGTAGAACACTTTGGATGATGCCTTTCTTCCTGATCATATTCACAACTTTCCCTATTCTCCAATGGAGTGACACACTAGGTTAGTTCAGTATCCAAAATTGAGGTGCATACACGCTATCTCAACCTATGGGGCTTCCATACAAATTTCAAGCCGAGGACACGCCTCTGGGTATTTAAACCAGACTTTAGTCTCGGAAATCCCGAACCTTTGCGTTCTAGGCAACAGCCATTCGAACTCTAGTTTCCACCGTCGCAATTGGTCTCCTAGGAACTGATTGCAAACACAGCCAAGATGTCTCTGGCAGGGAATGGTACTCAGGGAGAGCACTTTTGATCGCCATTCTGGTTTGAAGCAGACTTGATCTTGAGCTTGAGGTAGAGGCACACTCATACTTCAAAACATTGGCAAGACCTGAAGAGGTACACACGGAATGCAATCTCGGAACTTACTGAAGTTGAAACAAACTCAGATACCCGACATTTTCCCTCTTTTCTTTTTCTTTGCAATCTGGAACCTATATAGCTTCAGATAGGTCCTGGTTTTACTATTCCCGCATGACCTGGGTTGAACCCTGCGGTTTTACGAAAGCACGAATTTTGTTTTGCATAGATGTGGAGAACGACACGGCACTCGGAGCGCAAAACGATTTTATTTTTGAAATTGAGAGATGAGTTCTTGACCGAGGTATTGACCCTACGACTGAACACAGCGCACTACGACTCAACAACAAAAAACAAAAGGTAAACAACCTAAACACATCAAGTAACACTCGAAACGACTCAAAATAAGAATCAAGATAAAACAAAAAGACACGACATTCAGACGTGCACAGGGAGCCTGTTTCTCTGGGTATTATTTCCCACCCTTTCTCATTTGTGATTCTCACATCACTCGGCCCTCAGACTTTGTTTTTTTCTGAAAAAGCCCTTTTCCTCACTTTTTCTCTCAGCGCACATCTCTCTATTCTTCAATCTCTCATTTTTTATCCCTCCTCTGGGTGGTTGATGGATAAACAAGAAGTTGCGGGCTCTTGCCCCTAGCATTCTGCTAGATTCTCTTTCTTCTACTCATAACAGTGAACCTCCCCCACAGAGGGGTTGTGATGCGGCTGGATGTGCAGCAGATCTGCAATTGACATTGGTTGATGATGCTCTATTAGGGAGTTTGGACGTGATTAGATCTATCCAGATGAGGGAATGGAATATCCTGCTCCATTCCAGTTCGTGCTTCGCACTTAGCTTGATACCTCGCTGCTTGGAGGATGAGAGAACTTTCGGCATTTTGCTGTTTGTTTCTGTTGTGCCTTTTTCTGGCAGATACAATGCCCTTTCTGGTAAGTATGTTGACAATGGGGAAAAGACAGAACACCTGACTTAATTGTGCCCTTAGTTCATTATTTTGACCCTTTTTTTTGTTTTGTTTTTCTACTAAAATAATTTTGACCAACATGAGGGTTAGATTAACATGCTTGTTCGATTTTTCGATTTAAAATCATGCAAGTTAGGCTATGAGCACTGAAAATTTTCCTTTTTGGATCCAAGATATGGTCCAGTTTTTGGAAAAATTGAATAATTTTTGAAAAAATTAGTCAACTTCATTAAAAATTCTCAAAAACTATTTTTGCAAATGGCCACTGCTCGACCAACACGGAACTTACTCTTGAGGTGCACAACCTCAGATCCAAAACAATAGAAAATTGCCCCTTGCCTGAAGGACACTGCATGGCAATAGAAAGTTGCCCCTTGTTTGAATAGCACCGCAGCACACTGTATGGCAACGGAAAGTTGCCCCTTGTTTGAATAGTACCGCAGCGCACTATAACCAGTTCTCATGGTGAAGGTCACAACCGAACTCTTGGATATAGAAATGACAAAGATGACCCGTTCAATGTCATAGACAGGACAGTTGAATTGGAAGTGTTTTATGGCTCGACTTCATAATGAAGTTGCCTACGTATCCCAAACATGGGAATCAAGCCTTACGTAGTTCGGGGTAAGGTACACTCGGGTATTTAACCTCTCCTTTTGCGCTCTAACTTTTGCCAAGGCCGCCCTTCCAAGTTTTCAACCTTGCGAGCTTTGTTTTTCTTTTCTTTTCATTTCTTTTTCATTTTTTTTCTTTGTTTAGAATTTTTCATTTTCTTCACTTTTCTTTTTCTCTTTTTTTTGTTCTTTTCTTTTTTTTCTTGCTCTAACTTTTCCCTGGGTCGCCCTTCTGGGTTTTCGGCCCAGCGAGCCTCTCAAGGGTAAAAGTGTAGTTTGGTCCCTGTCAAATGGTTTTGAGATCTCGAAGCCATCTAAATGCAAGAGAGTGGTCGTTGTTCGCTGACGATGTAAAAGTCCATCCGATAGGGGCTGAATTGCCCCCAGTGTTGTGGATAAGAACTTGGTTGTCCTTCAGCAAAAACTTTCTTCTTTCCTCCCTTCTGGGATTTGGCATTCTTGCTAGTCTTCGTTAACTTGAGAAATGTTCCATTTTTTACTCTTCGAGTGCATTTTTGCCGCCCCTAGTTCGAGGGGTGCTTCTAATCTAGCTTCACAAGCTTCCTTTTGATGATGTCTGACTTTCTTGATCTGACTTTGTTTCCGCTAATTCATGGGCTGCCTCGAATCTAGCCACATAGGCCTCACATCATCATTGAGCTTTAAACATTCTGAATCCAAGTTCAAGGTTTGAAAGCAAAAGGGGTCGAGTCTCGAGGCTGAAAGCGATCCTAGGCTGCACAATCTCAAGAGCGATTCCACACAGGTCTTCGCAGGATCGCGCAAAACATTTTTTGAAATCTTTTAAGAAAGTGACAAATCGCTCGCGTTGAGGACAGTGTAGAACCAATCTAGATCAAGCCAGGATCCTTCTCAGTACTCACATTAACAAGCATGATTTCAATTATTAAGGGCTTAGCACGCCTCTCTTTCTCTCAATTGATCAAATTTTGCAAAACTCGAGAAATTCCTTCCTCTTCGTTTTCATCACAATATTCAAAAAGGTTTTGAAAAACTTGGGTCGATGTAATGACTTAAAGGCACAGACAAGCAGGTGAAAAGTATTGACGTTTCATTCAAGTTTGCTGGCACAACAGGCTCAAAGCAGAAACAAGCACAAAAGCATGAAAACCACAGCTGTTTCAATTAGGTCTTCTGGTGTAACGCCCCCGGGATATCCGAGGTAACGCCCCCGGGATCACTCGACTCTAACAAAACAGGACTGACTCGATACAACAAGACAGACCCAACTGACTCAGTATGAAAAAACTAACTCTATACAACGGGACAAACTCTAAATGACATAACAAAACTGACTCAATACCCAAGTCAGAAAGTACAAAAACCAACATTCACAAATGCTCAAAACAGTGCGTGCCATACGCCACATCTGGAGTAAACTGAGTGCCGCCTGCAGGTGGTTCATCCCTTGATCACATATTCGTACTATCCCCCAAGTTCACTGATCCAATGGCGATAGACTTTGCTGAGCTGGTGCGGCGATGACCTTGTTGTCAAACAGATCTTGTACATCATGGCAAAGACGAAAGCAACTGTTAGTGTCATGACCGGTTTGTTGATGGTAGGCACAGTATTTAGTCTGGTCATGCTTTGGAGGGATAGTATCGGGTAATGGCTGTTGTTTCAATAGTTTCAAATATCCTTTCCGGAGTAAGACCTCTAGAGCCTTTGACAAAGGCATATAAAGTGGGGTAAAAACCCTCTTGACTCGAGGTGGATGTTTGGTTTTTTGTGAGCTACTTCCGAACGCACCGGTGAATGGGGTAGCTGTTTTTGATGCGGTGGTGGTGAGCATGCCCACTTCAGAAGATCTTGTAGCTGCATCACCACTAGTGCTCGCATTCGAACTGTGGCAAAACGCCTTCCTGGGCTTCCCCTTCTCCTGTTCAATGAGGCCCTGCTTCATAGCATCTTCAATCTGTACCCCAATCTCATGTAGATCTGCAAAGGTGGAGAGGGGGAGAACGATCATCTTCTGCATGAGCTTAGGCTGGAGGTTGCGCACAACCAGCCGAATCTGATCTTTGTCAACAGGCCTGATGGTCATCATCGAGGCCTTAGCCCTCCACTAGGTTACAAAATTGGAGAAACTCTCCTTCGGCTCTTGCCTAGTGGTCTCAAGATCACGAGTTGTAATCTCAATCTGCGTGTTATAGGAGTATTGAACTATGAAGGCCTCAGCCATCTCCTCCCAATTCCTCTTGACGGAGTCCTCCAGTTTTGCATACCAAATAACCGCTACACTCGACACGGTCCGGCCAAACAAGGAAAGCTTCTGTAATCTGGAGAGACCCATCGGCCTTAGTATGTCTGAAAACAGCCGCAGATGCACCATAGGATCTCCAGACCCGTCAAAATGGTCAATGTGTGGCATCTTAAATCAGTCCAGCAGCGTCACGGTCGAGTCGGTGTACCCATCCCCAATATCCGGAATGGACTTCACACCCTGAGACTTTTTGAACAGCTTTTCAAGCTTGCTCACTTTCAACGCTGTGGGGTCCACCTCGAACTCAAAGGGAGAATCCGGTAGGTTGGTCTGCGCTTTGGATAGCTGGGCTAGGATCAGGGGCGGAGCCGGCCCTATTGGAATGTCCGTATCATCCTAGACATTAACTGTCTCCCTGAGTATAGGAACTCTTGGTGGGGGAGAAGCCTGGTGTGAAGCAGATGCTCTAGTCTGCTACTGTAGCCTGATAATTACCTCTGCATGTTGGGCCATGACCTCAGCCTGCTGTTTGGAAAATTTTGCTTGACGAGCAACGTCCTGCTGCATGGTTTTCATACTCTCCTGGAGCTGACGCATCATCTCTTCCATTCCCGCCATACTGCCTTGATCTAACTGATCTATCGGTATATCTGTCTCTGTGGTAAAAGCAGATATCTCAACCCAACTGCACACAGGTGAGATGGATAATGACTGCTAATCCAAAGACTGTTGAACTGATGATCTATGCCTGACTGGCCTTTTTACCCTGCCTCTGGCAAAGGAACACTGATTGCCCTTGAACTGAATCTCTGACCTGACAAAGTCTATCAGCACAAGTCCGATGAACCTCGGGGGATATTGGAGCCTTCTGAAGCTACGATTCCAAGGCTACCTTGCAAAAGAGAAAACATGCAGCATCTCAGCCCAATTTCACTGGAATAGATGTGAGCATAGCTGAATAACTACGCTCTCTACTGAATTATGCCTGAAATTCTGCCTGTAAACTGATACCCTCAGGTAAACCTGATTCCCCCAAAATACTGATGCCCTCAGGCTAATACCCAGACTTGCAAACTGATACATGCATTCTTGTAGAGGCGCACTCTAAAAGCACATAGCAAGCAAATGAGAACCAAAACACCCCTATGGAGGGGTAGGGTTTCCCTGTCCTATTTTGTCAAGAGTTAGGGTTTCACTACGCACACAGCGGTTTTAAATAACATATAATCGGGTAAGCAACATGTCCTAGCTTGGAATGGCACTACAGTTTCTGATAAGCACTAGGTCAAATGGTCAAAAAGGGTGCCCCGGTAAAGACTGGGGTTTCTGTTCCCGTCGTGGCAGAGCCCGTAACCGGTCAGCCTTATGGCATGCTTCTCAAAGCAAGCCTCCGGCAAACCGTTAAGGAATAGCAGACGGTAAACACTGTGACTTAGCCGCACCAATGCAAATGCAATGCAAAGAAACACATAAGTGTAAACAAAATAACATATCATGAGTTCGAGTCAAATTCTCTAAATCCCCAGTAGAGTCGCTAGAAACTGTAGACGCGCCCGAACGTCCCGGGAAAATCCTGTTTTGTTCATTGGGCTCACTACAGTTCGGACTCAATGTCACGGTTCCGAATCTAATCTCACAAAGTGCAATGCAAGATCGATAAATCACCAAAGAGTCCAAATCCGGCAAATTGTTTTGAAAATTTGATTTTTAGAAAGAAGTGTCAAACATGGACTGCTTTACCAGATACAGAGTCGCCACCTAAATATTTTATTTTGGGGGAATTTAGGAAACCCTGACTCATGCCTAAGGCCACGTGTCCGTCATCACCAAAGTTGCCTCGGCTCGGGAACTTGGGTACGAGAGGGGAAGGTCATGCAATGAGCACCCCCTGCTCGCCCGATTAAAGATCGGCCACTACTAAACATGATATCTTATTTTTGAAAACACATGTATTCTTATTCCGGTTATTAACCTAGAATTACTATGTGGTGCGCACAGCATACAAGTATAGACTGGATCGCCTAAGTTGGAACAAAACATCTCATGTTTGTTTTTTAAGGCGGTTTGCTACTCGCAAGTAAGCTAAAATGCGGATTTTCCCGCCCTCAAGTGGGCTTAGAAAACATGGTGATTTCCCATTCTCAGGTAGGCTTAAAACTCGCAATCAATGAATTGTTCTAATTCAAGTAATCCAACCTTCACCCACAGGTATTTAGGCAGTTATATCACATAAGCAGTTAGCCTCATGGCAAGCATGCTATCATGGCAGTCACTCACACACATGCAAGGATGCTAAAGCATAAACACTTACCAAGTACTCCGAGCCAAAACAAAAACTATGTTAGAAATCAATGCATGATCCTAGCTATGTCAAGAATGCCTAATGCAACACATACAAAATGCAACTAAGATAGGCTCGGCTATTCTAAAATGTCATGTGAAATGCAACTTGATACATGTATTCAAATAGAAATTGAAATACAATGCAGTTAGTATGATGCGCCGAGCCCGGTGCATGCAAGACAAATGAATGGATGCAAACATGCGAGCATAAGGATGCTAATTGAAACATGCCCTAAATCTAACCATTGTAAGCTGGTAAATAAAAGGGAGAAAGAAATGGGGGTTGGAAGACATGCATCACACACACGCACATTTATTTATAACAGTTGTGCCCTCTCGACGGAGGGTCCGAATAAATAATACAGAACCGACTAATTAACTAACTATTCTACCTAATTAATTATTACACAACCAAATTGAAACAAATGCACATTCTAAGCTAACAAAAGTACTGAAATGGCCTCGTGATGAGGGATGCATGCACGCTCGAATTGCCTCGCTCAGAAATCCATCACGATGCCCCGATTTGCCACTGTTTGCAACTGGTCCCAGAACACTGCACAAAGCTTCAAAAGGCTAAAACTCTACCATAGGAACCTGTAGGGATGCTGCCGACCAGTTGTTGGCATTGGAGACCACCTGCCGACCACTTTTTATGTTGAAAACCGAAAAAAGTGGTCTGCCAGCCACTTTATCTGGTCGGCCGACCAGTTTTTGCTACTGGTTTCTGGTTTATTGCAACAGAGAGCAAGAAAGGGGCATGGCAAAGTATTTGCAACACATGTATGCACAACCACCCTCCCTATCATTACATAAGCTCAAGGGAGTGTGGTTCTTGACTCTCGAGCCACCAATCACGCATTTCAATGCATGATGGCCGAGGAGCCAAATTGCACGACTTAATGTGACATGAATGCACGCACGAACACATAAAGCCCAAAACTTCATCATGTATAGTCAAGAGTGTTGGTGACCAGGAATCGAGGCACGTTTCATCACTTCGAGTATGAAACATCCCTCGTTTCCCGTGTTTGGACTAACGCCTATTCCAAACACAATACACAAACATGGCATGCACAATGCGACTTAATCATGCAACTTAATGCAATACAACTTAGACATGCAAACGTGCAAAGGGGTAAACATGTGAACATGCAACTAGCATACACAATGCTATGAATTCCATGGCATACACAATGCACGTGGCAACTAACATACACAATGCAATGAATATGGCATGCACAAATGCAATGTTTGATCATGCAACTACATGGCATACTCAATGCTATGGACTACATGGCATACTCAATGCACAATGGACGTATACCAAAATGGATAGGACTCGGCCATGTCCAAATCAGTGGCCATAGATGATGAAATCAAGGCACCAAAACACACACAAACATGCATAATGCAATGGCCCAAGTCTAAGGTACAAAACACAACTTTCCATAAGCATTGAAAGAATGAAACATGGATTACAATGGCATATGTTCCAACACTGAAATGGCATGCAAGATGACTTAGAATCATGTAAACAACTCATGTTGTGCATGTTGAAGGGCTGAAGCATCAAAAGCTAGTGAGGCATATTACACTAGAGGCATGCAAGGCGATGCTCAAATGACCAAACCAACCCCAAACAGACCCTATGCAGGCCAAAACAGTAGCAAAAACGAGTTGGGATGATGGCTTGAAAGGCACAAAAAATAAGGCTCATGCAATGGCTCACAAATAGGGCATAAAAGCACAACTCTAAAGAGCACTTGAAGAGTGGAAAATATGGAAGTGTAGCAGCCCTACATGTTCTGAAATAACATTCTCAATGATGCCAAAACATGCAAATACCTCAAGTTAGGCATGCAAGGGATCTTAAAACTCAAAACTAGTCAAGGCTATTACACTATAAGCATGTATGGCAAGCCTCTTGGAGAAGCTAAAACTTGGATGCAATCCCTCCATACACGTGTATGGAGGATACAGTCTGTGCCCTCCAGCTAGCACAGCTGGCATCCACACAGTCTGCCAAAACAGGGGGAAAACTGCCGACCAACTAAAGTGGTCGGCCTGCTACTTGCAATGGTCGGCCGACCACTTTAAGTGGACTCCCAGAAAAAAAGTGGTCGACAGTGGGAATTGGTGGTCTCCACACTGAAAGCAAGCCAATGGTGGGATGGGAGACCAGAAAATGTGGCTCAAAGACCAAGAAAACCAGTTTCCCGACCAGAAAATCGGCTGGCAGGAAAGAAAGTGGTCTCCAAGGAGAAAAACTGGTTTCCCACCCTTGTACCACCTTCCAAGCAAGGAAAACAAGGTTTGTACCAAAAACAAACCAAAACGGATGCAAGGCGAGAGTTCAAGAGGCAAAGCGCACAGCCGAGTGCCTCGAAAACTAGCTGTCGAGCACCAAAAGTGGTATACGACCACAAAAGTGGTCTCCCGGACCACAGTGTTCCTCTCGGCAGAGGTAACAAGGTGTGTGTAGACACTCCATTTTTGATCGTCCTCAAGACTTGGACGTCACCGCTTGAACACTCGGTGATTATCCATGTTTATGTTCATTTGGAGTTCCCGGAGTTCTCGGCTACGCGCCTTGTCTCAGGATCTCCGAACTCGACTGTTTTGTGTCTGGTTTTGCACCAAACACTTGTATTTTGCCTTGGAGGGGCAAGGAATGCCTTGTGAGGCATCCCCACACACCACTGGCAGTGACTAGAGGCCACCGGCTGGTTTTTGTTGCCACCGGCAATGTATGTTGCCGGTCGGCACTATTTGTTGCCGGTCGGTAGTCATTTTTGTCAAAATGACATTTTTGAGCGGCCGACCACTGTTCATCTGCTTTTGCAGATATTTTAGGATAGCTGTTTGGCATTTTGTTCCCCTCCATACACGTGTATGGAGGGATGCCCTCCTTGTAAGCTTGTTGTATAAGCTTTACAAGTTGGTTGCTTATAAGAGAAGGGGCTCTTCTCTTGGTTAGGGGGTTAGAGAATTTTGGAGAGAAAAACACAGAGAGAAGCTCTGGTTTTAGGGTTAGGGTTGATACATATCTCATATATCTCTTTTTCTCTCTTTATGTTCTAGGTGTTTTAGTCCATATTATTGCACACAAACACCTAGTGCTTCACCTTTCTTTGGCTACTGAGGTTCTAAGGGCTTGTTCTTGCTATTTTTGACTAGATTGAAGCTTAAGGAGGCAACAAGATCACCATTGTTGAAGAAAGGCTTCAAGGGTAAGAAACTAGTCCTTTTTACCCCATTTTTGCATCCTATTTCTACCTATCTTAGAGCTGTTTTTGTGTTTATTGTATAACATAAAAAAGTTCTTTTTTTAGGCCCTCTTGATTGTTTGTTAAGAGTGTTTTGTGGTTTGGGTGTGTTTGACCACCCTTAGGCCTTGAAAGGCCCCATTTTTGTGCTATTTTGTGCAAGTTTCGAGACTTTGGTGTTTGGGCCTCTTCACCACTGAAATTTTGAGGGATTTCAATGGTGAAGATGGTGCCTTAAAGTCTCAAGAAGGAGGGGGCCACCCCCTCTCCTTGTTGTCCTTGAAAAGGACCAATCTTGGCCTCTTAATGGAGCATCTAGCTTAGGCTCTTGTTGATCATGCCATGGCTGTATTTTATACTTATATTGCCATGATATAACTTTGTATTAAGTTAGTTTTGGTACACCATGCATGCCTTGCATACCTACCTTGTAATGCCTTGTTGTTGCCTTAATATGCCTTGGGTTGTAAACCATTATTCTAGCATGTTTTAGGCTTAGTCTTGTGAAGCTTTTGTGCTTGTTTTGCCATGTATAAGGTCTGTCCTAGGTTGTTTGGGTCAACCCTAGCATGCATTGTGTAGCCCCTTTGTATATTTGGGCTTGTTGGCCTTAAGTACATAAGTGTATAGCATGCATTGCTTGCATTATTTCAGTGGTTTGGAACCACTTAGCATGAAATTTCAGTTCATTTAACATGTTTGCATACTTGCCTTAGAGGCTTCATTGTTGCTTTGAAAGCTTGTGTTGTATGCTCCATGTTTTAGTCATTATGTATGCCTTTGGATTTGAGCCACTTAGATGCCATCTAGGTGCACCCTTGGTTTTGTTTAAGCCTTCTTTTGACCTGTTTTAAGCCTCCTTAGCCTTGTGAGGCTTGGTGGAATTGACCTTGGTTCAAGCCTCCATGACTTGCCTTAAGTACTTGGACCATGCTTGCATGCTTATGCTTGTCTCATTTGAGTTGGTTTGGCACCGCATTTTTGACATGATTTTCAGAGCTAATATCGCATGCTAATTATCCATCATAGCCTCTTTTAAGTGTGCTTGAAAGTTTCTTGTTTAATGCTTAAAGTTTGAACCATCACATGTGCATGTGTGCATGTGTGTTTAGCCTTCATTTTTGGGCATTTTGGCCACTATTTTAGGCCTATTTAGAGCCGCCTAAATCATGTTTAAGTCCACCTTTTCATTAGTTTGCATTGCCTCATGTTTGCTTGTATGCTTGCATAAGTGCCTTGCCATGCCATGTTGCATCCCTAGCTTGCATGCCTAGGTTGCATTGCATCTTGCATGCATGCCTTTTTCCTTGATTTGGTGATAGGAATTGGGCCTTGTTTTGTTTGATTGGTTTGCATTTCATTTGACATGAAAGTGCACACTTGATTCTTTAGGCCATCATGCATGGAAATGCGTGATTGGTGGCCCGAGAATCGAGGCACATACCCCTTTGAGTCACAAACATGATAAGGGGCATGATTGGTGCATACATTGTTTGAATTGTATTGCCATGCAAGTTTTGCCCTCTGCTGCTGTGAGTTGCAGGTTCTGCAGGCATTGTTTGCCGACCGGCAACATTTTCTGCTGGCCGGCAGTAAGTCCTCAGCCGATGGATTCATTTTGTGCCGATGGCCACATCCTATTGCCGGTGGTAATTCTACTCAGCCGGTGGTATCCCCCAGTGTCCTGAGAGGCATTCCTGAGACTTTGGCAGTTTTCAGAGAAGCAAAGCAGGGAAAACAGAGGCAGACTATGCATGGCAGTGCGATTCCGAGCAAGTCCCGAGCATGTGCTGCATCTGACCCGCTTCCCGAGGGCTTTACTGTTTTAATTAGATTAATTAATTTGTTTAGTTAATTTAATTGATCTATAATATTTAATTAGCTTGCGTAGTTAATTAATTTGTATATTCTTTTGGTCCCTCCGGGCGAGGGCAAATCTGTAATAAGCGTGTGTGAGTGGTGTGCATGTCTTCCAACCCCCACTTCTTTCTTCCCTTTTATTTACCCGCTTACGATGGTTAGTATTAGGGCACGTTTATTTTAGCATACCTTATGCTATGCATGCGTGCATCCATGCATTTGTTGACATGCACCGGGCTCGGTACATCATGCTAATTGCATTTGTACTTCAAATCTAACTTGAATACGTGCACCGAATGATTGCATTTCACATGCCATTTTAGGGTTAGCCGGGCCTATCCTAATCACATTCTGTATGCGATGCATTAGTTACTCTAACATGAACTAGGGCATGCATGTTTGCTAACTAGTTTATTGTTTTGGCATGGAGTACAATGTGAGTATTTATACTTTAGCATCTCGCATACGTGTGAATGTTAATATGACAGTATGCTTACCATGAGGCTAAGTGCTTACATGAGATAAACTGTTTGAATGCCTGTGGGTGAAGGTTGGATTGTTTGAGTTGGAAAAACTCATTGAAATCCGTGTTTTTGCCTACTTGCGAGTAGCAAATTTCGAAGCGTTTTTCAAAACAAACGGATATGCAATGCTTGTTTCCAAATTAGGCAATCTAGTCTATACTTGTTTGCTGTGCGCATGACATAGTAATTCTAGGCTAATAACCGGAATAAGAACACATAACATTTTCAAAATCAGATATCATGGTTAGTAGAGGCCGGTCTTCGGACCGGGCGAAAGGGGGTGCTCATAGCTAACCTTCCCCGATCGTACCCAAGCTCCCGAGCCAAGACAACTTTGGTGATGACGGACACGTGGCCTTCGGCACCGAGTCAAGGTTTCCTAAATTTCCCATTTTTAAAAAATATTTAGGTGGCGACTCTGTATCTGGCAAAGCAGTCCATGTTTAGCACTTCTTTTCAAAATTTGTTTTTTTTCTCAAAACGATTTGCCAGAGTTGGACTCTTTGGTTCAGATTACGAACCGCAACAAACAAAAAAGGAGAGTCCGAACTGTAGCCGAGGTCCCCCGCGGGCTTGTTACAGTGTGGTTCAAAAATCACGCCAAACGGAGAACGTTAAGCGGTCCCGAGACAAGGCGCATGCCTGAAGGCTTTGAAAATCGGAAAGTAATCTCCAAAGGGGAAAAGTGGTCTGCGACTGCGAAAAGTGGTCTACGACCACGAAGAGATGGTCTACGAGACGTCTCCCTCCCTCCGCGAAGAGAAAACAAAACTTGGTCAGCAAACCAAGCCAAAGCACGAAGAGTTCCGAGGCCCGGAGGCAAGGCTCCCAACCAAAACTCCGAAACTCGAAACGAGCACAATATGCACTATCACCGAGCGCTCAATCGATGACGCTTGAGTCTTAAGGACGGTAAAAAATAGGGTGTCTACAGCAGGAAATGCAAGCATCAAAGCCATGATTGAGGGCCTTAATATGTTCTTCTGCCTCACTGGGATTGAATTTTCGGCATTGAAATCAAGCAATTTATCATTATAAATATCCCACCATTTTGCGACCAACATTTTTACATCCTCTCTATCCATGTTAGCTTCTTTCCCGGTGTACATCCATGGCTTTGACCCCTTAAATTTTTGGAAATTAAAGATAAAAAAGTTAACAAAATGGATTTAGTGCACCAAACTATGGTTCTTATTCAAATTAGCAAGACAAAAAATAGCTTTGTGGAAGAAGTTCAAGAAGATTAACGTATTTGCTAGATTAGTTTGAAATACTTACAACTGCACAATAGTGCACTACTTTAACTTTTTTGAGCTCAACAATCTCCGGATGGTACCATAAAATTGGAAAAACGAGGTTGTATACCACAGGAATGGGTTTGAACATGTGTTTAAAGAAGATGTTCAAGAAATCCTGTAATTTACACCCAAAAAACAAAAAAATTATACAAAAGATGGATGTAATATTAGGAAACATGTAAACTATTTGATAGGATGTGATGAAAAAATTTGTAACTTCAAGTATGCACTTTGATCTTTATTGTCTTTCTATAGTTGTATATATAATGACGGAGATGATTTCAATAGACCTCAGTACCACAGGGGACTGGCAATCCCCCATATATCAAAATAGGAATCAACTACTCGTGCATCCCAACTAAAAAGGTGCTATTGGGTTTTAATTAAAAATCGTATATTTTGTACGACTCGTTAAAAGATCATTAATGCATAAAATCAAGTTGATTGAAGTTCAGTAACCACATGGTCAGTATAACTTCGATAATAAACTGTTTAGATTTTTAATACTAATGTGATATAATCATGTAACTACTAAAAACAATTAAGGTGGACCAGAAATGGGAGCACCAAATACGATAGTGCCTCTAGTTGAATGCCCAATTGAAGAGACTCCTATATATGTGTATAATTCAGACTTTTAATTATCGGTTGATATGTATTAAAATTTTAAACTTTCAATACTAATATTCACTAATATGTATTGTTTGTATAGTACATATTCATTCAAATCTCGATACAATTATTTAAATCATGCTATAACTAACCTGATCTGGAAAGATTCCTGGTGGAGTGATCTGTAGAGTCTTGAGCATGCTTTGGTAAGTCTCACGGCTAGGTTCGAACACAAAAATCCCAGAATTGAAGTACAAAGAAAGGGGTGAACCCATCTCAGTTGGCCATCTGACCTTATTCGGGCATAGTTGGCAGTACCCAATGGAGTGCTGAGGTGAGTGGCTCCATGTATTCTCACAGAAACAGTCAGGGACGGCGTAGAAGTAGCCGTCGGGCAAGTCAAAGAGGTGGTCGATGTTGTCAACAACTAGGATGTCTGCATCCAAATAGATCATCTTGCTGTACTTCTCCAACTGGACATTTAAGAACACCTATTAATTACTATGTTTCAAACAAAACTCCAATCTTTGTTTATTTATATAAGTAAAAAGGCATATATTTTTGTGCTATGTAATTGGCTCTCTAACGACCATTATGACAAAAGTGAATTGGAACATGTTAGATTTGATATTATTATGTAGATTAAAATTATTGGAGAGAACTAATTTATTGTGGGATTTTTTTAGTTACAAAAATAGCGTGCAGACCACCACCTTCCGCTTCTTGTTCTCCTCTTCGTCTCCTTTCTCCCTTCTCTGATTAAATGAAATCACATTTAGAATTTAGGACAAAATTATATGGAATCAACTCATTGACAACTTACTATTGGATACAAGCAATATTGGTAAATTTACTATTTTACCCTAGAAAAATGGCATGTGTTAATGATGGTTGATTTGGAAAGTGATTTTTTTGGTACATTTTTTATTTTTTGTTAAAACACACACACACACACACACACACACACACACACACACACAAAACTAGTGATTGGGAAAATTGGATTGTTACAGAAAAGCTTGCAAAAAATAGAAAAAATAAAAATGAAATCCTTGATTCTTTTTTTTTTTTTTTTGGTTTATTTTTGGGAGCCATTATTCCTACTCCACTTTGTTCCAAATACACTTATTTATTTGTCTTTACTATACGTAATTGAATTAATACATTTGGAATTTTAATTTTTTCAAGGATTATATTTTGTGTGAAAGGGTATTAATGTAACTATGTATAATAAGGACAAAGAAGAGAATATATTTAGAGTAAAGTAGAGTGGGAATAATGACTCTCTTATTTTTTATTTTTTTAATGATTTTTTTGACTATATTAGCTAATTGTCAAATGTACCCTCACAAGTGATATTTTTGTCAAATATCCTAATTGTGGTTTTCAATTAACCAAATTAAGATATAATTTAAAATTTAAGATCAAAACAGAGCAAATTAAAATTGTAATAACCACAATAACACAATGAACTAAGTATAAGAACGACTGGTATAATTTTTCCAATATGAGAGAGAGAGAGAGAGAGAGAGAGAGTATAATAAATGAAAAAGTCAAAACTGAGCCCAAACACAAGCAATAAGAAGATTGTGAAAGGCACAAGCATGAATGGCCAAAGCTAGCTAGGAGTACAAGGCTTGGTGGAGTATAGTACTTACAGTCCACACACACAGCTTGGAGTACAAGGCTTCACTATGGATCCTTTCAATCGGAATCTGACTCTCCGGTGGGCAGATCGGCTCGATGAGCTCATGAACGACACAACCTTGACACCTCAAGGCCTTACGGTGGTCCTCCGGCACGTCCGGCATGACTGCAACCACCAGTGGGTATGCACTCTTCACCTTTCTCAAACACTTAACCAATGCAACCACACCTTTCACATAATCACCATTACCTACTAAAAATGTCACGTATGCCCTTTTTGAGTACCCTCCATTCAGTGTTGGAACAACATTACTAGTCCCCTTCACAACATTTACAAACGAGTATAGTTCCATTGTAGACTATGGAAAAGAGGCTAAGAATGAGGATTGCTTTTGTTTCACAATTGGCACCAGTCTGCCTCATAAATAGGCACCAAAACGAGGTGAAAATTATAATTTGTCTAAAAAATAAATCTTTTGACACTAAATTATTTCTTAAAGTACATTTCTAAATGACATTTTAAAATTTTGTCAATAGAAGTTTTTTTGTTTTTGGTTTGGAAAATGCTATGGACCCCAAATGTTTACCAAATTTTCTATCAAACCTCTTACACAGGTGTGGGACCTACACAAACCCACATGTGTGTAAATCTCACACCCATGTAAGAGGTTTGGTAGAAAATTTGATAAATCATTTGGGGTCTCTAGCATAACTCTTTTTGTTTTTTGTGTTTTTTTTTTTTTTTTTTTAATTTTGGGATTGGCGTTTTTGTGATGACTCCATGACAATTGAAATTGATTTCCTAATATTTTTTTTACAACAAAAGTTTCACTTGTATAAAACAAAAAGAGTAATGCTATACTAAGGGATTGTTTGGGGTGTCCTAAATAAGTGTACTTTTTGTCTTTTTGGACTAAAAAATTGAGGTTGAAAATATGGATGTTTGAGTTAACTTTTTGACTTTTTATGAAAAATGTGTAATAAAAAATTGTAAAAATTAATTTGTAGAAAAAAATTTGAATTGGGAGTTGTACAGCCGTAATTGTTGACTTTTGGTGAATAGTGTTAACTTTTTGAGTAATTTTTTGACTTTTTAGTTTTTTTACAAGTTCCCAAACTTGACCTAATAAAACATATAGCATTGTCAAAAAAAAAAAAAAAAAAAAAAAAAAACTCATACATAATGCTATAATGATGTTACTCATTGTAAACCTTTCATTTCAAAACAAAATACCATTAAACATGTCATTATTTACAATAATAATATTATCACATAATTTTTATCAAATATTTTATATAAATTTTATGTATATTTAGAACTTTCTAAACAAAAAAAGTTCTCTTCAAAATTATTATATGTTGCAGTGCATTAACACAATCCCAGCGCCCAATGAAGATTTCACTGGCACCCTTTTGAAGGAATTTGTAATTTGGTGTGCTATTAATCACATGCCATTTTGTTACAATTGAATATAATTTTAGTGTGACATTATTAATTCAATTTGCACTTATAAGAGGCTAATCAATCATGATTGGGGCGTTATAATAAAAATGTCATACTTTCAACTGAAAATTAAATACAACGATGATATGATGTTACTAGTGATATATGATATTATAAAACTAATAATAAAACGGAAATTATCTTGCACAATAGTAATTGTTGTGTGATTTGTGAGAATTATTTCAAATTTATTTTGATAATCGAAACTATTTAATTTTGAAAAAAATATCAATTAAAAGATTTTTGTAAAAAATCAAATTTATTAGATATCGATAAAGCCTTCATCAACTCACATTTGTGTATATAAAAAAATAAATATGTAAATATTAAACTAAATACAAATGCAAGTTAATGAAGGGTCTATCAATATCCAATCAATTTATTTTTTTACAAGTGTGTTCTACTTGATATTCTTTAAATTTTAAACGATTTAGATCACTAAAAAAATTCCAAAATAATACCCATGAACCGTTCACCAGTCACTGTTATCCAACTCCAATAAATGGAGCGATAACCTTACCACATTGCCACATATATATATATATATATATAAATACAGTGATGTTACATACACTAATTGACATATTAATTAGTATATCAACATATGTTATGACATTATCACAACTATGGACTCATCTATGATATAAACTACAAATATTTAAAATTTCTAAAATTATGTCACATTGTTTATTAGTATATCAATTGATATACCAATTATTATTATTATTAAATGGTTATACTAAAAAAAAAAAAATCCATACTCTTATCTCAATTTGAGTAGGGCCAATGCCAGCCAATGTGTTGGAATTATATGTGCATATGAATAATGTTTCAGCGCTCAAATTTTTTTTTTTTTTTTTTTTCCTTCGTCTTCTTCATGCAAGACTCACGAGGAGAGGAGAGAGGAGAGAGAGAGAAAGAGAGAGAGAGAGGCAGTCGCTCGTCGCAGCGAGCTCGTCAAATTCGGCTCGTCGTCCCACCACCTCGCACTGCCTCCGCCTCCACCCCCCGCCTCCGCCTCCACCTCGATATATTTGGCCCCCTTCAGTCCTTCCTCCTTCTCCTCCTTCTTCCCCCTCCTCCTCCTTCTTCCTCTGCCTTCTTCCTTCTTTCTTCATTTTTAGAGGATTCAGGGGCTCCAAATTCGAAGCCCCTAGCACAGCCCATGTGGATATGTACATTTGGATTTTGTGTTTAATATGTATTGGAAAGGTTTTTGCTGCAAGTGGACATTTTCGGCAGCTGGGTTAGAAGGTGGAGAGATCACACAATTTCCTTGAGAAATGAACAGATATTTTTATCGCTGGGATCTAGGGGAGTCTTGGGACTTGATGTATGCGTAGAAAATGAAATGCTTGTTTGGTTTTGTTTTCTGAAAACAGTTTTTAGAAAATTTTATTTTCTTATTTTTTATATTTTTTTATTATTAATGAATTTTTTTGAATATTTTAAGTAATTTTTTTAATTTTTAGATATACTTAAAAAGTAAAAAATTTGTGAAAAAAATATTTTAAAAATTCATTAACTACCAAAAATACAAAAAAAAAAATATGAAAATTTAGTACTTTTTTTGTATTTTTATGTATTTAATAATTTTTTAAAATATTTTTTCACAAATTTTTTACTTCTGAGATACATCTAAGTCAAGGTGCATCTAAAAAACTAAAAAAAATATTTAAAATTTTAAAAATATTCATTAAAAACAAAAAAATACGAAAAACAAAAAACTCAAATTTCAAAAAACTTAATCCAAAAAATTCAAACCAAACACACTGATTAGTGTTATTTAGTGTATCTTAAAATTGCTTCTCATTCAATTTTGTAAGTTAAAAATTAATAATATAAAATTAAAAATTAAAAGTACTTCTCATTTAATTTTGAAAAATTAATTTATTTAAATTATTTATGTTTAATAAATTAAGCAAAAATTGTAACAAACAATATAGCGTAAACTTTCGTAATAAAAAAACTATAAATAATTCAAATAAGATAGAATAATGTTAGATATACCAAGTAACCACATTATTGTTGTCTTCATTGAAATGTTTGAAACTAGTTCTGTGTATCATAGTGGGGTGTGGGGTTAATAGATGATGTTATATTTTTTTTTTTTAATTTAAATTTAAATTTAAGATAAATTGAGAGACTCGTGGGGTTGATTGATTAGGTTTTATTTAATAATGATTTGAATTGTTCATTTTTTTTAATGTTTCTTAGTGTATATTATTTATAAAAAAATAAATTAAATTGATATGATAATTACAATATCTTTATTTTATAACACACACACACATATATATATATATATATTAAATGAACTATAAAATGTTATGATTATTTTTCCTGATGCCGCAGAAATTGGATCTTTATTGGTTGATTTTTACAAATCAATAATTGACATATAACATACAAGTTATTAAAATTAAATTTAAAATAATGTTTTTTTAATTTGATCTATATAAGATATTATGATAAAATTTAATGAATTATAATCATAACAATGAATATTGAATACAAATTTTACAAAGAACTCTCAAAGTGAAAAAAAAAAAAAAAAAAAAAAAAAAAAAAAAAAAAAAAAAACTTCAATAATACACTGAGAATAAAATTCATACGCAGATAGAGAGATTTAAACTATTAACTTTCTAATAAGATATTTAAAGATGTTAAATATTTATTTATTTATATATATATATATATAATATAACCCTAATTATTTTTGCGTGAGCATGATCTGAAGTGCCACATGGGACTTTCTACTGCCTCGATTCCGGTACTCTCTCGAGGGGGAATTGTGACTTTAATATAAAGGAAAATGTTTTAGTGCCGTTTTGGAAAGATCGGAAAAACGCTGCGTTTTTGGTCCAAAAATAAAACGCTCGAGTGTTCAAAAACGCAAAACCACCATTTGGGAAGAGCTGGAAACGCAGCTCTATAGGTTTACGAAACTACCCTCACATTTGATAAATTGGTAGCTAGGGCAAACTCTCATCACAGTTGCCTCTTTTACCTTCTTCTCATCTTGCATACTCCTCTTTCAAGCGATACAAACTGTAAGTTCGTCGAAGAAGGGACGACCCTGCCGTCCCCCGCCGAAGCAACCGCCGGATTCGTGGTCCACGTACTCGCCTTTGCCGGATCTGCACCATTAAGTACGCCGATAACCATCTTCCATTACAATCTTCTCGCAAGAGTTTTACGGACCCAAAATCGAAACTAAACGAGTTCTTCATCTTCTGGAGGACTTGCAGATTAGATCTGCAACACCAACGTCTTCTACACCTGTAGATTAGATCATTCACAAAAAAAAAAAAAAAAAAAAAAAAAAAAAAAAAACACCCTAGAATTAACAAAAAAAAATCCCCATTAACTGAAATGTAGATATACATATATATATATAAACACATGTTGTCAGTGGATAGAAAAATCTGTATACAAAAATCTGTATACAAAAATATATATAAACACATATTTACCACTCCTCTATATACAAAAATATGTTGTTGTTGCATCAAACACTTGATATGCAAGTGGATACACTTAATTTAAATATGGGAAGTAAGCTTAGTTTCATTGGTTGTAAAGACATTGAAATATTAGGACTTATTGGAGCTTGGAAACTGCTTAAGTGACTTGAGAGTTTACATACTGACATGCCTCTCATGTATCATTTCTGTTGTCTAAAATATCAGTTGCCATGATCCTATCTTGAATAATGTTTAACTTTGGAATCTATTGGGTTATGTCAGAGGCAGTAGTGCCACCATGTGACTAAGTAGTGCAGTGTGACAAATCGAAGATATGGTTAAAATAAAATATCAAACATTTGTTTTAAATTTTAATACTTCTATACACCTATAGGTTAATGCAAAATATATAATGACTATTACATTTGTCAAACCCAAGAACAAGTCTCAACAGCGTGGTGCTGAATTTTTTTGGGAAGCATTAGCAAGTGGACAAGAAACACTCGCAAATTCTTTAAGGCTATTGATAATAATCAGAAATTTATATTATTTAATGATAAATAACCATGGGAGGCTTCAAATTGTAAAGTAATAGAATTACAAATTAAGTTATAATCATAATTTTGACTAAAGGTTCTTTTATTCTTCCCCTGAAGTTCCATTACCAATTCCATGATCTATCACAATGCATTCATGTTCAACTATTAACCTAAATTCAAAGTGCATTCAGCTTCAACTATTTATGCCTTAAGTTTCAAAATGAATTCGTTTCAGTTACTGTCTTTCATTCCGCACAGTAGATTGTCTTAGTTCAATTTATAACATGAAAAAAAAAACAAAAAACAAATGAGTATACAGATGGCGTCCTCCACGTCAAGTGCCACTTCATCCTGGCCACCAAGGATGTGTGCTAGTGGGTTTGGACACTGCGTTGTAAAGATATCAAGATCCGCCAAGAACCCTGGTCATGCATTCTACGTTTGCCCTAGAACTATGGTGCGTTTGTGTTGCCACTCTCTTATACACTTAGTCACAAAACTCGTCGTGCATTCGTGGTTGTGTCATATAGTATACATGCTAACTATCTACTGCAATTTTTTCGAGCAGAGATGTGCGTCATGGGTTGGTTGGTGTGACGAGTTTCACAGCACCAATTTGCGTGCTGACCAGCCACATAATGATGTCGATCGGGGTTCTACGAGCGTTGCGCACATAGATCAGAGCCTACGTATGCTTAGGACTGTCGTCGGTTTTTTGTGTGTCGTTGTTTTGGTGTTGTTGTTTCGCATGTGATGTATTGACATGGATATAAACTGCGTAGTTATTTTCTGTATCACTTATGTACGTTGCTGTCAGTTAAACTAATATGTACTGTTACATAAGATTTCCCGAACGTGTAGTACAAATGAACTTTGGCTTTCGAACAGTGTTGTACTATTTCGTGCTTATGTGTTTTAATCGGGTTTACACTTTTATTTCACTTTTGGCCATGCAAACTAATATGTACTCTACTTAATTTCTTTCTGATAATGCACTTGTAAATGTTACAAGCAGGACAGGACTACTCATAGCAACAAACCGAACATCACCCCGTACGCCTTCAAAGTGTCGAGGTAACGCTGCAAAATCAACCCAACCCCAGCCAGTCCACAAATGCCAATTTGACAAATGACAATCTGTTGTTTCTTCAACTCATCATTGCTGAAATAGAAGGTGGTAATCGACAACCGTGCGGATTGTCCATGGCAGGGTATAAGAACATAGCAAACAAATTTCTAGAGAAAACCGGCCTACTACATTCCGCCAAACAAATGAAAAACAAGTTTGACAACTTGAAGAAAGATTGGGTCGCCTGGAAGAAGTTGGAGAATGCCAGCCACGGCTTGACAGGCCTTGGGTACGACCATGAGACAGGCTTGATCACTGCACCTGACCATTGGTGGGCGAAAATGCAAGCGGTATGTTTTCACAACACTTCTATTTTATTGAGTTACATTTATTATTTTGTAATTACATTTCAAGCTGTAGTAAAAAAATGTGTTTTCTCCTTCACAGATGAACAACCGATGTGCTAAATTCAGGACCAAGCCACTAGAGCACGTGGATCTGATGGAGCGGGTGTACTCAGTGCAAAGAAATGATCGAAACATGCATGGACTCCAACAGAAGTGCAAGATGATGCTGCTGCTGTGACCAATGCCATGGACGTGGATAGCGGGATGGGACCTCTCAGTGCAGACACACCACCACATCCGGGCCATGACACTGTCGGGGAGAATGTGGTTGATAGTAGCCTATTTGAGGATGCTCCCTCCCAGTCAGCCGTGGATGGATCATCCAATCCAAAACGGCGCAAGCGGGCAACGCCTGGTACTGTTGCTAGCAGCATGGACAATCTGGTGGAAGTTGTGAGCAAACAAAGCAAGGAGCTGAAAATCACGCAATACGTTGTCACGGGTAAAGGTGACAACACAGTGGAGGACTGTCTTGCATGGCTTATGAGCATGCCTGGATTAGAGCCAGGCGGTCCGTTGTTCTCATTCGTATGCGGCATCATGGATACACCCAATAATCGGGACATCATCATGGCCCTCCCCCAGAATTACATTGTCAACTGGTTGACAGAGAAGCGTGCCTGTACGCCGGCCAATGTTGGCCGGGATCATAACGGGGGGCCACGTCTGTTCGGGAGTGGTGGTGCTGTTGACTTGGACTAGGCCGTTCTGGTTGGATTGTCATGTTTCTAATTGATTATCATGGGATTATAGTATATTATGTGTGCTTGTATTGTGCTCTGTTTTTTTTTTTTTTTTTTGATGGTGAAGACTTGAGACGGTTTGCATTTCTTTTATTTCTGTGTAACCGTATATGTATGCTTCTGCAGTACTTGGTAGGGTTATTTTGGTTCGTTGTGCTTTTATTTTGGTGTGGATGTGTATGTATGATTCTGCAGGATGGGAGGCGAGTATACACGCCGCAAGGTGGCATTAATTTGGTGTTATATGCTTGTTATGTTATGCACAACTTGTGTTCAGAGAATGTCACATGCAACTCTTTGCAAGCTATTAATGCAAATAATAACAAAAAAAAAAAAAGGGATGAAATGTAGTTAAATTTTTTTATTTAACGTATTAAGTAGTTATTAATTTTATTTATTGTGTAAACTTATATATTCAAATTATTTAATACAGGCAGAAAAGAACTTACATTTCAATGAATTGCAAAATTATTTATTTATTGGGTGCACCATATTTATTTAATGCAAAAAAAAAAAAAAAAGGTGCAGAGTAATTATATTTCTTTAATTGACTTATTAATTATTTATTATCTTATTTATTCATAGTTCTCTTTGCAATTGATAATTTTTTTCGAAAACACATCAGATAGGCACCAAAAGTGGATGTGCCATACGTCTCTGAAAAGCACATGAAACATGCTTATATGCAAGCATGCAAATACAAAATGTACTAACCTGCAATGCATTCACATGGTTTTGTTTGGTGCACTAGGAGTCCTTACATTTCACATGCCCACAGTAGCCTACATTGATTTGGTCATTGAAGTGGCTTATGCAGAAGTGTTATATATGACGGAGTTGTGCAACTTATTTCGCCAAGTAAAAGTTACAACTGGTAGTGCTAACATTTCATATAATTTGTAACGTGTATGGATGCGCAAGAGGGTACTAGCTCGGGAGTCGTACGCAATGGCCAAATAAATGCTTGGATACGAGAGACGATCGGAGAAATAGAGTCGACGACATCAATGATTTGGACGGAAATTGCTCGTGTTGCAAACGAGTACGCGTACGTTGACAGGACATCGTTTCACACATCCGCATTGACTGGTAGCATGTGGATGCAGGAGATGCTTGGAGGAAGGAATGAAGCCTTTATACGAAATTTTCGAATGTCACAGGAGGTGTTCTTGATGTTGTCCAAGACATTAGTTGAAGATTTCGGCCTTCCAGTACCACAGCGTGCTCATGGTATAGACGTAGTTGAGAGTGTCGGCATGTTCATATTCGTGTTACGGGGCTTCACGAGTTGGGACATAGAAGACCGTTTTCAACACTCGGGGGAAACAGTCTGGCGTCATGTAATGCGAGTTCTTAAAGCGATGAAGTTGTTCACACGAGTACACTGCCGACCGACAAGGTCACAACAGAGTAGACATCCGTACTTGGAGTCCCGACAAAAATATTTCCCATTCAAAGTGAGAGTATTTATTTTTGGCACATTTAATTATGAGGACTACCCGCTTTCGGAAAGTAAGGCAAACTTATTTTGGGTAGTAGCATTTTAATTTTAGTTATGATGATGTATGAAATTTCAGATCAGATATTGGCAGCTTGGCACACATGTGGAGGCACATCTCTCTCCTCAGGAGGCACCGCCATATTTTGGCCGTAAAGGACGGCACACGCAAAACATACTCGCAGCGTGTGATTTCGATTTGTGTTTTATTTTTATATCTTGCGGATGGGAGGGAAGTATGCATGACAGTAGAGTTTTTAACGAAGTAACACAGGACCCAGCCAAACAATTCCCCATGCCAGAGGAAGGTAGGATGAACCTAGATCTTTTTTTGTTTGTATTAGTTGTATGCATTTGATATTTCTAATTAACCACCATACTAATGTGAAAGTACCGACATGCATGCAGGGAAATATTACCTTATTGACGCGGGATACAAGAACCAAAAAGGATTTTTGGCGCCGTATAAGGGATGCCGATACCACCAGGAAGTGTTTCGTGCAACCGGACGGCCAAAAAATGCAAACGAAATTTTCAACATGGTGCACTCCTCCTTACGGAGTGCAATTGAATGTACATTCGGCGTATGGAAAGCGCGATGGGGATTCATACATAACATGCCGCGATATGATTTTGGGAAAGTGCAGGTGCCATTGGTTGGGGCTTCAATGGCGATACATAATTTTATACGCCGCAACTCGAGCGACGATGAAGTATTCAACAAGGTTACGAATGCAGAGAATTTTACATTCAACGACATGCCAAATGTTGACGGTCTTGTTGACGATGATGATGGTGAACCAGAGGGCGACGATGACGTACATATGATCGAAGTGAGAAAATCAATACGGAATGAATTAGTGCGATATCGTCGTGAACTTGGGTTGTAAATCCCGTTCCCACATTACGAGGTGATGGCAAACGAAATGAATGTGTAAAACTATTGAAAGTGTCAAGAAAAATGTACGGTTCTGTTCGTAAGTTGCAGGTTCTGAAGGGCATGTACCAAATTGTAATGTGGAAATTAATTAATGTAAGCGCGTAATTCGTTGGGAAAAATTAAGAAAATAAAAAAGTCATGCAATAATAATAATAAAAATATTTAACCGAACTGTCATAATAATTTTAACGAATTAACCAAACTGGCGTACTGTCAATTTACAATATTTGTTTGGATAATTCGGTAATTGTTTGTATTTAAAAAATAATACATTTACTATTGAACTTGTAATGATAATAAAAAAAAATCACATAACAAAGAATAATCAATTTGTAATAATTAAAAGTATTTGGTCAAATTTGCAAATTGTAGAATATATACAAAATAATACATTTATTCATAACAAACTTGTGATAATAATAAAAAAACAAATCAAAAGAATAGAGAATAATAAATTTGTAATAATTAAAATTATTTGGTAAAATTTGGAAATTGTAGAATATATAAAAAAATATATTTAGTAATAAACTTGTAATAATAATAATAATAAAAATTTTAAAAAATAGAGACTACTAAATTTGTAATAAGTAAAAGTTGTTGGTAAAAAAAGTTAAATTGTAGAATATGTAAAAAAATATACATATATTAGTAATAAAGTTGTGATAATAATAACAAAAATATTAGAAAAGTAGAGACTAATAAATTTGTAATAATTAAAATTATTTGAAAAAATTTGGAAATTGTAGAAGATATATATATGAAAAATACATTTATTAATAAACTTGTAATAATAATAAAAAAAAATTCGAAAAGTAGAGACTAATAAATTTTATATAATTATAAGTATTTGGTAAAATTTGAGAATTGTAGAAAACTAATACATTTAGTAACCAAATTGTAAGAATAATAAAAAAAAAAAAAGGAGCTTTTTTGATAAATCCATTTTCTAAGAGCTTTATTCCATCCAACCCATATTCTTTTTGACTATTCCATTAGGTCCAATTTGAGATAAGAAGACCAAAATACCCTTTTCATCTACTTATGTTCCATTTAGTTCACATTATTTTCTCATATTTCAATAAGTCCTATTGGTGATATAATTACCAAAATACCCCTAATGTGAATGTTCACACCGTCAATGTGAATGTTCATATCGTCAATGTGTAGAGGCCCGGCCCATGTTGATCCTCGTGGGTGCCCGGAAAAATTTGAGTCGGGCCGGGCCGGCCCACAAGCCAAAAAAATAGGCTCGGCCCGGCCCGTTGATAATGTGAATATTCACATTGACAAGTTAACATTCACATTGATAGGAGTGTAAAATTGGCTCATGACGACCGGACGCGCCCCGCCGGGGGCGGCTTCCGTTCATAATGTGAATATTCACATTGACATATCAACATTAACATTGATAAGAGTGTAAAATTAGCCCGTGACCTGGCGCCCGAACCCGCCGTGGTAAACGCCGGCAAACCATTGAAAATGTGAATATTCACATTGACATGTTAACATTCACATTGAAAAGAGTATAAAATTAGTCCGCGCCCGTCGCTCAAACCGACCTACGGCTGGCGCGGGGCCCGGCCTGTTGACAATGTGAATATTCACATTGATAAGAGTGTAAAATTATTTCGCGTCCATGGGCGACGAAACGGGCGGCAAACGGCGGCATTGACAATGTGAATATTCACATTGACATATTAACATTCACATTGATAGGAGTGTAAAATTGGCCCGTGGCCCGTGGGCGGCCCGGGGTCGGCCTGTTGACAATGTGAATATTCACATTGACATATTAACATTAACATTGATAACAGTGTAAAATTAGCCCGTGACCGTGGCGACTGAAGCTGGCCCAGTCGGTAGGCCTTACCGTTGACAACGTGAATATTCACATTGATGTGTTAACATTTACATTGATAAGAGTGTAACATTAACCGCGTGCCCGTGGTGCCGCCCATTGACAATGTGAATATTCACATTGACATGTTAACATTTATATTAATAAGAGTGTAAAATTGACTCGCGTCCCATGGGCGGCCCGGGGCGGCCCAGGTTTGGGTCCGGGCCTACCCCGAGCTGCGGGCGAACTTCGGACAGCGGACAAATTTTACACTTCTATCAATGTTAGTGTTAACATGTCAATGTGAATATTCACATTGTCACGGGTCGGGCCAAGCCCGCCGAGCTGATGCGGCCACCGTGAGGCTGCGGGCCAATTTTACACTCCTATCAATGTGAATGTTAATATGTCAATGTGAATATTCACATTGCCAACGGGCCGGGCCCGCCCCGGCCCGAGGTCGGGCTTCAAGCTACCCACGGGTCATGAGTCAATTTTACACTCTTATCAATGTGAATGTTAACATGTCAATGTGAATATTCACATTGTCAACAAAGCCCAGCCTGCCGCCCACTGGGCGGGTTTCGGGCAGCCACGGGGCGCGAGCTAATTTTACACTCCTATCAATGTAAATGTTAACATGTCAATGTGAATATTCACATTGTCACGGGTCGGGCCAAGCCCGTCTCAAGCTTCGGTCGGGTTTCGACCCGCCCATGGGCTGCAGGCCAATTTTACACTCTTATCAATGTGAATGTTAACATGTCAATGTGAATATTCACATTGTCAATGGGCCGGGCTTTTGGCCGCCCATGGGCTGCAGGCTAATTTTATACTCTTATCAATATGAATGTTAACATGTCAATGTGAATATTCACATTGTCAACGGGTCGGACCGAGCCGCCCATGGGCCGCGGGCGGGTTTCGCGCCACCACGAGACGGGGGCCAATTTTTCACTCGTATTAATGTGAATGTTAACATGTCAATGTGAATATTCACATTGTCAACAGGTCGGGCCGAGCCGGGTCGGGCCCGCCCTGGACTGCTTGCCAATTTTATACTCTTATCAATGTGAATGTTAACATGTCAATGTGAATATTCACATTGTTAACAGGCCGGGCCGGGACCGCCCACGGGCCGTGGACGGGTTTCGGGTAGCCACGAGACGCGTGCTAATTTTATACTCCTATCAATGTGAATGTTAACATGTCAATGTGAATATTCACATTGTCAACGGATCATGGCGGCTTTTTGGCGCCATGGGTCGCGGACTAATTTTATACTTTTATCAATGTGAATGTTAACATATCAATGTGAATATTCACATTATCAACGGGTCAGACCGGGCCCGCCCTGGGTCGCCCATGGGCCGCGGGCGGGTTTCGTGCCACCACGGGACGGGAGCCAATTTTACACTCGTATTAATGTGAATATTAACATGTCAATATGAATATTCACATTGTCAACGGGCCGACTGGTCAGACCCGCCTGAAGCCGCCAATTTTATACTCTTATCAATGTGAATGTTAACATGTCAATGTGAATATTCACATTGATGCTGGCCGGTCGGGACCGCCACGTGGGCGGGTTTCGGGTAGCCACGAGACGCGTGCTAATTTTATACTCCTATCAATGTGAATGTTAATATGTCAATGTGAATATTCACATTGTCAACGGGCCGGGCCGGGCCCGCTGGCGGGCTTTTGGCCGCCCATGGGTCGCGGACTAATTTTATACTCTTATCAATGTGAATGTTAACATGTCAATGTGAATATTCACATTGTCAACGGGCCGGACCGGGCCCGCCTCGCCGCCATGGGTCATGGGTCTCGCCACGGGACGCGGGCCAATTTTACACTCCTATTAATGTGAATGTTAACATGTCAATGTAAATATTCACATTGTCAACGGGCCGGGCCCGTCCCGGCTCGTCGGCAAGTTTCAGGCTGCCCACGGACCAATTTTACATTTCTACCAATTTGAATTTTAAAATATAAATTTTCACATCATTAAATTGCTAATCCTTCAAAAAATATTTATAAGAGTATCAAAATTGAATATAAGGGCATAAGTGTCCAAGAAAATAGTGTAAATCAAGAAAATGGACTTAATGGAATAAAACTATACATACATAGGACTAAATGGGTTAAAAAATTCTTTCATGGACTTCTTGGATTAAAACACTTCTAAATTGGACTTATCAATAAAAGTCCCAAAAAAAAATTCTGAAAAAAGTGAATAATAAATTTCTAATAATTAAATTTATCACGCCAACTTTGAAAAGTATAGAATAAATTTTAAATAATAATAAACTTGTAATAATAAAAAGAAATCATAAAAAAGAGAATAATACATTTATAATAATAAAAAAAAAATTGTTGCAAACGTGGGGCCCCAAGCCAGAAGACGTTGTTGTTGATATAAAGGGCATAATCGTAATTTCTTACAAAAGGTAAGGGTATTTTCGTCATTTTGCATTGATTTGACAGTTTTAATAAATATTAAACCAAAAATCTAAAAGAATAAAGGTTGGGACCCCCTTTGGGGGTCACCCCCTTTACCCTCCTTTGCCATGTGGCAAGAGGTGATTGGAGGAGCAGGAAAAAAAAGAAAAAGAAAAAGAAAAGGTGACCAATGAAAGAGAGAGGGGGTCCAAAGGGGGTCCTAAAAAGGGGGGATGAATCATTGTTGAATCTAAAAAGCTAGCTTTTTACCAACTTCCCAAACCACATCCAAAAAAGCCAAAAAATTTGGTAAAAAGTCAGCTTTTTATCAACTTTCCAAAACAGCCATTAGAGTTTATAAAAGGGGTACTTACCAATTAGTCCTGTTAACTAGACTTATTTACCTATAGGTCCTAACTAATAAATTTAACACTATAAAAATAAGAGAGTGATAAATTTATCACTAAAAATTTATTCATAAAACAAAGAGACTGATAAATTTATCACTATAAAATTATTCATAAAAAAAAAGACTGATAAATTTATCTTTATCACTTAATAAATTATATCAAATAGGACTTAATGGGTAATAAGTCTCCAAAGTATGACCTATTAGATAATAAGTCTCCAAAATAGGACCTATTGGTAGTTTGCCCTTTATAAAAAGAATTTTAATAATTTTAATGTATATGTAGATTTTATTAATGTGATGTTTTAATTTTTTTTTTTCTTTTAATTTTTTATATTAATGAAGCTCAATTAAAATTCTAATTTTAAAGAATGAATCACAATCGTAATATAAATCTTCAACTATTCCAGATTTGGAGTTACGTGGATGTAAAATAATATATATAATATGCTTTGCTCTGCTTTTTATAATATATAATGTAGCTGTCATATGATAAGTCATAAGATTCATATCAATTGTGTGATTTATTTATGGAAAATGAGTTGGACCCCCATTGGGGTGCTGGGGTCATTTTTGATTGGTCTAAAAATTAATTTTTTTTATTTTTATTTTTGTTTTGAGTCTATGACAGTGTGCCAACTGTACTGGGGGTTGGGGTCGCCCCCACTGGAAGTCCCCAGCATTGCCCTTTATTTATTTGGATATATCAAGCTTGTCGTCAACTCGTGATACAAAGAGATTTTCATTTATTTATTAATTTATAGGTTTATTAATTGCCAAAGTATAATACTTTCATTTAATGTGAGTTATTTGTTAATGTCTGATTAGAGTACCTCTAATCAGATGAATAATCAGATGAAAAAATTTAAATAAAATAAAATTTGTTATGATCAAGGTCCTATTGAGGGCAAATAAATACCATATTTTTAAGTAGGGAAAAGTTAGGGATAATGAAAATTTTGTCATGAAAATAATTATGAAAAATTTATGATCCTTGAATTACCTTGATTAGTGTGTGATGCTTTATTCTAAGTGTAATTCAAAGATCACAAAATTTTCATGATTATTTTCATGAAAAAATTTTCATGACACCTACCATTGCTGTTTTAAGTATCCAAAGAGTGACAGAGACAAATAAAGATTGGGAAGGCATGTATCCCCTCTCAATTTTTGAAAAATTACACTTTTGCTTCTAATAAAAAAAAAAAAGTTTCAATTTAATCTATTCAAATATGATATTAAATTTTTAAATCACTATTTTCTTTACATTTTCTTTTCAAAAAAACTTGTTTAATATATTATTATAGAGTTATTTGAAAAGTGTTAGATTAGTATACTTTTTGATTTTTTACAAAAAACGTGAAACATGAGTTAAATTTGAAGTAATATGATAGAGAGATAATATGACACAAATAAATGATTGTGACTCACATAGGATAATGTACTAAAATAGCATATGCTATTTTAGCACATGCCAAACAAAGCCAAACCAATTTTTTATACGGAAATGATGTGCAGCTCGAAAACAATGGGCTCGAAAGCCCCGAAATCCAAAAAAGGCAAAAAGAAAAAAAAGCATAAGGCAAAAAAAAAAAAAAAAAAAAACAGAATTGCCAAAAATGGAAATTTAGGGGCATTAGTGCTCAAAATTTTAGTGCTAAAAAACATTTCTCTTTTTTATATTAGAAAAATATTATATATCACTTAATTTTTTGTTATATCACATATTATATGAATACTCATAACTAGTTCTTTTATTTAGAGATACTTATTACACAATTAACAATAACTAATAATATACTATTATGTAATTCAATGATTCAAAACTGTAACAAATAAATAATAAATAATAATAATAATAAAATAAGTGATATATAGCAGTATCTTTGTATTATTTATTTACCTTCTCTCTCATTTCTTTTTATTATTATTCCTATCTACATCTCTTTTTGTCACGACCCAAACCCGGCCCTATGGGTTTAGTACCGTAACCGGCCAGTAATCCGAGATTACCAAAGGCCTACTGAACAGTAATACAATCAATCAGAGTACAGGGCCTGGCGGAAGCCAATACAGTAAATAACTAGTGTCCATTGAAATGTCAGGAAAATCATGTCAAAAACATTTTTCATACATTTATGCATTCGACCAAGATCAGATTATACAATCATTACAGACATTCAGTACGGGAACTCAATCCCTCAATAACAGTACAAAACAGTAGGAGACTAGTGGGGACACAGAAACACCCCAAGCCATGGCATGGCGTCTCGGAACCTCACAGTGAGGCACATAGGCTGGCTGACAAAAGCGGGGACCAATCCACGCTCCTAGCTTGATGCGGCGGTGAGAACCTACATATATATATATAATGAGCTAAAGCCCGATGAATAACATAAAGCGTAAAGAGGTTATGAATGAATGTCCTTGCGATAAATGAAATCAATTCATTAAACAAAGAGTTTCAGGTCTTCAAGATTTCAATCAATCACCATATGTGGTACATCCAATAGCCTATAACAGATGGGTCCAAAAGGACCGCCTTAATAGACCCAACAAGAATGATGGCCAATCATTCAAGAAATATGGTTCCACAAGGAAACCGACAGAGCTCAGAATACCAATAACAAGAGGTGCTAAGGATGCCACTGTCTGATTCGTAAATAGGACATACATTCATTCGATAAATAACATCGATTCGATGATTCGATAAGAGATTCAAAAGATAACCATTTTGAACATATCTTTACACATCTGTTACTCACAGTGATTGGGCTATCAGTAGCTAGAGCGCGTCCCCGAGAGTCAACCCTAAACAGTCAATCAATAGAACACACACTAAGTTTACAGTTGGAAAGGATGATAATTAAATCTCTAAATTCCCTCGGTGTGGTTCTATGTCTAAATCCTCATTAAGATGCATTAAACTAGGCCTAAGAATGCCTAGGATGAGATGAGGATGCAAAAATACAGTTGGAAGGCACTTTTCAAAAGTTGCTGAAAACAGGGGTCTCGCTCGAGCGAGCCTTCCTTCGCTCGAGCGAGTTTGCAAAATCAAAGGATTCGCTCGAGCGAACAATCCTTCGCTCGAGCGCTCTGATGAAACAGTAAAAATACTGGATGCTCAATTTTTACGCGCGATGCTCGCTCGATGCTCGCTCGAGCGAGCTTCCAAAATCAAAGGTTATTTCGGCGAGCGAGCCTTCCTTCGCCGAGCTCCGATGAAAACAGAAAAGTAATCTTGGATGTTCGATTTTTACGCTCGTGCCACCAATATCTCGCTCGAGCGTAGCTCGGAGGAAACCTTGGTCGCTCGGCGAGAATTCTTTCGGCGAAGAAGCCAAATCTGGAATTTCAGTTGCCTTCCAAGCTCAAACCAAGTGTTCCAACACTCAAAACTCGACCTCTTGGGCCCAAATTCTGGGGAATACATCCCAACTCAATAAATAACAAGTTTTAAAAGCTAATTTGAGAATTCAAGCCCCAAAGGTGGGTCAATTAAATACAATTTCAAACCCATTTTTAAGAGCAATATGTAACATGTGATGCATGGGTTTTAAACCAATTTCAATCTTTAAATCTTGCTCCAAAGAGCTCAATAGTTGGAAAATGAAGTGGAAACATGGACTATAATATAAACATGATCATGCATGTATGATTCTTCAAGAATTCAACCTCAAAAGTCCACAAATTCAACATGCATGCATGAATTCTAGCATGAATCAACCTCTTAGCACTCTAACTCAACAATTGGCATGGATGATGCAAGAGACAACATAAAATCAACATTGGAAAGGTTATAGTTCTTACCTAAGTCTTGATTTCAAGAAGAACAAGCTCAAGATGCAATCTATGGCTCAATTCTAAGCAATTCCCAAGCAATTTCAACAATTTGAGATAAATTCTCTCTCAATGAACTCTCTCTCTATCTATCTTCTTGTGTTGGTCGGCTAAGAGTGTGAAAGAAAGGCTGAGCAAATGTTTTAGGTGAAGTGTATAAGGCTCTAGGAAATCATAAACAATAGTCCACTAGGGTGGCAAGTTGGTAAATAAGCCCAAGTTCTCAATTAACTCAATTTAATCTAATTTAATCATTCCTAATCAATTTCAGATAAAAATACCATAAAATCACAAATATTAGGCTGATTCCAATACTTCAAACGGTTTCTAATTCGGCCGCCGATAAGGCCTTCAATTAGCAATTTAAACACATAAAGTCAAACAGATAATCATGGAATCAAACAGATTAGATATGTAATTAAATAGACAAACTCATTCGCTTTAGGTTTCGATTTCATTCAAGAGTTCATCCGATTCACTTATCGGTCATTAGCGATTCGGTTTATCGGTGATCGAGATCTAATTCGGTGGTTATTCAAGAATCGATGCGAGGTTATTACGATCTCCTCCTTATAAGGAGTTTAGTCCTCTAAACTCGAGTTACCTTCGATTTGAAGAAAACAGATTGGCCAATGAACAAATCCGGATATCGCCTAGCCATGTCATCTTCCTCTCCCAAGTGGCATACACACCACCATGGTTTTGCCAGTCTACTTTCACTAGCGGAATCTCTTTGTTTCTCAGTTTCTTGATCCGTCGGTTTACAATCTGTATCGGCCGTTCCTCGTAGGTGTAGTCATCACTCAACACAGAACGGGGAGGCTCAATCACAAGAAACGGATCTCCAAGATAGTCTCAACATCGAAATGTGGAAGACGTTACGCGTATGCTCCATTTCGGGAGGAAGTGCAACTTGATACGCCACCGGATTGATTTTCTCAATAATCGTCACGGTCCGACATATCTCGGTGCTAACTTGCCTTTGACTCCAAAGCGAGTCTGGCCTTTCATTGGTGTCACTTTCACAAAAACGTGATCACCCACTTCATACTCTCTATCCCGTCTTCTGACATCGGCATAACTTTTCTGACGGCTCTGTGCAGTTTTCAGTCTTTGCTGTATCAGTTTTACCTTTTCGGTTGTTTCATATACAATCTCGGGCCCAAGCAATGGCCCATCTCCAACTTCTGCCCAGCAGATTGGAGATCTACATTTTCTGCCATACAATGCCTCAAAAGGCGCCATTCCAATACTCGAATGGTAACTGTTGTTGTAGGCGAATTCAGCCAACGACAGATGACTTTCCCAATTCCCCTGGAAGTCAAGAACACACATTCTCAGTAGGTCCTCTAGAGTCTGGATGGTCCTTTCTGACTGTCCATCTGTCTGAGGATGATAGGCGCTACTCAGCCTCAATTCAAGACTAATGCAATCAGAGGCTCTCGCGAACCTCGATGTAAACTTGAATCCTCGGAAACAATAGACACAGCACTCCGTGCGATCTAACAATTTCATCAATATAAATAACACCAATCTATCGCATTATAGATTGTCTTGACAGTAGGAAGTGTGCGATTTAGTCGATCTATCAACAATAACCCAAATTGAATCCATACCTTTCTGGGCGAGGTAATCCAACGATAAAATCCATCGTGATGTGCTCCCATTTCCACTCTGGTATGGGTAAGGGTTGCGATAATCCAAGTCGTTGATGTTCACTTTGACTTGTTGGCAATGAAGACATTTAGACACAAAGTCGGCAATTTCTTTCTTCATCCTCAGCCACCAAAAATTCCGTTTTAGATCTTGATACATTTTCGTATTCCCGGGTGAATAGAAAACTTTGAATTGTGGCCTTCTTGCGAACTCTTCTTTTCAATTCAAAGATCATTTGGTACACACATTGTCTTGAAATTTCAATTACATTGTTCTCAAATTTGAACCACGGTTTCGGTTTTGAATCTCTTTCCTCGATGATTTTCTTCAAGTAATCATCCAGATTCTTTATTCTCCTTAATTTCCTCAATCAAAATTTGGTTGAGCGATAATGGCGACTATTGTCCCGCATTCTTTCAAAACAATTTCAATCTCGGACTTTTCAAGATCAAGAAGCAACTCTTTACATCGTCGAACAAAGCAGGCTAAGTTGGCAATCGATTTTCGGCTCAAGGCATCGAACGGTATTGGCTTTTCTGGATGGTACAGAATCAGAAGTCATAGTCTTTGATCAATTCAAGCCATCTCCATTGTCTCATATTCAGTTCTTTACGTGTGAAAAAGTACTTTAGGCTCTTGTGGTGGTGTAGACTTCACATGTTATTCCATACAAATAGTGTCGCCAGATTTTCAATGCAAAAACTCTTGCGGCAAGTTCAAGATCATGGGTTGGGTAATTCTTTTCATGCGGTCTCAACTGCCGGGAAGCATAAGCAATAACTCTCCCATTCGCATTAAAACACATCCCAAACCCTTATGAGAGGCATCACTAAAAACAAGCAGTAACCATCAAGACTGTAGGTAGAGTCGAATTGGTGCGATCACAAGTCTAGTTTTCAACTCTGAAATCTTGATTCCTCGATCACCGGTCAAATGGTGTCCCTTTCGAGTCGGTTGAGTTAGTGGTAAGGCAATTTTGGAGAAATCTTTGACAAATCTTCAGAGTATCGGCCGGTCCCAAAAAGCTTGGACTTGATCACATTTGTTGGTCTAGGCGATTCACTCTGACTTCAATTTTCTCGGATCAACAAATTCCATCTTTGCTAACAACATGCCCCAAAAACATAACATGGTCAAGCCAAAATTCACACTTAGACAGTTTAGCATACGGTTTACATTCTCTTAAGGTTTGCAGGCAAGTCTCGAGATCTTTGTTCATGTTCTTCTCTGATCTTAGAATATATCAATATGTCATCAATAAATACTACAATGAAGTCATCAAGGTATGGTTTGAAAATTACATTCATAAGGTCCATAAATGCATTTGGGGCATTCGTGACTCGAATGGCATAACTAAAAATTCATAATGGCCATACCTCGTTCTGAAAGCAGTTTTATCAATGTCTTCCGGTTTGACTTTCAATTGATGGTACCCCGATCTAAGGTCAATTTTGGAAAACACTTGTGCACCCTGTAACTGATCAAACAGGTCATCAATACGCGGTAAAGGATATTTGTTCTTTACGGTTACCTTATTCGATTAGCGAATCGATGCACGTCTCGATGAGCCATCTTTCTTCTTCACAAATAAAGCAGTAGCATACGGTGAAGTACTAGGCACGATAAACTTCTTGTCCGGCCAGTTCTGCAATTGTACCTTCGATTCTTCGGTTCGGTTGGAGCCATTCTGTAGGGAGCTTTTCGATAGCAATTGTGCCGTACTACATCAACAATGAACTCAATCTCCTCAATCAAATCCTGGTAGATCATCTCGAAATACATCTGGGAATTCTCTAACTATAGGAATGCAATTCACATCAGTTTTAACATTATCGATGGCAGATCTGATCGTCTGAGAACGACAGCCCTTACACCTTTCTAATCGGTCGGCAACTTTACTGAAGAAATCGAGATATGGAGGAGGTACTACTCCAACTCCACTAAATACAAATTCGGGTAAACCCTGGACGGAAAACAACTTGCTTGGTCAGCCAATCGATAGTAGCATGATATTTTTGTAACCAGTCCATCCCCAATATCACATCAAAATGATCTATGTTCAATGGCAGTAAATCAATAAATAGGTGCATATCCCCAACAATAATCTCACAAGCAGGATACATATATGCACATGTCATGGATCCCCCAACAGGTGATGATACAGCTAGCAAATAATTCATGGGTTCTAAGGGTCTATTCAATTTTCGTGAGAAAGCATGTGACACATAAGAATGTGTAGACCCCGAATCAATCAATACATAAGCATTCTGAGCACAGATAGAGAGGATACCTGACACAACGGTCTCAGTATTCTGGACGTCTCCCGGTACTAAGGCAAACACTCTGCCCTGCCTCACAGGCTCTTTCCCGGTAGCTTTGGGGTTCGGTTTTGGTGCTACATTTGATGCTGCTGCGCTCGGTGCTTTTCTGCTTCACTGGAGTAGAGGGACAATCTTTAATTCTGTGGCCCATCTTGCCACACCTGAAACAAGCTCCAGAAACCTGGTAGCAAACCCCTTTGTGCTTATTGCCACATGTGGAGCAGGGTGGAGTAAATCCACTCCCTTGGCTGGGGCTAGTTGTCGACCCCGTATTCTGTTTCTTGTTTGCTGGGTTATGCTTGCCTTTCTTAAACTTAAAACCCTGTCTTTTCCCTTGCCACTCACTTGTCGGTGTTTCAGATTGTTTCACGGCTGCAATATTTGACTCGGCCATCAAGGCTCGGTCGAGAACACCCACAAAAGTTGGCATTTTCAGAACATTTATTCGATCTGGATAGCGAGACTAAGGCCCTCAAATCTTCTGGCCTTCTTATATTCGGTATCCACCATATGTGGTGCATACCTAGCAAACTCGGTAAATTGCTTCTCATATTCGGCAACGGACGTCTTGCCTTGCCTCAGTTGTTCAAATTCAGTCACCTTTCTATCCACGATGCCTTTGGGAAAATATTTTTCAAAGAATGACTCCTTGAATCGAGCCCAAGTCACTGATATTTGCATCACGGGTCAACATCCACCACCTTCTAGCTTCTTCTGCGGTGTAAAGGTGGCTAACGATACTTTATTGTGCTAGCCGAGCACGGAAACACCTCAAATAACTTTTACATGCTTCAAGGACCCATGCTTGACCTTTAATGGTTCTAAGCCTCCTGAAAGACGGCGGTTTCATCTTCTTGAATTTACGAGTCAAGGCAATAATATCCACCTCATTAACATTCACATTACATACATTTGGTGCATTACATTCCGGTTGAACCAGGAGGAGGAGAGGTATTGTTGTTACATTGTTGGTCGATCTTTCAATTACCGGTCCATCATTTGTTCAAGTCTGCCATTCGCCTCGAGAGGATGATGATTGATTTCATTTGCATTATCCATTTCACTATAAAGCATTATGAGCGATTATCATTATGAGCAGTTGTATCTTTAAACAGTTTAGCAGTTTAACATATAATCAGTCAGTCATAGCACACACTTTTCAAATTCATGAGATGCCCTAATTGCTTTTCTAGGACACCCTATAGCTCATTTGGACACGTGTGTGCGATATAACTCGTGGTTAAGTATCGCTCTGATACCACTCTGTCACGACCCAAACCCGGCCCTATGGGTTTAGTATCAGAATCGCAAGATCCGAGATTACCAAAGGCCTACTGAACAGTAATACAATCAATCAGAGTACAGGGCCTGGCGGAAGCCAATACAGTAAATAACTAGTGTCCATTGAGCTGTGAAAATCTGTATGTCAAAAACATTTTTCATACATTTATGCATTCGGACCAGTACAGATTATACAATCATTACAGACATTCAGTACGGGAACTCAATCCCTCAATAACAGTACAAAACAGTAGGAGACTAGTGGGGACACAAAAACACCCCAAGCCATGGCATGGCGTCTCGGAACCTCACAGTGAGGCACATAGGCTGGCTGACAAAACTGGGGACCAATCCCACGCTCCTAGCTTCGGTCTGGCGGCTGAGAACCTACATATATATATAACAGTGAGCTAAAGCCCAGTGAATAACATAAAGCGTAAAGAGGTTATGAATGAATGTCCTTGCAGTAAATGAAATCAATTCATTAAACAGTAGTTTCAGTCTTTTCAAGATTTCAATCAATCGGTCATATGTGGTACATCCAATAGCCTATAACAAGATGGGTCCAAAAGGACCGGCCTTAATAGACCAACAGTAATGATGGCCAATCATTCAAGATAAAAGATATGGTTCCACAAGGAAACCGACAGAGCTCTGTAACGATCAATAACGATGAGTGCTAAGGATGCCACATGTCTGATTCGAAATAGGACATACATTCATTCGATAAATAACATCGATTCGATGCAGTTGATTCGATGATATTCAAAAGATAACCATTTTGAACATATCTTTACACATCTGTTACTCACGGTGATTGGGCTATCGATGGCTAGAATGGCGTCCCCGAGAGTCAACCCTAAACAGTCAATCAATAGAACACACACTAAGTTTACAGTTGGAAAGGATGATAATTAAATCTCTAAATTCCCTCGGTGTGGTTCTATGTCTAAATCCTCATTAAGATGCATTAAACTAGGCCTAAGAATGCCTAGGATGAGATGAGGATGCAAAAATACAGTTGGAAGGCACTTTTCAAAAGTTCTTTGAACAGGGCTCTCGCCCGAGCGAGCCTTCCTTCGCTCGAGCGAGTTTGCAAAATCAAAGGATTCGCTCGAGCGAACAATCCTTCGCTCGAGCGCTCTGATGAAACAGTAAAAATACTGGATGCTCAATTTTTACGCGCGATGCTCGCTCGATGCTCGCTCGTGCGAGCTTCCAAAATCAAAGGGGTGGCTCGGGGGCGCCTTCCTTCGCCGAGCGGTCCGATGAAAAATCTTGGATGTTCGATTTTTACGCCCGAGCCACCAATATCTCGCCCGAGCGTAGCTCGGAGGAAACCTTGGTCGCTCGAGCGAGGAATTCTTCGCTCGAGCGAAGAAGCCAAATCTGGAATTTCAGTTGCCTTCCAAGCTCAAACCAAGTGTTCCAACACTCAAAACTCGACCTCTTGGGCCCAAATTCTGGGGAATACATCCCAACTCAATAAATAACAAGTTTTAAAAGCTAATTTGAGAATTCAAGCCCCAAAGGTGGGTCAATTAAATACAATTTCAAACCAATTTTTAAGAGCAATATGTAACATGTGATGCATGGGTTTTAAACCAATTTCAATCTTTAAATCTTGCTCCAAAGAGCTCAATAGTTGGAAAATGAAGTGGAAACATGGACTATAATATAAACATGATCATGCATGTATGATTCTTCAAGAATTCAACCTCAAAAGTCCACAAATTGAACGTCGATCCATGAATTCTAGCATGAATCAACCTCTTAGCACTCTAACTCAACAATTGGCATGGATGATGCAAGAGACAACATAAAATCAACATTGGAAAGGTTATAGTTCTTACCTAAGTCTTGATTTCAAGAAGAACAAGCTCAAGATGCAATCTATGGCTCAATTCTAAGCAATTCCCAAGCAATTTCAACAATTTGAGATAAATTCTCTCTCAATGAACTCTCTCTCTATCTATCTTCTTGTGTTGGTCGGCTAAGAGTGTGAAAGAAAGGCTGAGCAAATGTTTTAGGTGAAGTGTATAAGGCTCTAGGAAATCATAAACAATAGTCCACTAGGGTGGCAAGTTGGTAAATAAGCCCAAGTTCTCAATTAACTCAATTTAATCTAATTTAATCATTCCTAATCAATTTCAGATAAAAATACCATAAAATCACAAATATTAGGCTGATTCCAATACTTCAAACGGTTTCTAATTCGGCCGCCGATAAGGCCTTCAATTAGCAATTTAAACACATAAAGTCAAACAGATAATCATGGAATCAAACAGATTAGATATGTAATTAAATAGACAAACTCATTCAGTTTCGGTTTCAGTTTCATTCAGTTTGTTCAGTAGTTCATCCAGTTCACTTATCAGTCATTAGCAGTTCAGTTTATCAGTGATCAGTATCTAATTCGGTGGTTATTCAGTAATCGGTACGAGGGTTATTACACTTTTGTGTGTGTAATCTAATTTAATTTTGTTTTCATATTTGATAAGGCTTATGATTATTTTTCAAACCATGTGATTATCATACATAAAGTCAAATTAAAAACAAAAAAATGATTAAGATTAGTTAACTCGAGCTTATATATTTAAATATAGCATTTGCATTACAATGCTTTTTATTCCTACCATAAAATAAAAATTAGGTTAAGTCTGATTGTGATTTTTGTTAAGATTTCAACTCAATGATGCCCCTCTAAACCAAAATTCTGACTCTGCCACTGTATTCAAATTAGTGATTTTGTTAGGAAGAAAAAAAAAAAATTGTTTATAACTTTTACTAGAAGTTTTTGTTTTTGATGTAATTTGATTTAGCATACTTAAAATTTTTAATTCTTGTAAATCAGTGTCATAAGTCTTGTTAATTGTTTAGTTCTGGTTATAGAAAGTTGTTTCCAAATATTATTAGGGCTATTTTTATTATAAATAATGATGGTAAATTTTATAGCTCCTCAGTTGGTGATTAATACCGCATTTCTTTAAGAATTTTCTCTAATGTTGCTCGTATGCCGTTGCAAGTTTGCGCACTCCTCCACTAATTGATTACTTTCCTATGACAATTACATACGAAGTACTATTATTTAAAGTCAAAAAATTTATTTACTTTTTAAAATTAATGATATGCCAATCTATGAGAATATATAAGAAAATTTTGTCTCTTATATCTTCTCTAATAATCAAACAATTATATCTTTTACACATCGTTGAGTCAAAAAGCAAGCTTGTATATCATTTTCCTTATATATAACTTTCCTTGAGTAGTGTATTCAATTTTGTAAGAAATGCAATTGTGGGAAATCAAACCCTTTTTTTTTTTTTTTATGGCTTTAAACCTTGTTTAATGGATTGAATTATGTGACTCTATTTTTGTATGGGCCTGTACTACAATATGGCCCAAAAATATCAGGCTTGACTTCTTCATCCATTTTGTTAATTCTCACTCAAAGGGCAGTCCAGTGGACCCAAAAGACATGCACCTGTTTGGAATGATTCTATTTGAACTCAAAAAATTATTTAGTACGTCTAATTTTTTAATACACCTTATTAAATTATTTAAGATTATAATTGACTCTTAATACACTTTATAAAATTATAATATATGATACATCTAAATAATAAACGACCATAAATCCCATCATGCAAATCATGAATCTGCAGCACCACAATCCATGTCAATCAGTGCATAAGCAGGTTAAATGGAAAAGTAGGAAGAGAACGAGAATGGGGGAAGCAGTGGGGAGGGAAATAGTAATATTATGTGCTTCTTCTGTGACCACAACATTACATTGTATTTGGTTAAAAAAATTGAGAAAGAAAAATGAAAGAGAAAAAATATGTGAAATTATGTAAAATATAAATATATTTTATTCATATTTTATTTAAATTTTTTATTTCTCTTTTAAATTTCTTCACAAATCTCCCAACCAAACACAATATTAATGTAGAGCGGAGAAACTAGAATAAGATGGATTGATTCACCCTCAAATTAGAGACGTGCTATCACTCAATAATATTACAAAAATTGATTGAACTAATATTGTCCTGTAAACAAAATGCAGCAACTCCGGCCTCCCCCAAAATTTCGAATTATAAAGGCCAACACAGGGTAATGGCTCCTTTTTTTTTGCCGATATTTATTTATAAAAAACAATAATGTTAATAATAACGGTGAATTTTAGTTAGATAGATTGAAATTTTACAGTAACTAAGAAAATGAAGAGAAAATAATTGACATCATCGCTGTGTTTGGTTGGAGCATTCAGAAAGGGATTTAAAAAGAGAAAGAGAAAAGATAAATGAAATTAGAATAAAATATACTTACATTTCATATAATTTCACACACCTTTTCCTTTTCCATTTCTAAATCCCTTCCTAAATCTCCCAACCAAACACAACATTAGAGAAGAAGATAAAGAAATTTGAATATGAAGAATACTTGATTAGAGTGTATCATGAAAATAAAAATAATATTTTATTTTAAAATTTAATATATATTATCCTTATTAGTACATTTACATTATGATATAATAAGAATTAAAATTTCATAATTTTAATTGAACATATTGAGTTACTATTTAGGTGCAAATAAAATTACCCACCTGTTTGGTATCATTCAAATGACACTTTAATCCTAATTTCTGTCTTGCTACATTTTCAATTAATCAAAGCCCAAAAGTTTTTTTTTTTTGGTTACAGGGAAATCCTCCCCCCTCCCGCAGGTCCAAGGCAGCGCCCCATAAGGAGATTATCAGGGTGTCCTGTTGTCCGTTCCGAGTAAGAGATTATAACCTGGAAGCTTGTCCCGACCTCCCAAGGCAAGGTTCGATTAAGTCAGGACTCGCACAGCGGGGGAGCATTAAACCCACACCAAGTAGCTGATTAGGCATCCTTGAGGTCCAACCTCCTAACTAACAGTGTTTCGCCCAAGAGATTAGCCCAAGGAAAGAATTAAACTTGTGACCTTGAGGCTTAAATCCCAAAACCTTACCACAATGCCACAACCCCTTGGGTTTCAAAGCCAAAAGTTAACAGAGCAACATGCCCTTGTTTTAAAGTTGTGTTTTTCCACGTACAGATGCCCTTACCTGTAACCAGATTACTTTCTGTAATTTATAAGGCGTCTATTATAATTCTCACTTTCTACCCTTTGGATGCTTATATTGCAAGTTTTTACTTTATAATTGAAACATTTAAGAGTATTACTACTATTAGACTCAATTTTCATGTGGTTATTAATTAAGATATTAATGTTACGTTTGGTTAAAAGATTTGAACAGAGATTTAAAAAGAGAAATAGAAAAGATAAATAAAATATACATACATTTTATCTAATTTCACATACATTTTTCATTTCTCTTTTCAAATTCCTCTCCAAATTTCCTAACCAAACACAGTGTAAAAGTATCACGTTCTCTCATATCATTTCTAACAATCATATTACTTACACATTATTAAATATATAAAATAAATTTAAAAAATAAACTTATATGTCATTTTTTAATATCTCAAGTATATTTGAAGCCCACTAGCAATCTTGGGCCACCAGCTTCTTACCATTATATCCTCGTGGGGTTGGAGTCATGCCATGATTCAACCCATCATAAGAAAGTGCATATCGAATTACAAAAATGCTTCCTACCCACTGGGGGTCAACCCCCAGTGAGGTGTCACTCCGGGAGTGGACCAAAAAAAAATTGTTTTTTTTTTTTTTTTTTTTTTGAGTTTCAGCAAATAAGGGGCTGCCACCTCACTGGGGGTCGACCCCCAATGGGGATATGTAGCACGGTTGATCGAATTAATGTATAAAATTATGTGCTTCATCTTTCATTTTAAAATAAAAAAATAAAAAAATTTATATGAAACTTTGTACTAAAATAATATGGTTCAAAATACAAGTCCTACTTATAGGACTTAGTTTTTTAAGTAATATTAAGACCCAAGGCCCCCCACATCATTGTGGATTAAAATTCTATAATTTATTTATTTATTTTTGTATAATACTATTCTTAAAGCAAATTGTAATCCTATAAAAACAAAATTTTTGTAACAATGAAATGGCTTTTTATGGTCTTTTTCATTTCTAATCAAATCACTTATCTATAATTACAAACATGTCAAATCAAATCACTTATTTATAATTACAAACATATCATTACTATCATTTTTTTTAGATGTATTTTTTAATCTATAAAATTTATGTTGATAAATCTCTTTACTAAACAAAAAAACTCATTGTAATGTTTTTATTTATGAAAATTACATATTCACATATTCTCGTGACATTTTTTATATAAATTTTTTAAATGAATAGAATTTTTCAAATGATATGTTGATTAAAGCACAAAACAATGGGGTAGGTTCATGCATGTGATTTATTTTTTGGGGTAGGGGGCAGGCAGAGAGAATAATGCATTAGGGGAGAGAGAGAGAGAGAGAGAGAGAAAAAGAGAAAGAGGTGGACAAAGGTGCCAACCCATGTGAATGGGCGGGCCCACGGCCCATTGTCTCAAAAGGGAATCTAAGGGTAAAAGGGTCATTTAAGGAATGTCCACATCCAAGCCCACACTGCACCCGCATTAAAACACAAGCAACCCATACCATAACCTTATATTTCTACAAGATGAACACACTTTGGAAACATGCTAGGTAATAATGACATTTCAAGCTATTACAAGAAAAACTATGCAATATAAAATTGCACAAAAAATAAAATAAAATAAAAGTGACAAAAAAAAAATTGCACCTAAGCATATACTGATTTAACTAGCCTATGCTTTGATAGCTAAGGAATCATCACATCACAATTCAACACACTAATTTATCTAGGAAAAAAAAAAAAAAAAACAAGAAATCCAACAACACACAAATTACATGTAGGTGAAATACTGCTACCTCCCTACCTATAATATACAAAATATGGGAGAGAAGACCCGGAAAGAGTTCGAGCACAAAATCTTCTAGCCAGAAAAAGTCTCTTGCAATCACCAAATCTGATATTTAATTAAATTTTAAATCTAATTTAAAGAAAAATCAGATTGTGTAGTTGTAAGTGATTGAATTGAGAGACAATCACATTTTCTAGGATAGAAGATCCTAACCAGGTTTTGAAGAGTTTTGGTTGAATCCTGTTGAGCCATTACAAGTTGACTCAGTGTTTCACCGGTGTTGTTGTTGGTGTTGGAGGTTTGCATTGGTAGCACTTAGCAAAGAGCCCAAATGTGTCAATTTGCCTAATAAAGTTGGTCATGCTAGCCCATCCACCGAACCCGAAACCCACCACGAAGACCCAACCCACAACAAAGATGTTCAGTGCATACATGGCAGTCCAGCTTGGCATAAACCTAGGAGGCTTCTCCGCAGCATTCTGCAATTCAAAGAAACTAATTTAACAACTTTCAATATTAAAAAAAATGGTTCGGTTCAAAGTCCACACCCTTTTGACAAAGATTATGTCTGATTTTTTTTCTTTAGTGAATTTTTTTTATAAACTACAAATGCCTAAAATGTTGACTAAACAAAAAAGAAAGAAAGGCCAATTTTTTGACAAAAAATCTGCTAGTTTGGCAAGAAGAAGATTGAGTTTGACAAGAGTGTCAAGTAGGTCTTATCCTTTTGGGGTTGTTACAATTGATGGAGAAAATATGGTAAATAGGTACAAGTTAAGACACAAATGAGTCAACTAAGCCAGCTCATCTTAGACATAATACTAACACTGAGACTGTACCTTTTAACTAAAATGAAAAGGACATCCCAACTATCCAGTCCCATCTAGCAAAGGACATCCCACCAATCTAGTCTCCATCTAGCAATGCTTCCAAATCCAACTCTTTAATAATGCAATAGTAGGCTTGGTTCTCTCTACCCTAACGTTTTTAATACTTGCAAACTACTCCCATCGATTAAAATTAGACACGACATCATGAAAAATCAAACATAAATATAAGACATTTGAATTAACAGTTCATCCCAATACGTTCCTTTCATCAGTGGATTACCAGTACAAATTAACTCTCTACATGTGTGTAGCATAGGTATTATTATGGCTGCAAACAAGTCGAACATTGAGAACTTGAGCTCGGCTTATTTATTTATCGAACTAAAAAATCTAACTCAAGCTCAACTCGGCTCAAAGCTTGATAATATCTTTTTTATAGCTATTATTTACATCATTTAAATAAATAATAAACTAACCAAGCCAAGCTCGCAAACATCTCAATCCATTTATATCGCTAGGTACCATACTACCACAACGTAATACAAGAATCTCCAACATAATTGGAGATATTCGTGTCCACTTGAAATTTTAGATTGTGTTTGAATCTTAAATTCGAGGAGATTTGTCGATTGAAAGGAAGAGAAAAGTAACAAAAATTTACCCCTTTCGTTTTTCCTTGCTTTTCAGAAATCCTTACAGAAATTCAAGATCCAAACACAATCATAAAGACGAACATAAGCCTTGCAAATAAAGATAATCAAAAGTAGATAAAGGGTATTGTTGTAAACTCAAGCAGATGGCACATAAAGCCTTATAGATTATTCCCATGAGTGGGGTCCAGGAGCATGCTAGAATATATGGCAGTAGGAATAATTGGGTAGAGAGAGAAAGAGAATGAGAGAGAGATAGAGAGGAGAGAGATACCTGGCGAGCAGAGGCCTTTCTGAAAGTGAGCATATGAGCGAGAGCAGGGATGATGTAGACGGTAAAGCTAACCAGGAGAGCCCCAACTGCGGAGTTAATGGGACCAAAGAATGGGAATATAATGGCCAAGAACCATATTGGTATCACCACTGGCAGCCTTACTAGTGCCCTTAGGCATATGCTTCTTGTGTCATGCATTCCTATTACCTTCTCCCACACAAAGTACAGTGGTGTACATGCGAACCCAAATGTTATGAACTGCCCACCACCACCACCAAAAACAAAAAAACAAAAACAATCTAGTTAGGGTTTCAGTTCCACAAAAACACTTTTTTATGAGATCAGTTATCATCTTGTCTGGTACAGTTTTTCAGACTGACAAGGTATAATAATAACGCATGCATGAACTAAAGCTTCTATTTGGTGTAGCATTTTGTAAATTAAAAATTAATAATAAGAAAACTGTAAGTTAAAATTATGAGAAAATTATACCCATGGTCCCACTAGCAATTTGTCTCGTTTCAATTTGGTTCATGTATTTTCATTTGTATCATATTGTGTCAATTTAGGTTGAGTAATAACATCCGTTAAAAATTGGATAAAAATTGGATAGAAAACAGGATCAAAATGGCCTATTCAAAAAATATTGGACAATCTTAAATTGAATGTCAATTTTGTTCTTAATTTTAATGCAATTTCTAAGATATGTTATCAATAGTACTAAATTAACACGAAACAATTAAAACTACAAAGATCCAAATGACATAAGAAGCAAAATATATAAGGATTATGGGTGAAATTTGTCCTCAAATTATTCCTTCCCCAACTTCTCAATAGTCATTTCTTCAATTATTTAAATTACTTTGCGTCATAAAATATAACCAAAAGTTATACCAAACATTATAACATAAATTTCAAAAATAAAAATAATAAATAACAAATTTTAATAAACTACCCCGACAAGGTCTTTTTCACAATTTCTTAGTAATAAATTTTTTATTTTAAACTTATTCGAGTAATTTTGTTGCAATAAGCAGAAAAATTCTTAGGACGAATTTGGAAAGTGCAAAGGAAAAAATAAATGAAATATGAATAAAATATAACTACATGGTGTTTTGAAAAGTTGGTAAAAAAACTAACTTTTTACTGCCTTCTCAAAACGTCCCTATATTTCATATATCCGTTTTTCTTTCTTTTTTTAAATCTCCATCCAAATCTATGAACTAAACACAAAACCTATAAGTACCCCCATAAATTCCAAAAACTATTAGCTAACCAAAACAAAACAAAATCCATCTTTAAAAAATAAAAAATAGAACGGTAGTAGTAGTATACCTGGTGAATGAGCATAAGGATAACGGCAGTGTCACGCCAACGGGTCTTGGGGAGAAGAGACAAAGCATTGGAATGGTTTAATAGTTGGTCACCAAATGCCCAGTAGACGGCAGAAGCTGACGGCAGCGTTAGTGTGAAAACGTAGAGTGTCGCTATTAAGTATATGTACTTGAATTTTTGAGGTTTCCACATAGCGTGCATAATTTCCCTGCAATATTTGAAAAATAAAATAGTACAATCGGTAATCTATTGTTTTTGTTGGGCCGTTATGCATTATGAGATGATTTTTTTTCAATGTTTTATGCTAAGGCCTTGTTTGGAATGTCTTAAAAAAGTCAAAAAAAAATCAAAAAATCACTATCCTATTTAATTCACATCATCTTATTTAAGTCATATCACCTCTCTACCACATCACTTCAAACCCAACCTATATTTTATAAAAAAAGTACACTTATTTAGAACATCCCAAACAACTCCTAAATTCCTAATTTTATACGAAAGAAATTTCTCGCTCAATTCAAATCTAACATGGCATTTTGAATCATTTATTTTTTATTTTTTTAGTGTCTAAAATTTTATTGCACAAATTTATATATACAATCTAAAAGTGAAAACATTTATTTAGGCCACGTTTGGCAATTGCCCCTTTTAACCAAAAAGTTACTAAAAAAATCAAAAAACCAACAACTCATACCAGAAAGTCAAAGATTTCATTTTCTCTCTACTTTTTGCACATATTTTCGTAAAAAATTAAAAAATCATCCCAAACATACTAATTTTTTTTACATCACATTTTAACTAAAAAGCCAAAAAGTTACTAAAAAAGTTTGTTCCAAAACGAAGCCTTAGTAACAAATAATTTTTTTCCCAAAAATAAAATGAGTCTAATGATGGCACTGCCTCCAATAAAATAAGAGATAATTACAATCCAGTGTAAATTTTTAAAGATAATTTTAATTTAATGATAAAATTTATAAATATTAATAATTAAAATTTTAAAATTTTTTATTAATTTATAATTATTTTATGACAGAATTGTAATTTTCTCATAAAATAACTCAGCCGAATTGTGATGGCTCCTTTTTGACAACTGGGTGAAAAAATGTGGGTAATGATTTGAACGATCAAAGAAAGACACTTTCAAACGTTTGTACTTTGGATTCTAATTTTGACGATTAATAGTAGTTCAAGAAATCCAGGGAAATTACCAAAATAGACACTGCTTGACCAACAAATGAGAAATTGAGAATGAAGTCCACAATGGAGAATCGGAAATGATATTCGTACGCACATAAATTTCAGTCTTTTCATTCTGTTTTTTATTTTTCCAAGTCTCGTTTGGAAATAGATTTTTTTAATAATTTTTTAACTAAAATGTGATATAAAAAAAATTAGTATGTTTATGACAATTTTTTGAATTTTTACAAAAAAAATATGTAAAAAGTAAAGCGAAAAAAAAAATTTGACTTTTTGGTATGAGTTGTTAGTTTTTGTTGACTTTTTAATTTTTTTAAGTAATTTTTTGATTTTTTAACTTAAAAAAGCCACTAGTCCAACGAGACTTTAGTATCCACAACACAGGCATCAAGTCTATAATGATCTTGTTTAATAGGGTTTACTTCCAACTTATTTCAGCTTTTAACTTAATTTAAACTATTTTGATGTGTTTGGTTCAACTTAACAATACAGCTTATAATTTTTTGTAAGTCAAAAATCAACTTATTCTTTGAGTGAGGAAGGAAAAGCTTAATTTATAAGTCAAAAATCAACTTATGTTCACAGTTATAAGCTATAAGCTATTAAACTATACGTTATAATCACTTTCACATAACTCTACCAAATAAGGGCAATGTCTAAAGGAATTTTACAATAATTCTTTATTCAGAAATAAAATTAAGTAGTTTTATAATAATATTTCACATTTTTTAATTACAAAATATATAATATTATCACAAAAATACTTAACATTCAAATGGTATATATTTATATACGGTTTGTACATACTATACATATTTAAATAAATTATTTAAAAAATGCTCCCAAAATAAAATGTGTAAGTGTAATAATAGTTCCCCGATTCAAAAAGTATATATGGGCCACTCACTACTTTAAATTTATCACAAATTATATTGTTAGACACTTTAGATGCGTGGATAAAATCGAACTCCACAATAAACCACCGAATATAGATTTTTGCCTAGGCATTAACACGAACAGAGAACTAGTGGGACAACTAAAATCAAAAACCAGACCCATTTCCTTTCCCTATTGTTTTTCTGCTACGGGAAAGGAGGGGGATGGGGAGTAAACTGTTGTTTTACTGGCAACCAAACAAAAGCAGTTTCCATTATTCTGTCTGTGGTCTCAAACCCGAGGTGGCCGGCAAAAGCTGCACAGAAGCCGTGTAGAAAGAAGACCAAAAAATAATAATGCCTGTGTTTAATAAGTTATTTTAATTTTTAATTATTTTAAAATGTTAAAACTTTTGTATTTAAAAAGATAGTTGAATTTTTTTATAGTTGTATGTAATGTTTATAAGATAAAAAATAAAATAATTATGAATTTAATGTGATATTTTATTTTATTGACTATTTTAGCCTATTTTATCTTTTAATGCTATTTTAACCAAAAAAGTCAAAGGGCTTGTTTGGTTTGAATTTGGGAGATGAATTTTAAAAAAAAAAAAAATTCAAAATTTGTTTGGTTTGAAATTTTTCTCAAACAATTTTCAAAATTACTTATCTCTCTTACACATCAATCAATCACTTTTTCTCTCACACATATCTACTCAATTCTTTCAAAATATCAAATCATCCAAAACTCCCACAAAAAAAAAAATTTCTCAAAATATACAACCAAACAAAACAAAAAAATTTCTACAACTCTCCCAAAAACAAACCAAACAAGCCCAAAAAAATTGCTTCCCAAACACCCTCAATAATACTAATATATAAACTTATTTGCAAATATGAATTTTCTAAGTCTGCCTAATTGTACTTAGGCAGTGTTTGATTGGTGAATTTAAAAAAGAATTTAGAAAAAAAATTTAAAAAATAAAATAAAATATACTTTTATTTTAACTAATTTTACACATCTTTTCCCTTTCAGTTTTTAAATCTCTTTATAAATTTTCTAACTAAACTAAGTATTAGTGTCAAGAATGTAAATTCAAATTTCTATTTATGTGTAAATCTGTAACTTATCGCCACAAAATTGAATGATTCCTCCCCGTAACAACCACCTAAGAATGACTACCGGAGCTTCGCCTCCTTATACAGTCTAATCCCATAAAGGAGCCTCGCCTCCTTTATTTATATATATTTGATATTACAAGTTAACTCAAAAATAGAAATAAATAATTAAAATAAATAAATTATAAATATATTATTCAAGACTTACTTAAAATATAAATTTCATTATATTACATCTCATTATTAAAATTTTCTAATTACATAACAAATTATCCATTTTATTGATAAATCATGAAGTAAATTAACTTTTTTTTAATGATATCAGGAAAAAAAATTAATTACCAATTTTGATAATTTTATTATTGTGTACGAGAATAATTAAGGTTTTAAAATTTTTTGTTAATTTTATTAAATAAAAATTATGATAAAGAAATAATTGTAATTTTTGAAATTACAAGAGCATTTGTAACGTGTCCATAAATTAAATAAACTTACACAGTGACAGCATGTCCACCGAAGGTGTATAGAATATTGGTGGCTCCGGTGAAATATAGCACTAGCTTTTTGGGACCCGAGTGTTCCACTCCTTCAACCTGCAAAACAATTCCCACCCACCCCACACGTTCTTTTATTATTGCTGTCGAGATTACATATATTATTGGCTTTAATTTGGAGAAACCCACTACAAAATAAAACATTCTATTTCAAAAATCTCAAACCACTGAAATTTTATAAATGAGTAATTTTTATACGTATGAGTATATATTTTATGATATATTTTAATTATTGTGATTAGTTTTAATAATAGAGTTCCCTATGGAGTTGTTTAGGATGTTTTAAGACTTCATTTGGCAAGTTCGCATTTTAATTTAAAAGTTAAAAAGTTACTAAAAAAATTTAAAAAATTTATAAGCTATACTAAAAAGTCAGAGATTCTTTTTTCTTTACTTTTTGCACATCTTTTGTAAAAAGTCAAAAAATCACTCCAAATATACTGAGGTGTTGTTTGGATGTTCTAAATAAATGCACTTTTTGACTTTTTATGAAATATGAATTGGGTTTGAAGTGATGTGGTAGAGAGGTGATGTGATTTAAATAAATGATGTGATTTAAATAGAATAGTGACTTTTTGACTTTTTGAAAAGATGTCAAACTTAATTTTTTTTACTCGATATTTTAATCAAAAAATCAAAAAATTACTAAAATAACTTACTCCCAAACAAGTACTAAATAAATGTATTTTTTAACTTTTTATTAAATATGAATTGAATTTGAAGTAATACGATAAAAAAGTAATTTAACTTAAATAAGATGATTTTACTTAAATAGAATAGTAATTTTCTGACTTTTGAACTTTTTTATATCAAATAAGGCCTAAATCTATATTAGGCGTTTAAGAAATAATGTGTCATTTTGAGAACATGGTAAAAAGTTACATTTTTGGACAAAATGTCTAAAAACGTGGCTGTCAAAAACGCCAAAAAAGTCATTTGGCAAGTTCTAAAAACGCAGTTCTAAAATTACAAATTAGGGCCTATGAAAAATAAATAAAAAAATAATTCTCTTATGTTGGGTGAGGGTATTTTGGTAATTTTAATTTGATTTGACACCATAAATAAATATTAAACTAAAAAGCAAAAAATCAACTTTTTACCAACTTCCCAAATCACTTTCAAAAAAGTCAAAAAGCTTGGTAAAAAGTCAAAAGTCAGCTTTTTATCAACTTCTCAAAACAATCCTATGAAAAACACATATTTGTGATTACGCCTCCGTTTGGAAAGTTGGTTGGCTTTTTAACTTTTTGATTTTTTGACTATTTTAGTCAGGTCTATTTTAGGCTAAGTTTGGGATGTCCAAAATAATCCAAAAAGTCAAAAAATTATCCAAAAAGTCAAAAAGTTAACACTATTCACCAAAAGTCAACAATTACGGCTGCACAACTCCCAATTCAAATTTTCCTCTAAAAACCAATTTTTACAATTTTTTTTTTACACATTTGTCCATAAAAAGTCAAAAAGTTAACCCAAACATCCATATTTTCAACCTCAATTTTTTAGTCTAAAAAGACAAAAAGTGCACTTATTTAGTCTTCCCAAACTTGGCCTTAGTCTGGTTTGAGAAAGACTTTTTAACTTTTTGACTTTTTTGATTTTTTTTGTAAGAGAGAATTATAATGATTATGGGTCAAATTTGATATTTTGTTGTTTGTAACTAAAATAACCTATTTTATTTTTTGTGACTATTTTAACCCCTAACCCAACCAAATCTTCTGGCCAAACACCACCTAAATTAAAAACCATGCATACATTCACACAACCAAAACAAAGAATTTAATGATAGAAAATTTAATGGTCTTGTTGTTTAATACAATTTATTGAGTTGACTTTTTCTTACAAAGTTCAAGTCGACATGTAATGATTATTAGGGTGATTTGAAATGATCTAAATAAGTATATTTTTTATTTTTTATGAAATATAAATTGTATATAGATTAGATTTGAAATGATGTGTTAGAGAAGTAATGTGACTTAAATAAGATGATGTAACTTAAATAGAATAGTAACTTTTTATTTTTATTTTTTTTTTTAGATCATACCAAATAAAATCTTAATAAAACTTTAAAGGTTATGAAGTAAAAATAATTTAAATAAATTTTTTAAAAAATCTAATTATATATAAGTTAAGAAGAAAATTATGCTTAGTTTCCAGTTTTTTTAATTTTTAATTTTTAATTTTAAAAAAATATGTGCGGTAAATATGACTTATCATTATATATAAAGAAAATAACAACCACAGTATATATATATATATATATGAATTAAAGGAAAATTTTATACATTTTAATAATTAAAACATAATACTTTCTTTTATAATTTTATATATTATATTATTGTCATAAAATTTCTAATTTCATAATAAATAAATCTTTTTATTAATAAATCATCAAGTTAATTAACAGTTTTTAATTATGTTAAAATTTTATTTTAATTAATAATTTAGATAATTTTATTATTACATAGGTGAACAGCTAGAAATTTTAATATTTTAATTATTTATGTTAAATAAAAAATTATGACAGAAAGATAATTGTAATTTTTCAAATCATAAAAAATAATTCGTATTTTAAACAAATCTTAAAAATATAATTATAATTTACTTTCAAATAAATTACCAAATATCCCCCATACTATTTTCCATGCGTGGAAATTTATTACCTGGCCATGTGTGAAGGCGGCTATGGTCAAGTACCAGGCAGTGTAAGTGGTCATCCCAAGGCCAAGAAAAGACCAAATTCGGTAGTTATGAAAGGAGGGTATGAACACAGTGGTTGCACAGCAAGCTCCAAATATGTATGTCCATGTCCTCTTGTCCAATTTATCATTGACATAATATATATTACTGTACTCACCATGAACACATCCGAAAACTACATCAAACTCAATTCAAGTTTGAAGAAAAAGGGAAAATAAAATCAAGAACTTACCTTGCGCAAGCAATAAGCTGTATAACAGATCCAAATAGAAGAAAAGTACAGTTGAAAGCTAGACCCACTGCTTTCCAGTAAGGACCCAGTAGCCCATCAAGCACTTCAAACCACTGCAACTCACAACAAAACAGTTTCAGCGTCGTCGTCGTCGAGAGAGGCCATAAAAATAAATAAATAAATAAAAATAAAAATAAAAATAAACCTGTATGACATGGTTCTTGAAGTTGTAATTCTCTTTCTCCTTTCTGGCTCTGTACTCAATGTACAGAACACTGATGAGGTAAGCTGTCCAACTACCCATGAGACCATAGAAAATCTGGAATATTATTCCAGATAACATACCCAGTTGAGAGAATGAGTAGGGCAAGGTTAACAGAACTTGTGCTACCTGTGATGAAGAACATGATAATAATCAGATCAATCTAGAAATGAAATTCCTAAAATAGGATGAATATATGTTTGTGGGTTTTTTTTTTTTAATATACTTGATTGGAAGCACAACTGAACCAAGCATCCCAAGCAGAGCCTCCATGCCAGAGGATGCTCTTGACACTGAAAATGGAGTGATCTTCTTCTTGCTTCTCTTCTTCCTTATTGCCTTCATGTTCGGCCTCGTTGACTATGGCCTCCTCTCCTTGTTTTTGAGCCAACATTGTCTTCGATTTCCTCTAAATTATGTGTCTAATTTCAGGCAGAACACGTAAAAGACTATGAGACAAGAAAACAAAAAACAAAAAACAAAAAAATGTAAAAACTTCCCTTCCCCAGAAAACGAAAGCCAAAGAGTACCCCAGATCCAAAAACCCAAAAAGATACAAAAATCAAAGAAAACAAAACAAAGAACATCACCACTTTCTCATACCTAGTCCGAGTCGTCTCTTTCTGGAACCCAATTCTCTGAAAGCAAATCCTTGATTGTTCTTACCTTTTTTTTTTTTTTCTTTGTTTTTGGAAGCAAAAAACAAGAGTGCGTATTGATTTGTGAGGTTACAATTGAAGCAGAGAGTCAGAATTCTTAATTCAAAGATTTTGGCAGAGAGGGAGAGGGAGAGGGAGAGTTAAATGGTAGCCAGAAATAATTGAAAGAGGTCCAGCTAGACAATCTGTTGAACAACCACTAGGCGACTTAAATGCGGCTTCAAAACCCAGATTTTGCTGCAGAGAAAAAGGCAGTGCCGAAACCCCCAAAGGCGGCGAGGGAGACCTCAAAAGCAGAGAAAACCCAGAACTGGTTTTCTACAGAGAGTATAGCAAAGCAAAGAAAGCACCACTTTTTGATCCCATTCAAGTACACACGCAGTATATATATATATTATAATATTTTGCTTTTTTCGGTTTGAGATTCCTCACGCTCTCTCTCTCTAAATAAGAGGGAACTCCAGTCCCAGTGTGTATTCCACTTCTGATTCGATTCTTTGGTGTTTGTTTGAGAGGGAGAGAATCGAGTGGCTTATGCGACAAAGACTTGGTTTAGATGGTGAGGACTGAGGACTCAATAGACGGCCCCTTTTGTAGAATTAGGATCCTCTACTTGTTCTCGCTCTCTCGTCTCCTTACTTACAATAATAGAGATGTATTTTAAGATGATCCAAACCGCTTCGTAACGGCTCAAAGTTCCGGCTCAAAATATAATTAACGTTACAAAAAACACATGTATAACACTTCTTTGATCAAGTTTATGTCAGACTTTTGGCCAGAGGTAAAAAATTAGTTACCCCTCCATTCTAAAGTATTAGTCTCTTATTTTATTTTTTATTGTCCCAAAATATTAGTCCTTCATCAAAAATTAAGTACAAAAATAATATAAATTTTCTATTTTGCCATTCTTTTAAATTAATAAACAATATAAAAAGTACAATTATGACATTGATATTCCCAAAAAATATACAATCAAAAGGATAATTTTGAAAAATCAACTTTTTTCAAATGTAATAATTGTACTACCAAAAAAAGTTAGATTTCCCAAAAAGGACCATTATTTTAGGACGGAAGGAGTATTTGATTTTTTATATTTGTTTTTGACATATTATCTCTCTATTTTTTTATATATATTTTTTAAACAAATTAACTTTTAACATATTTCTCAAAATAACATTTGGTTGGTCAATTAACATTTCAACATTGATAGAGACTCCCTCTAATCACCACCCCACACACACGTGGCGGTGGTGATTGGAGGAGAAGAAAAAAAAAACTAGCAAATAAAAAGAAAAAAAAGTCAAAAAGGGTGAGAGGAAAAGAGAATTTGAAACATTTTTCTTAACATTTATAGTTTTACTTTTGCATGCAGATTACCTCCAGTCCTTTAGACTAGATATCGCAGTTTGGGTACATGAATTTCATGACGAATTTTTTTATAATTATTTAAATTATTTATTATGTCATACATTTTACATATTTTATTTACATACGAATTAAATTGATTTAATAATCATAATATATTTAATTTATCATATTTATTACCAAAAAAAATGAATATTTATTTTTAAAAATACAATTATCGTTTATTTTTATCATGACAAATGAGAAAAATTGAATACGATTATCAAATCAACTTAATCTTTTTTGTAGATAAAATATATGAAGGATCCAACAAAATAAACGGTTCAAATAATCAAAATAAAACCCGTGATAAGCCTTACGAGGCCAAATAACACCCTCCAGTTTAGATTATGGACTAGAAAGAATTCTCCTCCTTATTTTTTAGGACACTCGGGTCATAAGTTCATTTTTTAATCTTTTAGGTTATTACGTTCAAGCATTAATCTTTTGGGGCTAAAATGATACAATATGTCCAAAATGATAATTATTTGTTAAAATCAACATATTCGTCTATCTCTTAAAATCACCCAATTTGTCTATCTATTGAATTCACCAAGCCTATTTTCTTATCTATTAAAATTCATCAAACTACATGTCTGTTGAAATATGACACATGTCACTCATTCAACACTTTACTTATTGAACATTACACACTTATCTACCTCACAACCACCAATTATTGCCATCGGCCTTCGGTCACTACCGTTGGCGACTTTTCCTACTCTGACAAATGTTTCTAACACCGATAACTTTTCTAACGTACTCTTATCGTCAAATAAGATTTTCCTTGGAATCTAATTTATTATTCACCCTTTTATAAATGGGCCTAATGAGACAGACTAGATAGTCCAGTCCAATAATAAAAGTGAAGACTATCGAATCCCTTTTTTATTGACTACCTATCCAAAAAATCAATAGGAAGAAAATTCTGGTAAAAGAATGAAAAAGCAATTTCGGAAAGCGAAGCTAAAGTTCGGCGTATGTTGGCGCCGGAATTTTATGTTTAGTAGCAGACATGGCTCGAAGCCGAGTCATTGTTATGAAGCCGCCGAGCCATTGTTGAAAGTGGGCTTTAAAATGGAAAGAAAAATGTTGTTCTTATATAAAATTTATACAAAAAAATATATATATAACAAAAATAATGTACCAGTGACATTTATAAATGTTTTATTTTAAAGTAAAAGGTTATCGTATAGAATTTTCTATTTATATATATTACTCAAAGAAAAAACCAAAAAGGAAAATTTCAATGCAAGATAAGATTTTTTAAAAAAAAGTACAAGTAAATGTTAAAATTTTATAGGTATTAATAGTTAAAAATATAAATTTTGTTTATCAATTTATAATAATTTTTTAACAAGTGGACTAATTAGTAATTTTCACAAAACAAAACGGGGTACAATCAAACCCAAACATTAGAAGACGATTATTGTGTACTTTTTTTAGTAGGATTTTGGGTTCGTTTAGGAAATAAATTGATTTTTTTAGTTATTTAGTCTAATGTTAAAAAATTTTATTTGGGAAGGGTTTTTGACTTTTTTAATTTTTTATTTTTTTGTAAAAAAAAATATATAATAATTATAAATTGAATATAATATTTTTTTTTTATAACTATTTTAACTAAAAAAACCTAACCTTTAGCTTCCCAAACGAAGCCTTTGTGGTGTTTCGTGATATTTTGATTGGTGAAGAATACAAAATATTATAATTTTTATTAAATAATTTGAAAAAATAAAAATTATATATAATGATTGATGTAGGAATATCTAGCCGTGATATTTCAAAGTGCCTAATAATTTTCCGGGTCCGAACGGTCTCTAGTCCATACCTGGAATAGTTCGGTCTAGTTCATCCTATTAAGCTCACTTTTGGGTCCCTTTCCGATAATTAGAACTGTTCACATTTTAGGATTTGTTGAGTACATTATTCATGTAACAAATCATGTCGATCAGATAGCGAATACTATGTATTCGGATTATTTTTGTCTAGGAAAAAATGGATGATCAAAAAATTAACGGTTCATAAAAAAATGATCTGAATATATAGTATCTGTTATCTGATCGACTCAATTTTTTACAGGAATAATATACTCAATAAATCTTCAAATATAAACGATTTAGATTATCAAAAATAAGCCTAAAACTAGGCTCAATAAACTAAATTAAACCCTTCAATTCAAATGACGGACTGGAGGCAAACTAGCCTAATTTTTCGGAGTTCGGATCTTCGGTCACCCTTTCTTGCGGCCTTCCCTGCCGCGCATCAAAACAACGTCATTTTTCTCTCTCTTTTTTTCACCTCTTATTTTTTAGCCTCTTTTGGTTTTGCCCTAGCCCCTCTGATATAGACGAACAGAGCTAAACAGATTGAACGGGAGAAGCGACGAACGCGAGGGCAAATCGAATGGGAAAGGCGATAAACGCGAGGGCGAGAGACGAAAACAGAGAGGCGACGAACAAACACACATTTGGTTTGACTAGGTTCATTTCATCTCCCTCTCTCTCTCTCTCTCTCTCTCTCTCTCTCTCTTCCTTTCTTCTGTGATTCATCCAAAGAGAGCCTTCAAACTACCAAATCTTGTTGACTTTTGTGAAATTGTGGTTGTTGGGTTGAGTTAAGTGAGTTATTCCAGAGGTTTAAAAGCATAATTTTGTGAACATATATATACACATTTGGCTGAAGTGAAATTTGTGGACTGTTATTGTGAACATATATATACATATTTTGTGAACATATATATACACATTTGGTTTACATTTTATGTGTTGATTTTTGTGGGCTGTTATTATGAAATTTTGTTAATTTGTGAAATTTATTCTGTTAAGGTTTGTTAATTCTATCCATTTTTTCATTGAATGGAATGAGTTGTGTTGAGTTGAGTTGAATCAAGCATTCCAGAGGTTGTCATTCCACAGGTTGAGAAGGATATTCTTACTTGACATTCTTACTCATCTCTATATTTTCCTTCTTTCCATAGATTTCCAGATGGAAGATATTACTTATTGGGAATTTTTTTTAAAAAAATGTCCAAATAGAAGATATGAAATACCTACATTTCTATACCCTTTACGAATGGTTTAAGTACTTAGAGCTCACCTGGCTGGCTCATACCTTTGCAGAATTGTTTGAATGTAGCACACAAGTGCTTGTAATACATAGCCCAAAAATATTTAAGTACTTAGAGCTCTAGTTGATTTGAATTTAAAGAAACATAACTTTGTAAACAGATGTATGAAAATTCAATTTGAGGCAATTCGACAAGAGACTAATAGTTGATGTAGAAGCTGGAAATCCAGTTGGAACATAGTGACTAGAATCAATGTGATGTAAAATGGAACCAGAATTTCAAAACTTTGTAAACAGATGTATGAAACTAGAATTTCAAAATTTTGGATTTCTAGTGCCTTGAACTCAGGTATCTGCCATTCATATGTGATATAAAATAGAGTCAGAATCTAAATAAATACATCTGTTTAGAACATAGTGACTAGAATCAATCGAGTTCAGCTTCTCCAAAGGAGTCAGAATCTAAATAAAAATGGAGTCATCCTGACTAGAATCGATCAAATTTTTTATTTAGATTCTGACTCCATTTTACTAGCTTCTCCAAAGGAGTCAGATCTGTCTGTCTGCAACTTACGCTTGTCTGTTAGTTGTTAATGAAGTAATATGAACTCATGAACTGATGCTGGCTGAAGTGAGTAAGATTAACATCAACTTATGAACTGATGTTGACTGGACTGTCTACATGCTTGTTACCTACATCTCTTAACTTCAACTGTGGTTAGATCTATGTTGCATTGAAATTGACTTTTGTGTTTACTTGTAATTAGGATTAACATGTCAACGAGTTCAAACAATGATGTTGGATTCTTTCAAATAAAAGATGCAAAAGTGGGAAAAAAGCAAGAGTGTACATATCAAAATCAGAGAAAAATCCAGGGAAGTTGTATTTCAAGTGTGCAAATAAAGCTTGTGACTACTTTGCGTGAGGAGTGACTCCTACTAGGAATGGATCAAATATCCAAAAGAGCGGGTATGATTATGATTTTGCGTGAAATAATGAAGTTGTGAATATCTTGGAACGACTTGAGGCAAACCAACGAGAACGACTTGAAGCTATCAAATTCATGATGTTGACAACCATAGTGATGGTTGGTTTTACCATGCTAGTGGTGCTGCTCAAGTGAACTTGTATTTCTATTGAATGTAAACCACTACTTGTAGAACTTGTATTTAGTTTTGAAACTTTTATATGTGCATGTAAAATCCAAACAATGTTTAATTAATGAAGTTATTATGCTATGTCAATTATGTTAATTAATGAAATTGGGTGTCATGTATATAATGTATGAAGATTGATGCTATGAAAAGAAAGTGAATATGATGTTATGTGAGCACAAAGTGAATATGATGTTGCATGATGGATGATCAATCCTTTACACAGGGCAATGTACTGCAATTCTTCCATGGGTTTTAGCATGTTAAATCATAAAATGCCTAGCTTCTTCAAAGTAATTCTCAAATAGGCATCTCAAAGAAAGCTTTCCAAATAATAAGTTATATGATCACTCTAGCATCCTGCATCACCTCACCATGAGTCAACAAAATCAACTCTTAAACATTTCTCCATGCTGATAAACAGTAACAAGTTCAGACAAGCAAACATACAGGAAATGAAGGCAAAGCCTGCTTGTAGAAACAACAAGGAATTAAACCTGTGTCACTTGAATTGAACCTGTGCCACAAGGAATTTAACCTGTCCAACTTCCCTAATCACCAACCACATGCTTATATTGACTAAAACAAGCATTAATGTGATCTTGACAATAAAGGCATTCTAGATGAAAATAATAAGAACTTTATATATGCATACACATAATTCCATGAAGCTGTAGTTTGACTTCTAAAATTAATGCCACCACATCAACAAAAGAACATTGTTCCCAAACATTAAAAATACATAAAAAAAGATGTCCATCAAAAATATCCAAATCCTACCAAACACAAAAAAAAATACACCAAAATCCACAAATATAATAATATTATCGTTCAGTGTAAGCCTTCCGAGAATGTCCATCCACATGACTGCTAGCAGGACTATGTGAGGCTTGCAACAGTTGGACTGCAAATTGTTGAACACTAGTACCTCGAAGCAACTCCTAAAATGATGTTTGAGTGGGATACACTAAAGGTATTGAATAAGGCGGCATTGACTGAAGCGTGTTATTTCCCTGCAATATTGATACATTTATTAAAATATTTATAGAATCTATACTATAATTTCAATGTAAAGTATGTAAGCAATTACAACTCACATCATATATAGGATACATGACATGATGAACACTTGTATGACCCATGACAAAGGGAGGTTGAGATTGGGATTCAGGTTGAGATTGTGATTGAGATTGAGAAATACAAATTGCACGACCATAACCCTAAAGTAAACCAACATAAAGAAAATAATAAGTGAAATGAAAAAAAAATTAATAATGCATTTTCATTTTAAAAAACAGACAATATGAAATATTACCTCAACATAATTACTACTCATGGTGAAAGGAGGTCGAGATTAACTTTGTGGAGTGTAAACACCCTAAAGTAAATCAACATAAAGAAAAGAATAAGTGAAATGAAAAAAAAAATAATAATGCATTTTCATTTTAAAAAACAAACAATATGAAATATTACCTCAACATAATTACTACCCATGGCGAAAGGAGGTCGAGATTGACCTTGCGGAGTGTAAACACCCTAAAGTAAACCAACATAAAGAAAAGAATAAGTGAAATGAAAAAAAATTAATAATGCATTTTCATTTTAAAAAACAAACAATATGAAATATTACCTCAACATAATTACTATCCATGGCAAAAGGAGGTCGAGATTGACCTTGCGGAGTGTAAACAGTAACACCCTATACAACTAATACACAAAAAAAATAATAAAAAAATTCACATGATTATATTGCAAGAAAAACCAATTGAAGATATGTTGGTTCCGTATGAGGTTCAATTTCCCTAAAGTCTATGCATGTCAAAGGTTACATACAAAATTAAATATTACCTGCATTGAATGATTACCTACGGCAGAAAAAGGTTTAGATTGACCTTGAGAAGCAGGAAAAAGAACCACCCTACATACATCACAAAAGACCCAAAATAATAAACATCACGCTACTAGTTGCAAGAATAACCAATCCAACAAGATTAATATAAGGTTGCACACAATAGTAAATATTACCTAACTAGAAATATTACCCATGGCGACAGAAGGCGCAGATTGACCTTCGGGAGTACAAAAACCATCACCCTGCAAACAACCAATTTATTTAATTCATTATTTTCCAAACACACATAACACAAAATTGATAACACATATCACATAACACATAACAATCACACATAACAAAATTAATTACCTGCTTAGATTGCATTCTTTTCTTCTTCGCAATAGATTTTTTCATTTCGCCCTTGATCCTCCTTCTTCTTTTACTAGTTGCTTGTCTTTTCTTCAGTCCCTTAGCTTGGATTGGACAATCTACTTCATCACTCTGTAGGCATGTGTTAGTTGAGGAATTTTTCAATTCAGTGACCTCCACTTGACCATAGGTGTGCACATTTAATTTGTCTTCAACCATTATACTCAATTCTTCACCTTTTGTAAGTGACAAATGATAAGTTTCTTCACTTTCAGCGGCTCTACTTGCTATTGCTCTAAACATATTCATCAATGACCTATATCGATCGCTTTGATATAGTTTCACATCACCCTTGACGTCATACCCACGGCAATCCTTCACATATTCAGCCCTTGCTTTTTTAGTTCAACATTTCAGTATGTAATGTGCAGGAAGGTCTGTTGTATTGAATATATCTCTAAGCACCTTCGGACAATGTCGACACAATATGCCCTTTACTTCAAACTTCTTGCAACTACAACTCAAAGAACCATCTCTATCCATTGTCATATTCTTATTTTTTTTCCATCTACCACCGTTCTAATTGTGAATATGGTACTTTCACCATCATTAATAGTGCTTACAATGGACGCTTCAATGGACTGCATGTACTCATTTTGGAATTCCTCAAAAATTGTTTTGGTGTAAATCTGTGCCACTTGCTTTAACATCAAAGTTGGAATTGAAACCCTTGGAAATTTTTTGGACAAATTATACTCGGCTTCTAATTCTTTATATCTCTTGTCATAAAGCACCCTCTCAAAATGCATGAAAAATTCCATCAAGTTATGATCACAATTGAGATAATCCTTCAAAAATGCATTAAAGGATTCACTTAGTTGAGTTGTACTCATTCCAGCTGCCCAAGAATTCATTACATATGGCCATCCCCATTTCTTCTTCACACCAAAAGTTTGCTCCAACCAATGATTGTTGCGTGCATCATACCTATCAAGCATTTATTCCCATTGTATTCTAAATTCTTCTTCGTTATCAATTTCATGCATAAATTTAGAAAACACACCCTTCACCCTTACATCTTCAAAAAGAGAACTTACATGCTTCACTGCATTTTGCATCAAATGCTATGTGCAAAGTCAGTGGTTTGTAGTAGGCATGACAATTGGAATGGCCTTAGCCATCGCAGCATCTTGATCTGTGAAAATAGTTTTCGGAGCTTTGTTTGACATTGCCTCCAAAAAAATCTGAAACAACCATGTAAATGATTCGGCAGTCTCATCATACATCAATGCTACACTGAATATAACTGTTTCTCGATGATGATTAAATCCAACAAAGGTTCCAAAAGGTCTATGCTCGTTATTTAATTTGTAAATAGTGTCAGAGATCACTATATCACCAAATTGAGTATAGTCCATTATCATTTGAGCGTCGGCCCAAAATATATTACTTATCTGCTCTTTACAATCTAATTTGACTGCATAATAAAAATGATGGATTTTCCATAGTGTTCTTATGAAAGTATTGCAATACGCTACCCGCTTCTCCATATTCTAAATCCTTTTGTCTCTTCGATCTCAAGTAATTTTTTTAGTCCAATCTCGTGAAGCCAAGTGCTGCTCTTCCACCAGATTCCCTACCAAATAGCTCATAAGCAGACCTAAGAGGAATTCCAGATTCTGAAGCCAATTCTACTTCAATTGCTTGGGTGGTAGATATTTTTCTTTGGGATGACAACATATGAATGCACTCTTGACGCACAAGGTCATGATTATGGTGTTCAACAAAATCAATTGCAATATATTTTTCTAAATTTCTATCTAACTTAATACTCAATCGGGCACCATAACCACATCGCATCTCTTGTCTCGGAAATTTTACTAGTGGATCTCGCTTGTCAATACCCCAAGTTTCCTCTTTGTAACATACAAAAGTCCATGAAATTATTTCTTTAGTTTGTTTGTTCTTGTGTGCATACGGCTTCCTAATACTAAAACCAACATTCCCGCCATAGTTATTGTAAAAGTTATACGTAGCTTGTTCAGAGTCAAATGACATGCCCAATTTCGATTTCCAACCACAATTACCCAATTCATCAACAACATTATTTTCTTCCATTACCTACAATTCAGTACCATACAACTCTAATAAACAGATTCAAAAAAAGAAATCTAATTGAAAACTCTAGTTGAAAAATCAATTAACAGATTCAAAAAAATCTAATAGTACCATACATATTCAATTTAGTACCATACAACTCTAGTTGAAAAATCTAATTAAAAAAATCAACATGAACAGATTCAAAGAAAAAATCTAATTGAAAACTCTGCCATATAGATTCAATTTAGTACCATACAACTCTAGTTGAAAAATCTAATAAAAAACTATCATGAACAGATTCAAAAAAAAATCTATTTGAAAACTCTAGTTGAAAAATCAATTAACATATTCAAAAAAAATCTAATAATACCATACAGACTCAATTTAGTACCATACAACTCTAGTTGAAAAATCTAATAAAAAACTATCATGAACAGATTCAAAAAAAAAAAAATCTAATTGAAAACTCTAGTTGAAAAATCAATTAATAGATTCAAAAAAATCTAATAGTGGGGGCGGGGGTGTAGCCCAGTGGGTTTTCCCACGGGATTTGAGTCTGGGATGTGTGGGTTAGGCGCACGTCTCAGGTTCGAATCTTACGGGGTGCATTTCTCGCAGCAGTTTGAAAGGGGTACACGGCTTCCCCCAGGCTACTTACCCCGCAGGATTAGTCCTGGCTTCCCGAAAAATCAGAAGGTTGGGGATACCTGCGTTATCAAATCAAAAAAATCTAATAGTACCATATAGATTCAATTTAGTACCATACAACTCTAGTTGAAAAATCTAATAAAAAAAAAATCAACTCTATCATAAACAAATTCAAAAACTTTAATTCAAATCACATAAATAGATTCAAAAACTCTAGTTGAAATAAAAACTCTAGTTGAAATCAATTAACAAACCCAGATTCATAAACTCTAGTTGAAATCTGCTAACGAGTTCAAACATTAATATGCCTCTGTTTATTGCCCTTTATTGCCTACTTCAAACCAGAATGAATGAACAATATTTTCCCTTTATTGCCTCTATTTTCTGAACTATATTTTCCCATTAAATCTGCTAACTATGGTGCATTAATATATATGGTCAGATTCCTAAAGTCAACTCTATCATCCTCATAAGCATCATTCTCTCCAGGACCATCCATAATAGCCTCATCGTTTCCTTGCAGATATGACATTATAAGTAATCTATGAAGTAATACAGCTTACCTCATCATGGCCGCAATCTCGCCTTGCCGTCGCGTCACGTCGCCTCCCTCCGCCATCCTCTGTCCTTCGCCGTTGTCGTCTCCTCCCTACGCCATCCTTCGTTCTTCACCGTCGCCGTTGTGTCCCTCCACCATCTCTCTCAGTTCGTTTCTCTATGCCTCTCTCTCTCTTCATCTACCGTCTCTCTCTCTCTCTCTCTCTCTCTCTCTCTCTCGTTTCTGTCCTGTTGATGTTCTTAGGGCTAAACAGATTGAGAACATATCAGACCAGAGGAAGAAGAAAGTGGAAGAAGCGGGAAAATCAAATTTTGGTGAAGGAAAAAAAAAATCACTAACCAAAACGACGTCATTTTAGTGAGGGCTGCAGAAAGGGCTGCAGGAAAGAGCGACCGACGATCTACACTCAATTTTCCAACATTAGATGATACAATACACCCTTTTCTATTGACGGCTCGATGTGGCCCAATGCCGGCGGTCCGACAGACCGCACCCATTATCCTCAAAATTATCATTATTTATGTATTAAATTAAAAATTTAAAAATAAAAATAAAAAAATATATAAAATTACGTAAAAAATAGATATATTTTATTCACATTTTATTTATTTTTTAAAATTTTTCTTTAAATATCATTCACTAAATTGTTAAACTAAACACAACTTAAAAAAATTCTTACGCTATATTTAGATTATATTAAGATTATATTATTCATTGGCATACATGATACAGTAAATAAAAATAAAATAATTTTTTTTATATACTCTTTCCATTCTAAAATATTAGTCTCTTATTTCATTTTTCATTATCCTCAAATATTAGACTTTTTTCAAAAATTAATGACTCAAATAATATAAATTTTTTATTTTTCCCTTCTTTTAAATTTATTAATAATAGAAAAAGTACAATTATGACAATTGATATTTTTTTTAAAATGTACTATCAAAAGATAATTTTGAAAAAATAATATTTTTAAGGTGCAATAATTATACTATTAAAAAAGTTAAATTTCTCAAAAATGACTATTATTTGGAACCGAATGAGTATATATTGTTTAAGTAGTATGATATTATATGTTGTTCAGAATATTCTTTACAAAATCTAGGATCTTAAGTTCGAATTTCACTCTCCTATCTATCTTATTTTTTGTTTTAAATAAAAAAAAAAATTCACTTCAGATAAATTTTTTTGTTCTAAATAGAGAAAAATTGAGAAATGAAAAATTCACTTGGCATACAAAAATGTAAATATTTCAAGACACTAAGTGAAACTTTTACTTTATATATAGTATATTTTGATAGATTTAAAAAAAAAATGAAAAATTTTAAAAAGTAACTTATATTTAATTCATTCTCTCTTCGTCTCAAAATATTAATTCCTTTTGGGGAATTTAATTTTTTTTTGTAATACAATTATTATACTTTAAAATTTTTAACTTTTCAAAAATACCTTTTGATAATACACTTTTTTAAGAATATCAATTGTCATAATTATACTTTTTGTGTTATTAATGAATTTAAATAATGGACAAAATAGAAAATTTATGTTATTTTAATCCTTAATTTTCAAAAAAATAACTAATATTTTAGGATAATAAAAATTAAAATAAAAAACTAATATTTTGAAACGAAAAGAGTATTAATTTTTAATTTTTTTTTTTCATTTTTTAACACATGCTTATCTTGTGGCAAAATTTAACGTTGGGGCATTATATTATAGGAGTATTTGTCATGTATTTGTTGCTTGGCAATGTTTCCAACATCTATTGTCCAAGATGAGTTTGGTAAGCATCCAAGTCATGATGCAAATTTGATTAGGTTTAAGTGGGGGCCAGAGGTGACTCTGGAATTTGCTTGTATAGTGAATTTTTTTTTTAATGCTTTATAAAAAGATATGAAAAAAAAGAGTCATGATAGAGGCCCCCTCCAATCACCACCCCCACAACTCCACGCACACGTGGCGGGTGATGATTGGAGGAGCAAGAAAAAAAGAAAAAAAGAAAAAAGAAAATGTAACCAATGAGAGAGAGAGGGGGTCAAAGGGGTGAAGGGAAAAGGGGGCATGAAACATTTTTGAAAAAAAATTGAGGTGTGATATGATAATTTCTGACAAATAAATAAATAAGTGCACTTATTTTACACTTTAATTTTTACTTAAAGTTCATAATATTGACAATCACTCAATTCTTAATTTTTACGGTTAAAATAATTTTGATAAAAAATCATAATTGGAACGCCTTCAATTATGATAAAAAATTATGGGCCAAAACCATAGAACAATTTATTAAAAAGGCAAAAAAGAATTATACATGTGTACACTCAATTACCTAACAAATCTAGACCCAAATTGAACCGATTTTGATATGTCTCTTTCACCACCGTCTTCACCACAAAATTGTTTTACTCAACGTTGAATCCACAACGCTGATATCAAATCCATGATAATGAGTCACTCCAAAATTTACCAAAGTTTCAAGCACAAATTCTCTAGAGAACACCTCTCTCTCTGTGAATAAACGAATAAAGACAAATCCCTTAATGATATCAATATGAAACTCGTAGATCTACCGATCACTCTCAAATCATTAAAGAAAATACTTATAAAAATAGCTTCTAATATAGAAAACATTGGTAGCTCTACTCTCATAGAATTTGGACGACTTAAACCATAAAAACAACAAACGACGCATTTTATAATAAACAAGATCAAGCAGACCACTCGAGCGCACACTTTACTGCTCGAACGATATTAGTAAAGGCAGTGCAAAACATATAAATCGACCGCTCAAACGCAACATTCACCACTCGAGTGGTAAAATTAGTTTCCAGAAATTTAGTTTGTAGGCAAAGATACTGAATGCTCCTATTAACTGCTCGAGTACACAAATGACCGCTCAAGCGGTCAAACAATTTTGGCTCGATCTTCGTATATAGTCAGCAAAATGGCAAACGTGAAAAGCTCAAGATCACAAACTCTTCTGCATAGACATAATTTAAGTTGGATTTGCATCTAATCACTCACAGTCTCACTGAAATAAAAAAATAAAAATAAAATTACAACTAAAAAGAGTTTGTCAAATGGGATTACAAATTATAAAAACCTAACAACATCAAATATAGCTGGTCTCTAGTCGGTTTTTTGGGGTATGACTTATAAATTGACTTTTTTACTTATTACGAAAAGATATGCAGAAAAATTAAGAGGTAATGTGATAAATATAAGCCAATAAGCAACTTATTTCTTGTAAGGACTTTTAATCATTTAGTTCGGGTTTATGAGTCCAGAGGCCCTTGACTATGAAATTATTTACAAATAAATAAATTGATAGTAAATATAATCATATAATTTATCACGTTTATTTTAAAAATATATATATATATATATTTATTTTATTTATTTAATTTTTTTTGTTTTTTTGTAAATGACTCGTGAGTATATAGAGTCTAACTAGATAGTCCAATCCTCAGCTATATTCAATGTGAAGTTGGGCGGGTTCAATAAATGTAATCATATGAGTTTACAGCGTTCATTTAAAAATTTGGATAATAAGTGTGATTTTAAAATAATTAATTAATTTTTTTGAAAATAAATGTGATATAATCATATAAAAATAATTATCAAATTAATTGATAACACACTGCTATTCAAATTAGACACAGGAAATATAACTATGCTTGCACCTTTGACCAGTTTTAATTGTTTTAATTATAATTAAAATTTATTATATCATTAAACTAATTAAGCCATTATTAATCTAACAACAAACAAATTAAAGTCCCCACCTATCCGATCTCGTTTGTGTGATTTGATGAAAAAATTTACAAAGAAAATAGGTGATATTCAAGAGAGAAAGGCTAAACTAGAAGAATGAAAAGTATTAGCAATAGATGACATGAATGAACATAAAGAAAAGATGATTATGTTTCTCAAATTTACCAATGTATCATTCAAATATAACACTCTAATGTAATATTTCTAAAAATAAAAATAAAAATAATCCTTAGTATATGTTTCTCAAATATAACACTTCAATATAATATTCTAAAAAAATTTCTTAGAGTAACACTCTAACGTAACACACAAAAAAAAAATTTAGTGTACTTTTTCCAAACGTAACATTCCAAAAAAAAAAAAGATGTAGGATTTTTCAAATGATTTTAAAAGGAGTACAAAAATTCGTTAGTAAATTTTGGGTAAATGTATAATTTTCAAACTATGAATGTTACGTTCGGAAAAAGTACATTAAGAAGTTTTTTTTAGTATTTTTATGTGTTACATTGGAGTATATTATATTAGAGTGTTATGTTTAGAATTATATTGATTGGAGTACTACGTTTGGAAAAAGTATACTAAGGAGTTCTTTTGTGTGTTACATCGGCGTATTACGTTTGGAAAAAATATACTAAGAAATTTTTTTAGAGTGTTACGTTGTTACGTTTGAGAAAGAAAGTACGTTAAGGAATTTTTTTTGTGTATTGCATTGAAGTGTTACTTTTGGAAAAAGTACACTAGGAACTTTTGTGTGTATTATATTAGAGTATTATGTTTGGAAAAAAATACGTTAAGGAGTTTGGAAAAAGTACACTAATATGTTTGGCATAGCATTTTGGGGCTATTTTAGTCAAAAAAAAAGAAAGATACAATAGGTTAAAAAGTCAATAAGACAAAATGTCACATTTAAACTATAATTATTTCATTTTTTTTTTTACAAAAATCAAAAAAAGCCAAAAAGCCTATCCTAAACGAGGCTTTTTAGTCCCAGGCTAAAATAGTTAAAAAGATAAAAAGCCAACCCACATCCTAAACGAAGGCTAAGGAGGTTTTTTTTTTTTTTTTTTTTTTTTGGAGTATTACATTTAGAAAAAGTAAACTAAGGAGTTTTATTGCAGTGTTATGTTGTTATGTTAGGAAAAAGTACACCAATAAATTTTTTAGCGTGTTATATTAGAGTATTACGTTATTGAAGTGTTACGTTTTTATTTGTAATATGAGATTTGTTCCATGAGGAGGGAAATTTTAAAACCTCTATAGTAGGGATTGTCCAAATGTGTAATTTTACATTTAAAAAAAATTCGCTTTTATCCCTAAAAAATTAAATCTAAACATGTAAGTAATTATATTTTTGTGTAATTTTCACTTTAATAAGATCTTTAAGCTCATAAAAAAAGAAAAAGAAAATTAAAAGATTAAACAGTTGACAATAACACATTTTAAAATTTATTGATTTTCACTCTTTATTTATTTTGTAACATTAATTGAAATCAGTAGTTAGTTAGTGAATGGTGATTACTAGTGAAAAATAAATAAAAAAAATACTACATTAGTATAATGCATGTGTTATTTACACATAGTAACTATTACACACCAATAAGATAATTTATAACAAATATATGAAGTATACTTTATTTGGGTGGCTGTTAGGCGTATAGTGGAGCTCATTTTACATTCCACTTTGATAATCTAAAACATTCACTATATAAAAATAAAAATAAAAAATAAAATAAAATAAATATGATCTGATATCTTGTTTTATCAAATCATATTTTGTATTTTATTTTATACTTAAAATTATTCTATCATTTATTTTTTTGATACAAATTTAATTGAATGAAAGTGTTATTAATATTCAATTAATTTAATTTTTTTTATAAAAACTGAAAAATTTAAATTATCAAAATAAGATGTATAATAAATTCTATCAAGAGCACAACAATGAACGTGGCTGATTTGAGACACAACACTAACTCCAATTCCATACAATGGAGACACTATTATGTTGTATTTGGATTATGATTTTGATAGAGATTTAAATAAGGGTAGAGAAAAAATAATATTTGAAAACTCAAACCAGACTAGCAAGTCGTACTGGTGGTTGGATCTGTTTTCGGTCCAGATAATCCTTTAAATCTAGATTACGCTCAAAATTGACTTAAACGGAAGAGCCAGTCGCGGGTTGTCATAATTGTACAAGTTTGAAGAATTAAATTTTTTTCCAAAAATGTGTTATAGAGAGAGTTGAGGATTTAAACATGGAACCAAGTGTGTAAAAAATAAGCTCTCTAACCACCAGGTCATCAACATAATTGTTGATAGTTTATTAAGTATATATATTATATATTTAATATTATCTTAATTATTGTTACTAAAAATCGATTTATAAAAAAAGTAAAAATATATTTAAAAAATATTTTTTTAATTATTTATTATTTATTATTTTTGTAATGTTAATATCTATATTATTTATACTTATAAGGTTCAATTCTGATTTACCTGCGATTGAATCAGTAACCTGTCCGTCCAATTACTTTTCCATTCGTTCAGGTGTTGTTTTTATGTTTTCAGTTTTCTGTTTATATTTACAAAAATTTTAAAAACTCAAATAAAAACTTGTTTGGTAAAATTTTTGATTTATAAATCAGTGGTTTCAGTTTATAAATTTGGCCAAAAAATGTACACTCAAAAAATATGTTTCCGTTTTGAGTTTTGAGTTTTTTTTTTTTTTTTACCATCCAACACTAGCCACCACCCACCACCATTTTCCACCACCGTTTTCTGCCACCACCACTCACCACCCACCTGCCACCACCACCAGCCACCACCACCCACTTGCCACCACCACCACCACCCTTGCCACCTGCCACCACCACCACCACCGTCATCCACCGTCGCACTATCCACTTGCCACTACCGCCACTACTACGCCGCGCGCACTTACGCGCGCTTTCGCCACCGCCACCACCACTTGCCACCACCACCACCGCACCACCACCACCACCATCCACCACTACCACCCGCCATCGCCACCACCACGCTTCGTCACCTACCCACCACCACCTTGCCACGCCACCACGCCCACCCGCCACTTGCGTCGCTTTCGCCACCACCCGCCACTACCACGCGCCATCCGCCACCACCACTACCACCACCACCACACCACCCACTACCACCTGCTACCCGCCACCCACCGTCACCACTTTCCACCACCGTCTTCCGCCGCTACTTGCCACCACTTGCCATTTCTTACTCTTTTTTATATTTTTAATTTTTTTTAAACATTTTGTCAATTACTAAACGCGTTTATAGTTTATGTTTTTCTAAAAATAAACAAAAATCAATTTATAAAATTTTTGTAAATATAAACTAAAAACATAAACGTTGCCAAACAGACTCTCATTGATCCAATTTTCCAGACATTAAGAAAAAATATAAAATGTCTATAAAATATAATGTAAATTCTTACTAAATTTATGAACCAAAAGACAGTACAAGTCTAAAGGCAGTTACTCCCATGCTGACTAACACAGTAAAAGGAGCGAGGTGGAAATGAGGTGGCGACAACCAATGAGAGAGTGACGTTTAAATTTTGTCAAACCATTAATTGGACACTGGTTTAATTGGGGTTGCTTTAGTGGGGAAAGCAATGATTAAGGAATAGATATAACTAATGAGGAGAGAGCCCTCTTCTCTTTTCTTTTCTTTGGTCTAGTAAGAAGATGATCAAAAGTCGGAATATGTTCCATCGTTGCGCCTCTCGGATGGGTCCCTCGTTTACGCCTTTATCTTTTTTAGCAAATTACGCTTTTATCTTCTTTTATGACTCGTATTATCGTTTTAATTTGTTAATTTAAACATTTTATTAATAATATGTTACATAATTTTATATAAAAAAATTAATATGTAACTTGCAAATAATATTTTTTAAAATTCACTACAAGAAATCAACTTTTTAGGGACAAATTTATTTCGTCCCTAAAAGTATAATATTTGTTGAGAAAAACTTAAGTCAACCAATTTTCTCCGTTGCGAGTCGCGAAATTTGTCCCAAATGGCCCGTCCCGAAAAATCAAAAAATGACTTTTAGAGACAAAATTTTACATTTGTCACTATAAATAGACTTTTAGAGACAAAAATATGTGGTTGCAAAAACTTTTGATTTTGAGACAACCAAAATTTATCTCTAAAAATCTAATTATAATCTAGCAGGCAGAGTGGTTATGGAGACAAAAATTAATTTTTGAGACAACAGAAATTGGTCTCTAAAAGTTTAGAGACCAATTTCCTTCCCAAAAGAATTAAAGAAATAGCTATTTTTCCATTCTCTTTTTTTTTTTTTTTTTTTAATGTTTTGGGAAGAGGGAATCACTATTGTTCCAAATTCACATTTGAATTAATTTTTGTCTCTATAACTACTCTGCTTATTGTACTATAATTAGACTTTTAGAGACAAATTTTAGTTGTCTCAAAATCAAAAGTTTTTGCAACCACATATTTTTGTCTCTAAAACTCTATTTATAGTGACAAATGCAAAATTTTGTCTATAAAAGTCATTTTTTGACTTTTCTGGATGGGCCATTTGGGACAAATTTCGTGATTCGCAATGGAGAAAATTGGTTGACTTAAGTTTTTTCTAACAAATATTATACTTTTAGGAACGAAATAAATTTGTCCCTAAAAAGCTTATTTGTTGTAGTGATCTTTCTTATATTTACGGCAACAATCGTGGCAGTCATAATGTAATTGCCATAACCGTTCGTGTAGATAGGAGAAAAGTTGCAAGGTTAGAAGAAAAAAAAAATACAAAAAACCAAGAAGAAGAAGAAGTAAAAAAGAAAAAAAAAAAGTAATTTTTCATAATATTTGAGAAGGTTATGTGCAAATTTATATCTTATTATTCATCATACATCTTGCATGAATTCTTATATTTTAAAAACGATACATAATTTTTTGTTCCTAAAATGATAGTTATTTAATTCAATCATGCTATGCGTTTTTTTTAATAATTATTTGTTATATATATAATTGAAATTTTCATGTTTTTCTTTTTCATTTTTAATTTCTTTTCACAAAATTGCAAATTAAATGATTACACACATCCTATCTAATACATTGATTGATGCTAATGATGTAATCATCAAATGGGTTCGTGGATCTTTTGCAAAAACAAATAGCCCTTTATTGGCATGCTTTTTGCATCAATATATGTATATTATAAAAAGGATCTTCAAGCACACATTTACATAAGAATAAGTAGGGTAGGGTGGGGTGGAGCAGGGTTCAAAAACGTAAAACTCTAAAGACAGAAAATGCCTTTTGGAGTCTTGGGGTTTTTTTTAAAAAAAGAAAAAAAGATGCTCTCGTACCCATTCTATCTCTCATACACTTTACTAAGAACAACTTCAATAAATGGATGAAATATTTGGATATATTAATCATTTTTTATTTTTACTTGACTCTTTATTTTTATTTTTTTTCAAGCTTTAATTTATCTTTTCTCTTCTTAAATCCCACAATTCACTGTCGTTTGGGAAGTGGGTTGATTTTTTGACTTTTTGACTATTTTAGCCTGGGCTAAAAAGCTTGGTTTGAGAAGGACTTTTTGGCTTTTTGACTTTTTTGACTTTTTTTGTGAGAGAATAGTATAATGATTATGGGTTGGATGTGATGTTTTGTTTGTTGTGACTAAAATAGCCTATTTTGTCTTTTATGGCTAAAATAGTCCCAAACCTATCCAAACCCACTTGCCAAACCATGCCTAAAGTATGAATTATCCTATTATGCTGAGTAAAATCCGAATAAATGATGATAATAAAACTCACTCCTCTTTATACCATTTTCTTATTAGTACAAGACATACTGATATGTATAATCCAATACAACAATATTCACAGCACTGATTTATGTAAAGAAGATCTACCATAACACACAAACTTATTTTATAATAGCATCCGACAATTTTACTTGAAGAAATTTAACCAACAAAAAAGGTACGGACAAGCCATGAGAAGTGGTGTCATTCGGTAAATCAAATTCAAAGGTTGTAGTTGGACCACATAAGATTAAGCCATGAAACTAAAATGGTTGCCATTTATCAAATTGCCTGCTGGTTGTGGTCCAAAAGCTCCATTAAAGTGATGGTTGATTTCATATACTACTCTGAAAACGTTGTCATTATTTATTCCCAATGTTAACATCAAAGTGATATTAGAGCTACCTGTCGTTGAGTTTGAATTAATGGTATTTCATAAGGTTGCATCCTTCTTAGCAATGCATCAAGAAGTCAAACCCTAATTTTTTTATTTTATTTTATTTTATTTTTTTGAGTTATTTGGTAATAAGAAAAAATTTCAAACTTGTAATTGGGGGTTGGAAAATTTTGGATGGTGTTAGTCTAATGACAATTAATAAATAATTTTGTTAATATAATATTTGGGGGGAAATATTCGGCTAGTCCTACTTACACGTTCCACAATTTTGACTATGGAATTAGAGAAATTATTCGATATTCCTCAAACAAGTAACAAGTATAAATGGAGCTCAAATTTATAAAATAAAATAAAAAAGTTATAAGTGAAGCTTTAAATTAGTAGTTATTGGTGTAACTTGTTTGACCCATCAATTTTGCTTTAAAATTTTAAGAAACAATGTGCAAGGAATTGGTAAATGAAATGGAACATTACTCCAACGCTATATTTGGTTTATAAATTTGAGAAGAAATTTAAAAAGAGAAAAATAAAATGAATAGGTAAAATATTAATAAAATATAATTACATTTTACACACATTTTCTATTTTTTTTTAAATTCATGAATTAAACACAGTTTAAGAATATTGAATAATTTCTACTAAAATAGAAGCCAATGTTTGAATCATATTGACTATTATTTTATTTTATTTTTTTAAATCGATTTAGCAGCACCCTCTTGAGTTACCTCTTGGTTGTTTTGTACATCTAAGAAACTTTTTCCTAGTTTTGGGTTGTCACACACAATAGTTACTTAAAGTTAATGCAATCAGTAATTTTGTAATTAAGTACATCTAACACATAATAAACAAAAACATTTGGCAACTGTTTAGAAAAGTAATAATCTTTAAAATTTAACAAATTTCAGAAAATAAAAAATATATATGTTTTCCCTTATTTTAAAATAAGTTTTCTTCTTAATCACCTACCACTAGTTGCACATGGGGTTGTAATGTAAACCTTGGAATGTGTAGTTAGGAGTGCAAAAATGGCCCGCCGCTTGTGCGTGGCCCGAAGCTTGCTCGTGGCCTGTCGTGGGCCCAACCTGATTAGGTCTGGGCTTGAGTCCCGGGATCCTAGGCCTAGGCCTGGACTAGGGCCATCATTTTGAAGTCCAGTTCGGCCAGGCCCATCGGCCCGCTCATGGCTTACTTAAAGCTCAGCCCAAAGCTCGGTCCGCTCGAGACCCAGTGTCATTTTTTATGGACAAAAATAAAATTTTGGTGAAAAGATTAGGGGAAAAAAAATATAAATGTTTAAGCCCTACCCAAGCTTGAACTCGAGCCCAAGCCCGTCAGCCCGAATACCCCTTGGGCCTAATTTTTTAGCCCGTGGCCCGGTCTGATCCGAATTTTGGTAAGAGCCTGTGAGATTCGACATGAACCTAGCCGGGCCAGTCCAAATTTACACCTTTGTGCAACATGTTAATTTGTCAAGTGGAGCGGGAGTGTGATAACTTTCAAAATTCATAACATTGAATGTAAATATTATATAATTTTTATATTTTAATATTATTTGATATATGTGAGACATGACTCCCACATTTATGTGAGACATTTGGAAGAAATTTTAGTAGAATTTTTGAAATCTTTACCATTACTCTTATTTTTATTGAAATTTTATTAGATTTTTACAATATGTAATTGGCGTAGTGGATAAATTGGATGGTTATCCATGGTGATGTTGATAAAATTATTATCTCTTTTCTATTAAAATGTATGTTTACTATGGTTCTTTTAATGCTTACCCACCATCAGCATTACTTTCAACAGTTTTAATCTTATTAAAAAAATATTATTATAAGAAAAAATTAGTGAAACATTCCTTTCTAATTTTATTTAGTAAGAAAGGTCCAAGATGTTTTTTTTATTAGCTAAGGTCCCTCAACATTTTCACAAAGAAAATTCAACTCAGAGAAATTTTACCTGCTTAGAGAAATTTTGCCCGATTCAAAGAAATTTCAACATTGACTCAGACAAATTTCTTTGAGTTCACAAAGAAATTGTGAAATTTCTCTGGTATGATTACTATGAAAATTGAAATTTCTCTGAGTCGAGTGAAATTTCTCTAAGTCGAATTTTCTTTTTGAAAATGTTGAGAAACCTTAATTACTATGAAAATATTATATATCATTTATCTTATAAAAATTTTAATATCAGGGACCTTAAAAAAATTCCCTCTGTTATAATTATATCAAATTTTTAGAGTTAATTATATTTTATTCAAACTTTAAGACCTAGACCTAACCGAACCAGTTACACTGCTAGTTCAAACATTTATCTCACATGAGGTGAGTTTGTCAACTATTGTGAGAACGGTTATGGAACCAAAGCATTATTACTTTGCAAATTAAGTAGAATATTACTTTTCAATAATTGGGGATAAAAGACTAGACGCTTAAAGCAAATTCGGATAAGAGCCAAACGAACAAGTGTTGCTGATATGTATATGTATAGACCCCATGACATCGATGCTGCATGAGGTTCACATATTATTTGCTCCAAACTGTCAAGTCTCTTTGTTTACACTCTTAGGCTGTATTTTGTTTATGAATTTGGAGAGAAATTTGAAAAGAAAAATTGTATTTCATTTATATTTCATCTATCAAATCTCTTTTCAAATACATGAAATAAACATAGTATTAGGCTCTGTTTAATTCTTAGAACTATTTTTTTTTTTTAAAAAATGATTTATAGCTCGAATATTAACCCCCGAATGGCCCGTATGTATTGGTACCTCTCTCTTCATTTTGGACTCACGCGCACATAGAACTTTCTTTCATTTCTATCTCTTTTAGACCCAAAGTCTCCGAAATTGTTCTCTTTAAACCAGGATTAGTGCAAGCAGCTAATTGCGTACAGTGATGGTCTAATTTTTGTTTCTCCAATAACACACACAAAGAAAAAAAAAAAAAAAAACAAAGAAAAAGAAACAACGTTGAGGTCATTCTTTGTAAATGATACCCTAAAACATGACAGTCATCATCTTTCACGATTCAATCAATGGGTCAGTCGTTCTGCTTTCTCATTTTGTTCACTGTGCAATCTAGTTATTGTATACAATGAAGAACATCTATACTTTCCACCATAAAAGATTTTGGTATGATTTTATCACTATATTCAGTCTAAAATTCAATCTCATCAAAACTCATTTTCCACCAAAATCATACAAACTGTTTTTCTATTCTATTGCGAACTTTCAACAAACACCTACTGTCACACCCAAACTTGCCTCTATAAGTTTGGCGTCATAACCGGTCAGTAATCTGATATTACCAAAGGCCTTGCTATATAATCATAAATAATCGGGGCTTGCAGAAGCAATAGACAAAAACACCAATAGTCCAATGAGCTGTGCATCTATATGAATAAATATGTACATGCAAAAACGTTAATTTACCCACTTACATTATATAACGTATAACATAATATATTATACAAAACATATGCACGGGTCAAAGGTGTACGTCAAAATTAAAAGCTTGACAGTGGCTTTCCAGGCCTAGCCCCAACTCGGAGGCACACAAAACGACTCAGTAGGCTTCAGAACAGTGAGTCGCCTAAACACCTTTCTAGGCTTATCCTCCAAAACGCTCACCTATACATTTATATATAAAAACAATAAGCTAAAGCTCAGTGAATAACATTAAAGTAAAGGGGTTAGTGAACGAATTTCAAATATATCTTATCTGTAGAATAAATCATGACACAATAATTCATATTAGTTTCATATCAAAACGTAACATAATGGGACATCCCTCAAGACATAACACATAACGTCTTCCGACTAGAATAATCGGTTTCAGATACCAATTAAACACATATCACCACAATAAAGTGGCTAACGAGATCTCGTATCATATGTATGTTATGGACCCACACTAATGTGCCGTCCCCCATGACTTGGGACTATCCCTGAATGCCATAATAGATTCGCAAATAGGAAGTTTGTTCACAATATCAAAATACTATTCAAAAAATCATAATTGATCATATATAGTTAAAACATATTTCACATCAACATATCTTTACAAAAATGTTACTCACAGTGGATTTCCAAATTTGGTTGTTCGGTCTTTGATCTTGACCTACAAATACAAACATTCATAGCACAATTTCTCAATACACATCGACATCGAGTCATTTAGTTGATTCTTAACTTTATTTAGTTATCTATTACTTGTTCGTTCAGTTATTTCTATTTTTCTTTTAATTTCTTTCATGCTCATGAGATGTTAATGGATGTAAATGACATGTGAAAATTATGTAAATGAAGGTTCGGATGTCAGAAAACGGAAAGAAAACAAAATCGGAAAAACTGCCCAGTTGAGTTACACGTGCAGTGGCCTTAGCCGCACGAGCGGTGGAACTTCAGAATACAATTTTGGCTAAACCAAGGTTGGTCGCTCGAGTGGTGGCCCAGGCCGCTCAAGCAGTCTGGATAAAAAACCAGCCCGAAAATCTACTCAAGTGTTGGAACTCAATCTTTACAAAACCAACCTCAAATTCATGAAAATCAAGGCCTAAAACTCATGAAAACAACTTGAATTAGCCACCTTTCACTTGGAACATAAATCATAACTATAAATCAAACTCACTGTTCCAAATATAAGATCAAACTCTTAAATTGAAATGTAAAATCATAACACATGCACTATTGGGTCCCCAACTCAAAATCCATGGCGATTTCCTCTCAAATTAAAGAACCATGTGAAAAGTAAATATGTATGCACAAGAATTTCATGACCTTATGCCAAGTATGCCAAGATCTTGAGCTCTTTCTTACAATTCACTTTTTGAACTCATGAGAGTTCTAAACAATAATTTACACCATGAAACTGCTTAACTTGTTAGATATCTAGGGTAATACAACTTAGATGCATGAAATTAGACGATAAATCTTACCTTTGATGGTTTAATTGGTGAAGATTTAGCTTAATCACCTTTTCTTCTTCTTCTTCTTCTTCTTCTTCTTCTTCTTCTTCTTCTTGTTTCTCTCTTTCTCTAGAACTCTTTCTCCCCCTCCAAATGTTTTGAGCTCTTTATTGATAAGGATGAGCTCAACTCTCATATATACATATTAGTGTATAAGTGAAGCCAAACATGACTTAGCGAATCAAGCGAAATCAATTTTTAATTAAACTTCTCAAATGGCTCTAAAAATTCCCATTAGCATATCCATGCGCTCAATTTCAGTTTCTGAACCCATTAAGGTCATCAATTTTAGTTCCGAAATTGTAGCCCCAACAGATATTTTCCCAATTCAGACAGATATTTCCAAATTAAATCATATTACCTCATAATTCAAGCAAGATAATTGTGATATGCATTTTGGGGCCGTTACACCTACAATGCATCAATTCAAAAAAATTGGCCACACATCCAAAACAAAAAAAAAAATGCTTTAGCCTTTTGCAATTGAATGAGCAGAACGATGAATCAGAATGAATTATTATCATGAAGATTCAAACTAGAAATCAAAACACAAAAAAAAAAAAAAAAAATACAAAAAAATACAAAAAAATACAAAAAGCAAAAAAATAGAATCAACATCCTATACGAGCGAGAATAAAACCTCCAAGCATAAGCGCAATCGTATCGTCCATATACGAGTGCACAACATCGTCGGCGATGGAGATTTCGAGGAGAGGTGGATGGTGGTCTACCCAGGTTGGTGGTCAACTATGATCGTTAGTAAACACCTAAGTCGGTCGCTCGACTTCAGAGCAAACTAGAATAGTGTTCCTCTCTCTCTCTCTCTCTCTTCTTCTTTTTCTTTCTTTGTTTTGTAAATGCGTGGGTTTCATGCATAGTTGAAGGATCTGGGCCAAAGCTATAACATGGAATTCCAACACATTCGGGCCATTCGGGGTAGGGAAAATTCGAGCTACCTAGAAGAACTGTAAAAAAAATTAGGCAAACTAGGCCTGTAATCTATATATTTTTGTCACTGTGTCATTTTGCTTCTTAAATTTTAATTAACTTAATTTTAACCGTGAATTTATAATTTCTTCTCAATCTAGTGTGATTGATTACAATTGTTAGCATATATATATATATATATATATTTTATAAATGAAAAATACATATATATAAACGGCATGTTTCATGTTGTTTTTAGGGATGAAGTTATAAACTTACTTAACTCAGTGAGTTGATTTCAATAAATTTGGTAATTATTTTTTTTGTCGAAAACCTTAAAGATGTTATTAATTGAACTAAATTGACACAAAATTTGAAATTAATGATCAAAATTGAATCAATTGAGCATGGAGGTTCAAAATGACGTAAAGAGCAAAATGTAGAAATCATCGATGCAATTTGCCTAATATTTTTTCTTGATCAGGAATTTTTTTTTTTTAATTATGAAAATTGAGTTAAAATTACAATAGGCTCTTTCAAATATGGTGGCATGTCAAAACGAATTTGGCACATTGGAAACATCACATTTAATAAAGGGTAAATTACAAATATATCTCTAAGGTATACTTAAATTATAGATTGCTTCTAGTGATTTAGAAGATTATAAATAACCCGTTATAAGAATTTTTTATTTAATAGAATTAATTAAAAAAAATGAAATTCATGACTGTTTTTCTGTATAATAATAAAATTACATAAATTATTAATTGAAATATATTTATAATATCATTAAAAATTATTAATTGATTTGATGATTTATTGATAAAAGAGGCCATTTATTATTATGAAATTAAAAACTTTAGTGAGTGAAATGTAATTTTTAAAATGATAGTGGACGATTCATATTTTATGTAAATCGCAGAAGGTATATTTATAATCTACTTTTTAATAAAAGAGGAAGGATTGACTCTAGTCCATAATTTGGATCAGGGCACTATCGGAGTCCATGAGGCCCACCACGTGTAAATAACGTTCCCAATGAAATTTTCATCTTACCATTTTTCTTGATAAAAAAACACCTGTGTTGTTTACTTTAATTTTCAAAAATTATTTTCTCGCCTTTTTTTTTTTTCTTTTTTGTGTGTTTTTTTTGTGATTTTTAAAAAATATTTTTTACATATTAGTTTATTCTTAAGTGTATTTAGAAAAAAATTTTAAAAAAAATTAAAAAAAAGACCAAAATATTAAAAAAAAAATTAAAAATGACCAAAATATAAAAAAAAGAATTCAATAAAAATAAAAACAAAGCAAGAACTCATAAAGCAATTTTAAAAATTAAACCAAACAAGGTGCTAGGTTTTGTAATGAATAATAAAATGACATTAATGCAACTTTTTTTCTGAGTACATTGCTGCAACATTTATGATTTGAAATTATAAGGATCTTTAATCCATGCCAAAACATCAATGGTAGGTCCAAGCTCACTCATATCAACCATGTCAATGCCAGACCACAAAATTATACACATCAATTATCCATACTTCGATATTAACATACATGCGCTCTCAACATGCCAGCATCAGCATGACGATTTGGAGAAGGCGGAGCTTTGTTTTTGTATCATGATTATATATGAAGAAAAGTTATTACTAATACAAGAAGAAGAAGGAGATTACAGAGGGGTGAGTGAGTGGAAAGAAAAGGTGAAATTTGTGGGCTTCCATATCTTGAAAAGCTTATTTAGGTTTATTGGAAGAAAAATCACATGAATGATGGTTTGGATAACTAAAAGAGAAAGTGAGAGAAAAAAAAGTGTAGTGCAAGGCTTCTTCCGTCTTGAACATGCATGCCCACTTTCTTTTCTTTTCCCTTATATTTATCTCTTCTTTGGAATCTCTTTTTGATTGATGGGGGTAGAAAGAAATCTAAGAAATGATTTCACTCGTGAGCGACCTAATCAAAAGACCTAGATATATATATATATATATATATTTTGAAAAAAAAAAATATTTGTTTTATCAATTCATATGCAATTATTTATAATAGAAAGAGAATAAAATTTGAGCAATCATAGTTCAACAAATAGTCTAACAAAGAGTCACATAATGTGAAAGTAATAAACAACGCAACATAAGAGAAAAATTAACAATTTTTACATTTAGTGAGAATGGATCGCCTGACCTTTCAAATAGAAATATATAAAGTCGGTCGATTGAATTATCTCATGAACTGATTATATATTTAGTGTTGGTGAAGTAAAAATTAGTACGAAGTCTATGATAATAAATAATGGGACTATCGAAAATGGTGTAAACTTTTCTCTATTTTTCCAAATTCTAAATATTTTTGTCTCTTGTCATAAAATACTAATAGTTATTAGATCATGTGAAAATATCAAACTGTAAAAATCTTGCAACATGATTATTCATATTTTCAATTCAACAACTATAAATATTTTGAAATTAGAGGATGAAAATATTTGAGACAAATGATCCGTCTTGTTGAGAAGTGCTATATAATGAAGTGCTCTCTTAGGTCATACGATAATGTATAAATTGTTCGTCTTTTACCTTACTTGTAGCTGAATCAGAGAGCATCACTTGATTGATGAGATCAATTGAATTTGGTTAGTAATTACGGCTAATAACATAGGATGCCATATATGACTCATAAGATACTAAAATATCTGAGCATCTAGCAGGAAATTATGATGTTTGTTGGTGAAATACATCTCAGTTTTTAGTGTTCTAATATTGTGTTTGGTTGAAAGATTTGAAAATGAATTTGGAAAGAGAAATAGAAAAAGTAGGTGAAATGTAAATAAAATATATTTACATTTCACCTAATTTCACACATATTTTCTCTTTTCCTATCCAAATCCCTCCCTAAATCTTCCAACCAAACACAACGTATCAAAAGTGAATGCAAACCAAAATGGCAATGATTTGAGAAAACACAGATATGGGGAGTTGATGACCGTATTCTAGACTATGTTTGGTTCATAAGTTTGAGTCAGGATTTAAAAAGAAAAAAAATATATATAAAAAATATATGAAATGTAATTATATTTTATTTATAAACTCTTTTTTTTTTTTCTTTCTTTTCTAAATCTCTACTTAAATTCATGAACCAAACACGTTTTTTTTCTTTTCTAAATTTCTATTTAAATTCATAAACCAAACGCAACATTAGTTCTAACTTTTAGCTAAACAAATGCCAAATGACTAGAAGTCAAAATAAAAAAAAGTTGACAAAATTCAAAGAAAGATCAATGCCGACACTTCCAGATTCGGGTAATAATAAAAATTTAAAAATTAGAATTGTTTTGAAAATTAACAATTTTAATTAATTTTTTTTATGAAAATACGTGAAAAAAATAAAAAGAATAATTAATTTTTTATAATAAATTTTTTATTTTTTTGACTAAAAAAAATTAGTTCCCTATCTTGCCCTCAAATTAAAAAAAGACCAAATATATATATATATATATATTTAGTTCAGATTTATTTAAAATATAGATATTACTATACTAATATTGAAAACCACACCGACAAAACCTGTTGCGGTTTTCACTAATCCTAAGCAACCCTTTTTAATTTCTTCGCTTATGAGGATAATCTTTCTTGGTATACTTAAATTTATTTATTAATTTTGAAGTTCGAATAAAATCTTTGACGTTCACTTTTCTCTCGAGTGCTGATTTGTTTTCAGTTCATTACCCTTTGCTCATTCCTAATTTTTCTATCAAATTCTGATCTCCGTACAAATCACCAGCTAAAAGCTTTTTTTTTTTTTTTTTTTATCGGAAAAAAAGGGGATCAACGGTGGAGGTCACGCCCCCCGTGGGCCCTAACCCCGGGGTAACCGGTTGCCAGCTAGGAATTAACCCCCACCAAGTGGGGGACCCACCACCAGGGCACCAATAGAGGGCGCAGCACGCAATGAGCCTGTGAACGAGGGAGTAAGGACAAATCACCAGGGTTGGTGGCCTGGTGGAGGATGCAAGAGTTCCACAGTGTGACCTGTGTTCGATTCTGGGAGGCATTTGTAATCTCAGTGGAGAGCTCGCCCTTTACTCCCCTCGTTCCTGGGCTCGGCTGCGGCGCGTGTTTGCCCTCCATTGGTGCCCTGGTGGTGGGTCCCCCACTTGGTGGGGGTTAATTCCTAGCTGGCAACCGGTTACCCCGGGGTTAGGGCCCACGGGGGGCGTGACCTCCACCGTTGATCCCCTTTTTTTCCGATAAAAAAAAAAAAAAAAAACCAGCTAAAAGCTTGAGCACAACATTATGCCGTTTTTGATTCATAGATTTGAATCAGAATTTAAAAAAAAAAAAAGAAGATAAAATATAATTATATTTTATTCATTTTTTATTTTTTTTTCCAAGCCCACTAAATATATAATACTTGTTAGTCTAAATACAGATGATTATTCAATAATTTAGGAGTACAGTCACGTGATACACTATGATAGTATGATTGATGAAAAATGTGAATTATTAATTATTTGTGTTTAGTGATTGAAGAATATTAATGTCATAATGAATGATGATTGTTGAGGGAGTAAGGTCAAGTAGTATTCCAGAACTATTCTATAATTTTCCTCAAAGTATCTTGTATAATTCACTTTTTTCAATTCCAATACATTAGGTATATGATTAGATATTTTGACTCAATTCATATTTACTAGTTGCATATGTTGCCTTCAATAGTTAGGCAAAATATATTTAATCCTTGTGATCATTTCTCTTCATCTTTGTTATTTACGTGACATTCTATAAAGTTAATAGTATTTAAATAAATAACTAAAATAAAAAAGCTTGATTATAGTAGAAACATGAAAAAGTTGACAGGAAAAATAAAATGTATATTTTATAATAATGTTTAAATAAGGTGGAATGTCTACTAACAATAGAGATGCTTTAAATCCCTACCCAAATTCATACACTAAAAAAAATAAATAAATAAATAACCCAACACATGGTGGGAAAAAAATACAGATTAATGATGAAGTTTACAAATTTTAATTATTAAAATTACAAATTTTTTCATTGGTATGTAATTATTTTTGAAAGACCCACTTGATTTGTAAATTCTCCCAAAAACATTCACATAAATCTTGTTTTTATTTTTCAAAAAACACTTTTCAAAAAATTCTACTTTTTTATTTTTCGTGTTTTTTTGTTTTTACTGAATTTTTTTAATATTTTAAGTAATTTTTTTATTTTTTAGACACACCTAATATAAATATACTTAAAAAGTAAAAAAATTGTAAAAAAAATCTTTTAAAAATTCATTAAATACCAAAAATATAAAAAAAATACAAGAATTCAGTACATTTTTTTTGTATTTTTTTGTATTTATTAATTTTTTAAAATATTTTTTTACAAATTTTTTACTTTTTAGATACATCTAAGTAAAGTGCATCTAAAAAAGTAAAAAAAATGTTTAAAATTTTAAAAATATTCACTAAAAACAAAAAAAATACGAAAACTAAAAAACTCAATTTTTAAAAAATTTAATTCGAAAACTCAAACCAAACACATTACATATGAAAAAGTAGAATTCGTCATAATAAATAAATAAATAAATCAGTTGATTAAAGTATTAGTGTGTTCGTGTTTGGAGTTTACTTCTCTTCTTTCTTTTTTTCTTCTTCTTCTTCTTCTTTTTTAAACTAATTTTTTATTTAAAATTTTCAAAAATCTCTGGATTATTCAAAAAGAAAAAAAGTAAAAAGAAAAAGAAAAAGAAAAAAAAAATAGTTGGCTTTTTTTTATTTTTTATTTTACTTTTTAGATTCATTTACATAAGATAGGCAGTAATTCATTTGTTTTGACGTAGATGTTTTTCTCAAAAATATTTTACTTATTTTTTGCTATTTGGTTGAACAAAAACTAAATAAAATATTTTTTTAAGGAAATATTTTTGCATCATTTTCTTAAAAATGACTTACCTTTAAAAATTTTACAAGTCAATTTTTACAAAATTAACACTTACTCACTGCCTTTTTAACAAATTTAGCTTTTTTAGCTCAATAAAAAGTAATAAATGAAATTTTATTGAATCAAAAATTTTCTTTTAAACAATAAAATATTCTTATTTTAAGTGTCAACCAAACTCTGAAAAACAAAAGTAAAAATACTAATTTTTTTGTGTAAAATATTTTATATCAAAACAAACAAAAGAAACCTAAAAATAATTTTTTTGATGCTATAAACTAAGATTTTAAAAATTAGACTAGACCGACCGATCCAACGTCCAGATATACCTCAGAACCGTTTTATTTTGAGAATCGACCTGCTTTCTAAAAATCGGATAAACACAGTTAAAAACGGCCGGACCATGCGCGCACGAAGAAGCTGGCGCAAGGGTGCGAAAAAAGTGTGCCCTAAGAATCAAACTAATGAACCTCAAGGTTAAAGTAATTTGCTTGATCCCACTAGGCTGCAACTCCTCCTTACAATTATGTTGTACTTACATATTATTTATTGTTTGAATCTATTTATTATTAATTGATGATGTTGCTGATCCAAAGGAAGGTGAGTCGGGCAGACCCACACTTCCTACACCTTTCACCAGTCACTGAGCTCGCTGGTGTGCCTGCAAAAATATCCAACAGGGAATGGGAGTCCCACAGCGAACCCTCCGACGATTGAGTTAGAAGAGAGGAGATTGATGGTGTGGAGAGATGGAGAGAATAAGGATAGAGAATTTAACCTTTGACGTGTCTTGGAAGCCTCCTTATATCCTTTGTCCATTATTTCTTTGTCCACTCCCGACCTGTCGTGTTGGTTGAAAGTCTATACTCTAACTTGCATTGTTCATGGTGAGGTTGCCCGTTCCGACATGAAGGGATTATCGTATTTAATGCTGTAGGAACCTCATTAATGGTTGATATGTGGTGCAATAACTCTACAGGATTTTTGTCTGCTTATGTGGCTGGTTCCCTTATTGACAAGTGTTTAGGTGCTATTGGTTATTGGTGTAACGTTGGGTTCTCAATGGTGTTGGGCTTTAGTGTTTGAACCATAAATTGGGCTTTAAGTGGTGGGCCAAAACCTTCTCCGTGCTCAACCATCTTTTTTGCTGTCGGCTCTCCTCTTAGTCGGTCACCGTGCTTGACCCTCCTTTTTGCGATCGGCTCTTCTCTCGGTCGTTCTTCGCGCTCGACCCTTCTTTTTGCGGTCAGCTCTTCTCTCGGTCGTTCTCCGTGCTCGACCCTCATTTTTGCGGTCGGCTCTCCTCTCGGTCGGTCATCGCGCTCGACCCTCCTTTTTACGGTTGGCTCTCCTCTCGGTCGGTCTTCTCGCCCGACCCCCCCTTTTCGCGGTCGGCCCACCTCTCGGTCGGTCTCCGCGCTTGACCCCATTCGCGGTCGGCCCACCTCTCGATCGGTTTCCGTGCTTGGCCCCCCTACACACCCCCCATCTTTCTTCTTATTCCCTTTGTGAGACTAAAGTTGCACTTGGGAATGGGGGACTACTGACAGAAGCTTTTGGCCCACCACTTAGAGCCTAATTCATGGTTCAAACACTAAAACCCAACACCATTGAGAACCCAATGTTGCACCAGGAACCAATGGCACCTAAACACTTGTCAAGAAGGGAACATCCACGTAATCAGACAAAGATCCTAGAGAATTATTGCACCACACATCAACAATTGATGGGGCTCCTGTAGCATTAAATGCGATAACCCCTTTACGTCGGAACGGGCAGCCTCACCGTGAACAATGCAAGCTAGAGTATAGACTTTCAACCAACACGATAGGTCGGAGTAGACAAGGAAATAATGGACAAAGGATATAAGGAGACTTCCAAGACACGTCAAACGTTAAATTCTCTATCCTTATTCTCTCTCTCTCTTTCCACACCATTAATCCCTCCTCTTCTAACTTGATTGTTGGAAGGTCCGCTGGGGGACTCATATTCCCTACTGAATATTTTTACAAGCACACCAACGAGCTCAGTGACTGGTAAAGGGTGTAAGAAGTGTGGGTCTGCCTGACTCACTCTCCTTTGGATCAGCAACATCATCATTAACTAACAATTTTACAAACAATATTAAATATAAAAATATATTTGATAAATATATTTATGTAAATATATATATATGTATATATTAAAATACAACCATATTAAAAGTGGTATGATAATATAACAATTATGTCAACTTTGAATTTTATTTAAATTTAGTAAATATATATTTTATATTTTTTTCAAATATCATATATAATTAATATATTTTACAAACAATAGATATAAATGTATTTATATAATTGTATGTGTATCTTAAAATTTAAATAAATGTATTTTAATTGTTATATTATTATTAAGTCTTATTTTTAATATATTTATAAAATAATTATGATATTACTGTTTGATTTCAGTTTAACTTAACAGTTGAATCGGTAATCTGTTCATTTGAATTTATTTTTTTTTCGATTTACTCATCGGTTCAATTTTTAAAATATTTGTATAATCTTGAAAAGATATCATAAAATAAAAAAAACATTATTAAGTGTATACCAAACCCACATTTATTGAAAGATCATGCGGCATTGCATCGAGTCTAGATCACATATATTGATTATTGAATTTCGGTGGGCCAAATCTTCCATCGTACATACGCGGAGATTTCATACTTTGGCACCTATTTCTCAACCACCACTCCTGTTTAACGCGCTAAAAGAACCAATCGCCACGCAAAATGTGATTAACGGTCGAATGGAGCGTCTGTCTAGGCTAAGGGGGTGGATTATAGGCGTGGATTATAGAGGTAATTATAATTTATTTTAATTTAAAAATTTACGTCATATTATTTGGTGTAGTTTATAATTTTTTAGGAAAAAATAGCTTAAATAAGTTAAATTTTTTTTGATTATTTAGAAGTTGAAGAATGGATACTTTTGATTTTTGCTTTTTGATTATCAACTTTTAACTTACAATAAGTTATACCAAACCGTACCTAAGGATGATGTGTAGACGGATCCCGTATATCTAACTCCGACTTCTACTTAAATATACTTATGAGAGTTCAAGTCTAAATTTAATTCAAAGAATTTCAAATAGAGTCAAATTATCTAAATTCAATCACAAAAGAGTTATTTTTAATTGTCTTAAACTAATTAATATTTTAAATAAAAATATCTTAAAAAATACAAATATGAAATTTAATAAGAAAATTTGATTGAGTTACATGTACCAGGGAAAAAAAAAATTACATTGTAATATGATTTCATTTAAACAATGAGAAAATAATTAATAATTAATAATATTTTAATTTTATTCTATATAATTTATATATATTACTAGTATTAGTTGGATTATTCAAGTTGTGAGAACTTTTGCCCAGGCCTTGTTTGAATTTAATTTGAGCTGACAAATTGTACCTAAAGTTTCTCTTGTTGGAGATCATTTATTTGTGGATATGGATAATAAAGGGATTGGATATCTTGGGATTAATTGTCCTGGACATCCAATGTTGGGACTATTTACTACCTCAAACTATTCTTATCTAGTGTTTGGATGAATTCAAATTTGAAATGTGATCAGATGACTCTCAGACATTTATTATTTCTAAATTTATCTTTAAAATTTTAATTTATTGTAGTAAGATTTTGCCCCAGTGTATAATACAATCTTCAATTATTTATTTTTATGTAGAAATGTACAATTATTTTAACTGCGTTACCACACCAGTTAATAAAAGGGAAAAATATAAATAAATCTCAAGTTTAGATAGCTTGAATCATATACTCCTACAATTTTATTTTGTAGACTGAAAGGTCCCAAGTCAATATTATTTACACTTAAGCTCACGAATATAACGCGTGGATTGACTGTTTGAAAAGGTAAATTGGGCGTTTAGGTGATGTTGTAGTTACCAAAATGCCCAAAACCATAATATATCAATTTTTTCCTTTTCCCTCCATTGCGAACAAAATGGAAGCTAAAAAATTGGAACTTCAACGTTCCCTTGTGGATGTTGTAGTGTTGATACTCATTTTGTGTGAGTTGGACACTGGATTTGGCAACGTTGCACCTAGCGTTCTTTATTCCCCAAATAACATTACAGAACCCCTTCAAAATCTCAGAAAATCCAAAAACCCCTTTTAGCAAATTTATAGAGGTGAAGTAGTGACATCTAGGAGTGCGATTAACGTTGTCGATATAACATTGGCGCTTTCACATCAACCCGTCGACAGCAGCGTTGATCATGTATTGGTGCGATGACAACATGTATGGGTGTCTTCAATGTTAGTTTGGTTGTTTGTGGAATAACATGACATCAAGGTCGATACTTGAAATGAGATGTTTAAATGGTGCGTAATGTGGGGTTTTTGGTGATGTTGTTAACATCGTGGTTTTGGGGGTTACTAGTGATACCAAATGTAATGTTGTGCTTGTACGTAATGTAACAGATGCATGGTGTTTTAGTTAATGTTTGTATGATTGGTTGGGTCTCGTGTAATGTTATTATTTTCTCGGGTGTGGGGGCTATCCGTGATTACAAATGTGATGTTTTGCATGTATATAATGTCACGGACGCATTGTTTTTATTTAATGTTGTTATGATTGTTTGGATCTCTTGCAATGTTAGTATTGTTGGGGGCAGTGGGAGGATAACATCAATAATATAACACCAAGTAGGTAACATCAACAATCTCCACAACCACTCTATGAAATCTGGGCGATTATTCAGTATTCCTAGAGTATCGACACGTGGTGCTCCATAAGGTTTTGATTGATAGAAAGGGGTAGGGGCCTACGATTTATGTTAGGAATAGGGAAACAACATGGTACTAAGTAATTAGTGATTGACTTGGAGTATGGTCATGTGGTGTTCCGCGATTATTAAATAATTTCCAATGAAATCCCTAAAAAAATAAAAATGTTAACCATATCTTATCCACATATACCCAAATTCCAAAAAAAATCAAAATCAAATCTCAAATAAGGATAAATAAGTAAACTTATCAAATCAATAATACATAATACAAATAAAAAGAACTAATTAATTTATAAAAAAAATATATATATAAAACTAAATATGTAGCACCTGTATTCTTCAAAGCTTATGGGAAAGTGTATTCAAATCCTTTATTTTTATTTTGGAAATTTTTGGTGTTGTTATGGATTGGTTTTGGAGAAGTATAATCCGATTTAAACTTGTTCGGTTTGGTTGTTCACACTTATTCTTGTCAAAAGTTCATTGAAGACTTAGAAATTCCATTCTAGGGTCGACACCAGCCTTCCTAAGGGTCGACCCTTACCTGTTGGTGAAGTTTCTAGGAGTGTTGCTGAAAAAATAAGGTAGACACCAGACTGGGGAGGGTCGACCCTCTTATGTCTGTGTGTTAGTTGCTGGAAAATAGGGTAGACACTAGACTGGGAGGGTCGACCCTCTTATGTCTGTGTATTAGTTGCTGGAAAATAAAGTCGACCCTATCCTGTCTAAGGGTTGACCTCCCTTGCTTGTGCAGATTGTCTTTTCTACCTAAAGGGTCGATCTACGACCCCTGCGTGTTTTGTTTTCCAGATTTTTGAGGTCTGAATGGGCCCTATCTAAGGGAGTTTTTGGGCCTATTATTTTATTTGACCTTAGGGCTTTTCCTCACTACTATAAATAGGCCTAAACCATTTTTTCTTTCATGATTTTCCTCCCATTTTTCCTCTTGAACCGTGATTTCTCACTTCTCTCTCTAAAATCCAAACTTTTTCACTTAAATCTCTAGATCTTCTCATCTAGAGTGATCTTTTCACCTTGTGAGATAAAAGTGTAGAGCTTGTCAAGGGCTTCGTTTTGATCCGAGAAAAAAGTGGTTTCGTCACCACCGACTTTTGAGCTTTCTCTCTTCTCTCTCATCTAAGCTTGAGGTAGAGATGTTCTACTCTTTAATATGAGTTTTAACCTTGATATTTGTCATTTTTGTAAAAATGGTGGAGTTGGGAAGTTTGGGTGAAGTTAGGGTTTGGATTCGAATTTTTGAGATAGGGGTTTTCTATTTTGGGCTCCATATATATATGTGAGGTCTTGAAAATTGGGTTATCTATGTATGAATGGTGAAATTGAGTCTTGGGGGTTGATATTTGAAAAATGGGGAGATTTGCCCTAATATGAGTTAAATAAATTATTGGTATAAATAATGAAATTGTTATGAGAAATATGAAATTGAAAGAATGCACAAATGAGATGTGTAGTTGGATTCGATAAATCACTCATCTATGGGAAATATGATAAATTATCTATTTGTTAGATTTATTTATCTATTTAGAAATAACTGCTTTAAGCTATCGGTGGAGGATAGCTATGATTGTTTTAGAAATTGCATGTGAATTAGGTGAATTGAAATTAATCAATTGGATTATATCATTGGATATGACGGTTGGATTAAACCATTGAATATGTGATTTGATTGGTCATTGTATATGACAACGTATTTAAATACATTGTATATGTATCATTGTTTGGGAGGAGATATGGAATGGACTCCATTGATAATTAAGTTGGCTGGAGTGTCCAGGGGTAAAAGTCTCGAAATCTTATATATTTATGGGTGCCAGTTCCCTTGGACGTGGTTTAGTAAAATGGCAAGAAATAAAAGTATTGGATTTGATGAATGTATTGAATTGTGAACCATTGAGTTGTAGTCTCATATTGATTGCTTGATAATAATGAATTTGGCTAATTGATTTACCCGAAATGATAAAATGAAAATGAATTGAGATATTGGCTATCTATATTGAATGACCTTGAAAAGAATATGTGTTGGTTAAGAATGTTGTACATTTATCTGATGCTCATATTTTAGTTAATTCTCATGTATGGTTTAGCACAACTCTACTGGGTTTTGGCTCACCCTATTTGGGAAACCATTTTCAGGTACAGTTGACATGCTACCTCCAAGGACATAGTTTGGGAGGCTTAGAGGCTAAAGGCTCTACTTTTGTGATTTCATTTTTGTGTTTATATGTCTTCTTTTAAGCTGAGGGCTTTAATTGTAAAGAGCTTCTGAGTTTCTTTTTTGTCGTAACCAAGTGATTACTTGGAAAGATGTAAGCCCTTAGGTTATTTATTTTGTTGTTCTAAATTAGAGTTACATGCTATAGTTGCAAGATGAATATTTATGAAAGTGTAATGCATGTGATATCTTTTGTAATTTTAATTCTGATGAATGAAAATATAACATTTCTATTATGTCTCTAGACCTTATGAATGGTTGATTTGTATGATTTTTTTGAGGGCTTTACAAAATAGATCAACATTTCCTCAAATAAAATTTATGAGTAATTTTTTCTTAATAAAACTCATAAGTTAATAACAATAATAATATTACTTAGGGTCTGTTTGGTAACATTTACGTTTTCAGTTTATATTTACAAAATTTTTATAAATTAGTTTTTGTTTATTTTTAAAAAAACATAAACTAAAAAGCCGTTTAGTAATTGACAAAATGTTAAAAAAAAAAAAAAAAAAAAAAAAAAAAAAAAAAAAATAGCAAGTGGCGTGGCGCGGTGGTGGAAAGTGGTAACGGTGGGTGGTGGGTGGTGGCAGATGGGTGGTGGTGGTGGTGGTGGTGGTGGTGGTGGGTGGGTGGGTGGGTGGGTGGGTGGCGTGGTGGTGGGTAGTAGCGAGTGGGTGGTGGTGGTGGATGCTGGGCGATGGGTGGCGGTGGCGGTGGCAGGTGGGTGGCGGATGACAGGTGGTGGTGGGTGGTGGCGGGTGGGTGGTGGTGGCAGGTAGGTGACGGGTGGTGGTGGCGGGTGGTGGGTGGTAGCGAGTGGGTGGTGGTGGTGGTGGTGGCGGCGGCAGCGGCAAGTGGTGGGTGGTGGCAGAAGGTGGGTGGTGGGTGGTGGTGGACGGGTGGTAGTGGTGGGTAGGTGGTGGGTGGTGATGGTGGGTGGATGGGTGATGGTGGTGGGTGGTAGCGAGTGGGTGGTGGTAGTGGTAGTGGTGGTGGCAAGTAGGTGGCGGATAGCAGGTGGTGGTGGGTGGTGGCAGGTAGGTGGCGGGTGGTGGTGGTGGTGGTGGTTGGCGGGTGGGTGACGGTGGCCGAGTGGTGCATGGTAGCAGTGAGTGGTGGTGGTGGTGGTGGGTGGTGGGTGGCGGTGTGGTGGGTGGTGGTGGTGACATGTGGGTGGTGGATAGCGGTGGTGGCGGGTAGGTGGAGGTGGTGGTGGTGGGTGGGTGGGTGGGTGTGGTGGCGGGTGGTGGCAGTGGGTGGTGGTAGGTGGTGGTGGCGGTGGGTGGCGGGTGGGTGATGGGTAGTGGTAGCGGGTGGGTGGAAGGTGGCTGGTGGTGGCAGGTGGTGGATGGTGGTAGCAGGTGGGTGGTGAGTGGTAGTGGTGGGCGCTGGATGGTAGTGGCGGTTGGACGGGAGGTGGTGGTGGTGTGTGTGTGTGAGAGATGGGTTCTTGATGGCGAGTGGGTGATAGGTGGGTGGTGGGCGGTGGTGGGTGGTGGTGTCGAGTGGTGGTGGCGGAAGACGGTGGTAGAAAATGGTGGCGGGTGGTGGCTAGTATTGAGTGGTAAAAAAAAAAAAAAGCTGAAAACTCAAAACAGAAACATATTTTTTGAGTTTACATTTTTTGATCAAATTTATAAACTGAGACCATTAATTTTTAAATCAAACATTTACCAAACAAGTTTTTATTTAAATTTTTAAAATTTTTATAAATATAAATAGAAATTTGAAAATATACGTGTTATCAAACGACACCTTACTAATTGAATTATAATTTAGGGAAAATTACACAAATAGTCCCTACAGTTTGGGGCTTGTGTCACTTTGGTCCTCGACTTTTCAATTGTGACACATTTGACCCTGAATTTTGAATCTTGTTTCAAATAAGGACAATTGAATATATAATTAGATTTTTCAAGGGTAAAATTGTCAATTTGATAAAATATAAACTAATTTGACAAAAATAAATGTCAAAGCAAATATTTTTGAATTTTTAAAAATTATTTCTACCTACTAAAAATAAAATTATGTAAAATTGATAAATCTTTTCGACATTTATTTATTTTTTTACCAAATTAATTTTTATTATGTGTTTGAATGATGATCATGTAAAATTAATTTAAAAAAATTAATCATTTAATTTTTATTAATTTTAAATAATTTAGCATTGGTGGATAAAAATAATTTTAAAAAAACTAAAAATATTTTTTTGACATTTATTTTTGTCAAATTAGTTTATATTTTATCAAATTGACGATTTTACCCTTGAAAAATCTAATAATATTTTCAATTGTCCTTATTTAGAACAAGATTCAAACTTTAGGGTCAAATGTGTCACAATTGAAAAGTCAAGGACCAAAGTGACACAAGTCCCAAACTATAGGGACTATTAGTGTAATTAACCCTATAATTTATGTTAAGTTGCAAAGCAACTTGGAGAGAGTAACGTGCATGGGAAAAGCTGACTTCTTCTTCCGCTGACAAAATAGAGTCCGGATCTTCTGCCATACATTCCTGCGGTGGTCCCTGCCGTGGTAAAAAACGACGTCATTTTTTACCCTTTTTTTTTTCTTTCTCTCTCTCTCTCTCTCATTTCTTACATCATGGTAAAGTGTAAGAGCTGGTGCTTCATCTAATTTGTTTTCTTTTTTAACAATCTAAACACACACAGAGAGAGAGAGAGAGAGAGAGAGAGAGAGAGAGAGAGAGTTTCTTCCAATTTTTCATGAAGATGAAGATCATGTCACCATTGACCCTTCTCTTCACAAACAATCTCATATTTGTTTTCTTTTTTAACAATCTAAACACACACACAGAGAGAGAGAGAGAGAGAGAGAGAGAGAGAGAGAGAGAGTAAGAGAGTAAGAGAGTTTCTTCCAATTTTTCATGAAGATGAAGATCATGTCACCATTGACCCTTCTCTTCACAAACAATTTCATACTCCAATCAACTCTCGCTCTCTTTCTCACACTCTCTCTCTCCTTCCTCAAGATCTCCATTCTCTTCCTCCAAGGCCTCCACACCTACATCCACCCCGATGAGGTCAACCCCTCCGCAGCTCCCAACGGCGGCCTCAGGGCCACGATTCGAAGACCTGGCACCTCCGACCACCAAGAACTCAAACCCAGAAAACGATCCAAAGAAAAATTCGAATTCGACGAAAACAAAGCTCAGATCTTCAGACTCAAGCTCATAGATGGTCATCTTCAGACCCGTTTCTATTTCAATCAGTTTCGCAGCGCTTTCAATTCGACTGTCATTGCTTTGTCTTGCTTTGTGCTTGCCTATCCTCTCCTCGTCGTTTTGCCTCTTTTCTCTATTCATCTCACTAGGGTTTTCTTTGAGTTCTGAAGCAACATATAAGAAACGAGAGAGGGAAAAAAAAAAAAAAAAAAGGGTCAAAAACGACGTCGTTTTTGACCACGACAGGGATCACTGCAGGAATGTATGGCAGAAGATCCGGACTGGACAAAATAACAGTTTGCTGTTTGACAAATTTACTTTTATAATTTAAGCACTGGAAGTGGAATGAAGAGAATTTACATTTTAACAGAAAAAAGAAGAAGAAGAAGAAGAAGAAGAAGAAGAAAGAAGGTAATGGAAACGTGTGAAAATATTATTATACTTGTACATATATATCATAAGGGAAATAATTATACAGTGGTAAAGAGAAAAAAAAATTTATAAAATTATAAAAATATATATAATATTTTAATTATTAAATTATATAAATTTTACTATTAATTTATAATTTTTTTGTTTACCACCACTCTGCTGTTATTGTTCCGAAGGAAGGGCTGCCTGGTTTGGAGAAGTCATTATGATTTTGGTATCGGGAGTGTTTGATAGGGCTTTTTTGAGCCAGTTTATAGCTTCTGGCTTTTAAAAAGTTATTTTGGACTGTTTGGTTAAACTTATTTCAAACAGCTTCTGATTCTAACAGCTTATTTTAAGTCAAAAAAGCTGATTCTGAGAAGCTGCTCACCCCTTGCTTCTGATTATCAGCTTCTGCTGTTGACATATTAATTCACGCTTATACTCTTAGATTTTTTTATTTTTTATTTTTTTAAAAATAGAAAAAGACCCAAATGGACTATAAAATATTATTATTATTTTTTATAAAAAATGTAGATAAATAGTGAATAATAAAAAATAAAAATTAATTGAAAAAGCTACTTCACAGCTTATTTAACAAACACTACTCAGCAACTTAAATTTATAATCCAACAGTTATACCAAACAGGTTAACAGTTTCTGATTAAAGTCATAATCTATAATCTATTAAGCTATAAGCTATAATCTGTTTTAACAGCTACACCAAACAGCACCATCATCATGTGATATTTCAATGGTGTTATAATTGATAAAAAAATAAAATTTATATTAAATAATTAAAAAATATAAAAAAACATAATAAATTATGATTAATAAAAAATATGACATGGTGCTCTCGACCAACTAATAATTTGGTTTGTGTGGATTAAGGGAGACGTCAAATGCCTGGCTTTATGAATACATTGTCATGTGATATTTGTTTGGGGTGCGGGTCGTTTATCTATCTCTCAGAATTTACAGAGAGAGAGAGAGAGAGAGAGAGAGAGAGGAGCTTAATTGGCCCTTGTTGCACGCCTAGAGGGGGGCTGCAATATCTGGGTTAGCTTCGATTGTTTCCTGCTGTGTTGAAGGGGTTTTTTATTTTTATTTATTATTTTTTATGATTCAGTATTTAGGTCATTTTATGTATACTTTGATTAGGTCAAGTTTGAGAATTTGTAAAAAAGTTAAAAAGTTAAAAAATTATTCAAAAAATTAACACTATTCATCAAAAGTCAACAATTACGGCTGCACAACTCCCAATTCAAAATTTTTCATACAAATTAATTTTTACAATTTTTTATTGCACATTTTTTTATAAAAAGTCAAAAAGTTAACCAAAACATCCATATTTTTAACCTCAATTTTTTAGTCAAAAAAATAAAAAGTACACTTATTTAGAACACTCCAAACAACCCCTTAGTCTCAAAACTCATGTAAAGCCATTTTTTCAAAGTGAATCAGATAAATCTTAGATAGTGCTATTGAACATAATCCAAAGAGGTTGATATGACAAGGGGTATACATATATCCGATTGATCCGATTTTAGAGTAATTTAGGAGCCAAACCGTTTTTTACAGTTTCAGAAAAATTAAAACTATAACTGAATCGTTAACCTGTGGAATCGGATCATAATTGATCCATAGAAATCGGTTTGGTTCAGTTTACGATTCGAGAAATTTTATACAATAATAAATATAATATATATTTTACATTAGTAAACAAATTAATAATAATTAGTTAGATTAACTTGATTATAGTTTATCAATTTCATATTGATGGTTAGTGTTCAAATCTTATAAGAAATATTTTATATTTTAATTTTTGTATATGTCATGGTCCAGTCCGGTTTGGTTCAGAATCGTAACTAAAGCTTTCGAACTAGAAACTGAACTAATTTAAACGGTTTCACTATTTTTAGAATCAAAACCAAAACCGTAATTGTTGGCTTTTTTGACTTTCGAAGGTTATTATTGTAATTGCGATCGTGCCGGCAAAGATCAATCAGGCCTTACAGAAAATTAATTGCCAACCAATTATCAGACGATTGTGTTTTAGTTCTTTTATCCTCAATGAAGAGGACTTTTATTGGTGGCTTGATTTAGGAGAATTAAGCAATATAACAATTAAATGAAGAACAGTTGAAGTATCTCATTAAAATAAAAAACTTACAATGATCCAAACTCAGCTTAGTAGAGGTTTACAGCAACAATCTACTTGAAACTATTCCTATGAACGAAGTACAGTGCAGGAATTTAAAGTACAAGAAATGTAAGACTGGAAAGGAAAATATGTATAAAAAGACTGGTTTTTTGGATCTAAATCTGGGGATTTTTTCTGAGGCCTTCTCTGCTATTTATACTTCTCAAGGATGACCATCGAACTGCGTTTCCAACCATTGAACTGCTCCTCCATGATCGCTAATCATGTTGCCTTGTAATTAGTCCATTATGCCATCACTTGCAGTTAGACTTCCCTATTAAATTTGAATTTAAATGTGAATAACCGTTGAAGCCACATCACCTTGCCTCTCTTTGTTAATCTACTGCTATTCAGATCTCGTAATAACCCATACTAACTGCTACGTGTACGATCGGGATCGAAGACTTGACTAGCCTTCCTGTATTACCCTTATTCTATCATGCATCAAATTGTAATTGACTTGTACAAAATATATAGCCAACATTAATTAAAAAAATTATATCAAACCGACGATTTACACCGAATTAGATCGATTTACAAATTCCAATAATTTTTTTTAAACACCCTAAATATTACCTAATAAGAATTGAATCTAAAACTTAAAAAAAAAACATACTCCAAACCCAAAATTGTACCCACTGAATCAACTCCTAAGATTGAGAGAGAGAGAGAGAGAGAGAGAGAGTAATAGTCACACACAGACTGTTGAGTGTCGATCCATGAGATTCAGTGAGATTTCCATATGCCCCACTTGCCTTTGTATAACATGGTGCCTCCCATTATGTGTCGGCCAATCGAGTAAATATTTGCGATAGCGGTAACCAGTAATTTGTATTTGTGGTAGGAGTTATAAAATTATTGGGTCAGTGAGAAATAAGGTTATCCATTTAATTCCATTAGGGACTTTTTATTGGTTGGTAATAATCCATAGAATATTATCACCGTTATTGTCAATAAATTTTTGAATGGAATGTTAATCAACTTACTACTCACTCATTTGGCATTAAGATTATGTTTAACCATTATTAACCTATGTTGATTACTTTAAAGGAAATTTTATGATACGCATTTTTATAATGTATGTTATGCATTTGAAATATATGATACATATTTTTGTAATAAATATTATGTAATATTTTGGTAAGGTTATGATAATTTGTAGTTTAAAAATGAAGGTGCACATGTTACAATAATATTACGTATTTTTGTAGTAATGTTTTATATTTTTTTTAGAGGAACTTACGTGTAGATCTTAAAAAATGATATTTTTCATTAAATACTATTAAAAAATATCACTAATTGTTCATTTTCAGTGACAGTTTAAAAATTGCCACTTATTATAAGTTTTAGTGATAATTTAAAAAAGTCACTAATTTTCAATTTTCAGCGATAGTTTGAAAAATTCGTCATAGAAAAATGTCTTTAATTGTAAGTTTTAGAAACAATTTATAAAAATCATGACAAAAAAAAAGTCACTTATCAATTTTTAGCGACATATACAAGAAATTTTCACAAAAATTTTATTTTTAGCGATAATTTTACCTTGACTTACTTTCAATAGGGCTTGCTATTTTACCATTTTTTTATACAAACATTGTCAAATAAAAAGATGTATAATATTATCATAAAAACTTGTAATCTCAAATTTGAGTTATAAATTGTCGTAACTGTATCAGAAAGATATATAACATTATCATAAAGTAATATATACCACAAAAATATGTAATAAAAGTGCATATATGTTGTGTTTGGGAAGTGGTTACTTTGGGGCTTTTTGGTAATTTGGCTATTTTAATAAGTTATTTTAGTTTTTGTGTTTGAAGACATGAGTTGGATTTTTTAATTGATTTTTGTATTGAAAAATGTGTTTGAATGAGAAATGACTAAATTGCACCTATGCTAATAAAATCTCCTCTTCCCAAATAACAAAGTCCCTGTCGATGTGGCATGTTCTAGGGGCTAAAATTGTCATTTAACCACCTAGTGGCAGTCTGAACAATGTGATGCTCCCTTTCTTCATTTTTAGATTTTTTGGCTTTTCTCTTATTTGAGGCTATTTTAGCCCCAAACCTGTTTTTCTAAATGCAACCATAGTATACTATTGGTTATTTCACTAGCCAATATCTCAACACCTTATTTCCTTGGCCAAAATCCCAACTCCTATGAGGATTGACAATATTTAGGCCAAATTTGACATGTTAAGGAAAAATTAAAAAGTTAAAAAGTTATTTAAAAAGTTAAAAAGTTAACACTATTTACCAAAAGTCAATAATTATGGCTGTACAATTCTCAATCCTAATTTTCTCTTACAAACTAATTTTTACAATTTTTTATTACACATTTTTCCATAAAAAGTCAAAAAAGTTAACCCAAACATCTATATTTTCTTTCTCAATTTTTTAGTCTAAAAAAATAAAAAGTATACTTATTTAAAACACCCTAAATAACCCCTTAATTTAACCCATTTTTTTTCCCCTTATCGTTTTGCTGATGAATAAAGGTGATTTTACAAAATGTCATTATGACGGTTATTAATTGTAGATGAAAATAGAAGTATAGACCATTTATGCTTTGTTTATTTCGACAGAAAATATTTTTTTTAGAACTTTTTTTCTCAAAAAATGTTTTCCAAGCAGTGGTAGGACAGAGGTGAAAGTGGAGGTGTTGAGAGTGGTGGTAGTAGTAGTGGTGCGGTGGCGGCGGTAGTGGTGTGGTGGTGGTAGTAATGAGGTAGAGATGGTAGTGGCGGTGGTTGTGGGGTGGTGGACATGGTGGCGTTGACGATGGTAATGGTGGTTGTGGCTGTGGTGGTGGTGGTGGTAGTGGAGGTGGAAGAGATGGTAGTGGTGGTAATGTGGTGGAATTGATAAAATTTTGGCTCAAAAAACATTTTTTGCCTTTTAAAAGTGAACAATATTTTCCGTCCAAATAAGCTTATTTTTCATTGATCACAGAAAATATTTTGCGTTATATACCAAATGGCAGAAAATGCAAAAAATATTTTTTGAAAAATATTTTATATCCAAACAAACAAAGTGTTCATGACAAAATCAATAAGTTGGAGAGCAAATTGACATATTTAAAATAGAGAGTGTATTAATGGGCCCATAGGGTCCACCACAGGCCTTGTTTTGATAATCCAAATTGTTCAATGTGTAGAGCTCATTGAGAACTTTATGTTTGCAAAAAATCATATTGATCAGATATCAGTAACCCCTTGATTGAAGCACATTTTTGTCAATGGTAAATATGATTTTAAAAATAAATTGTTAACAAAAAAGTGTTCCGATCAAGGGATTACAAATATCCGATCAATGTGATTTTTGTAAGCATAAAATACTCGACGACCTCTACACATTGAACGGAGAATCATTTTTTTCATCAAATTGAAAACTCATCTAATTTTTGATCAAATTAGAATATGATAAAAATTTAAAAAGGTGGAGCATTAAAGATGCTTTTTTTGTTCATCAAATTTGATGAAAATGGAAACTTGGGATAAGAAGGAAATTTTTTAGAAAATTGTGATGAAAATTTAATGAAATGATTGGAGTAATTTATATCAAATCAAACTTTTCACTCAAATTTAGAATCAAATTTGATGAAAATATTGGTGAAATGTTGAAGATGGTTTAAGTGGAATAATATTTTCTTTAAGACTTACAGTGAAAAATATGTCAATTGTGGGGATGAAAGTGTAATTTATCTTTTTATTTAAAACTTGCAATTTCAAAGGAATGTGACCCCTTGTATCATATGGTCTTCACTATTGAGGAACAATAATACAATCAATGACGCAAATTTCTATTTAATTCTTGTTTGAAATGATGAAAGCTGAGTAATAGGAAAGATTCAAAATATCTAAGAAGCCAACTTGTAAGATCATCTGACAAAAAAAATCATAACCGATCTTACCTTATTAACGGAAAAACTGTTATTTGATTAAAAAATTTAAAATAAAAATTAAAAAAAATTAACATTATAATCTTTCTTCAAGTCAGAGTTTTAATTTATGCTGATCACATGTGCATATACAATTAATTTAGACATCGAAATTATGAGCTACTCACTAGAGATTTGTTTAAAAACCTTGCAACTATTATTATTATTATTACTACTACTAGCGGTGTACTCGTGCTACAAACGGTTTAAATAAATAATTGAAATTTAATTTTAAAATTAAATAATAACATATTTATTTGACATGTATAGAAAAAATAATTTAAAATAAATTAAATTTTAACCATTTTCATTGGATTTTTATTTATTTATTTATGGCATTAATTGTATGTTCTAAATTTTTAATAAGAAATAAATGTCAGAATTTAATTGATAGAAATGAAAAAAAAAAAGAAAAGAAGAAGAGTAAATTACAATAATTACATTTATGATAAAATAAAAATACATTATGTCCTAATTAAAAAAAAATCAAAGATACTAAAATATTATGATTTTGTGATACAAATTCTCTACCATTTGAAAATATTTAGGAGTTGAGATATAGGGTTATTAAGGAATGAGGCTAATATCACAAGAACTTCTAATTATACACTTAATTTTTTTCCACACTCACCACATGCATATAAAACTTAAAATTTAAGCATAAATATTAGTACATCTAAATATACAAAGAAATTAAATGTGTAATTACAATTTTTTTAATACCGCCGTTATTGATTTGGTGTTAACAATTCCCTATATTAAGAAGTTTATGCAATGCTAAAAATATTAAATGGAGACCAAACATTTTGAAGACTCCTAATTTAAAAGAAAAAAAAATCAAAGATACTAAAATATTAATACGATTTTGTATATAAATTCTCTATTGTTTGAAAATATTTAAAAATTAATTTATGAATATAAATTTTAAAAGTTAGAGTATCTATATATGGTATCAATAATATAGTAATTCAATAAGACTAACTATTTGAACATTTGAAGAAGTTAAGTTAGAAACAAAAATTGGTGATATTAATCATAGAATAATGATTGAGAGCTCGAATTTGGCTCCCCCTAATCCCCCTAATCCCCAAAACGACGTCGTTTTGGGGATTTTTTTTTTTTTTTTTTCTTCCATTTCCGGCGAGAGAAGCAGAGGGAGGGAGGGAGAAGCAGAGGGAGGGAGGGAGAAGAGAGAGAGAGAGAGAGCAGGGAGGAGGAGGAGGAGAGAGCCGATCGTCGCCCGTCACACCGCCGATCGTCGCAGATCCGTCGCCGATCGCCATCGCCGCCTCTTCCATCGCTGACGACCTCCAGCCTCCACCCCATTTCTAGACCCTCCTCCCTCCTCCTCCTCCCTCCTCCCTCTCCGCCTTTCTTTTCTTCTGTCAAGAAAAAAAAAAAAAAAATGGAATTCGGGGGATTAGGGGGAGCTCGTTTTCGAGCTCCCTAGCATCACTGTTAATCATATTAAAAAACGTTTAATTAACCAATCATTTTACTGGCTCCCACATAATTACTCAATTTACTTGTTTCGAATGCCAATAGCGGAGGAAGTTTTCACAAACGAAACCAGATGAAACAGTCAATTCAACCTAACTAGCACAATATTATTCGTTTTAGCCGAAGTCTCACGATTTTACTCTTCTTTAAAAAAAACCTCATGCTAATTAGGAGATGTTAATTAACTTATTAAGTAAATTGTAAATACCTTTCAATCGATACGAGACAAATCCAATTCCAACTCCCACAAATACACATTCTTCACATGAGATTCAAGTTTTTAAATTCGAACTTACATCTAGAGCGGGACCTACATAGACTCGGGAAGCACGTCCCCCTATCATTTTTTTATTTTTTTAAATTATACTTTTACTTCTAATTAGAAAAAAGTTTTTCATCCAATTTCTTTTTAATTTTCAATATATATTTTTAAATCTTTATATCTTATCTTTCTTTTTCTTTTTTCTTTTTTATAATAAATCCCTTATAATTTGTCATTATAAATGTTTAATTTTATCAAAATATTCTTTTATTATTATATCTATCTCTCTCATTTCTCTCTTGTTTTTCTCTATATCTATCATCTTCTTTTTTTCTTTTGTTTTATGTATGTGATTACATTTTATATTGTGATTATCATCATATTTAGTAACTAAAATAGCAAATAAAAAATTATTGGTTAATTAAAACATAACTAAGGCATATAATTTTAACATCATGTTGATCTTTAATCATTCTCTCACCAAATAAAAAATAATTCGATTATATTTTGTAATTAATATTGTTAAGGATTTAATTTAATGATCCCCCATCAAAATCTTGAGGGGACCACTACTTACATCGATACCTACACCAACATATCCCGCTAGAATGTGAAAAATTAAAAAAATTTCCTTCAGATATTAATTTGTGATTATAATTTAATGTAAAATAATGAATAGTAATTCTAATTAAACAATTAATAATGAATCGACACAATAATTTAATGTGGAAAAAATCACAATTGGACTCCTCCAATTGTGATAAAAAAAATTATTGGCCAAAATCATAAAATAATCCACTAATAAGACAAAAAAAGAATTACACACAAGAACCCTCAATTACCTAGCGAATCCACACTCAAATTGAACCGACCTCGATATGCCTTTTGTATTACCGTCTTCACCTCGGAGTTGCTTTACCCGACATTGAATTTACAATGTTGATGTCGAATCCACCAAAGCTTCAAGCTCAAGTTCTCTAAAATCCACCGATGGATACCTTTTTCTTTATGTGAATGAAAGAACAAAAATAACACTTGATGTTTGTCAATATAAAACTCGTTAATCAATTGATCAAGAAAAATAATACATAAACACCTTCAAATATAGAACACTTTGTTTTCTCTTTTTCTCTAAGAATCTGAATGGGTCAAACCCTAAAAATCACAAATAGCACACTTTATACTAAATAGAGCTACAAAGTGTAACGCCCCGAAATCATTGGTATAAATCATCTACAATATTAATTACATAACGACACATGATGAAATAATTATCTTTCATTTATCCCAATTACTTATTCAAAAGGGTGGCATATGCAAATATAAATTCACAAGTCTAATCCTGAATCTATAGCACATGTTATAACAAGAAGTAATGTACGAAAAATAAAACAGATAAGTAAATGTCCTAAATACTTACAACTTTCTAAAACAATACTTGGTTATATCAAAAGTGGACTTAAGTCCAATACAGTTAAAGCCATTGACTTGTACAAAAATAAATACAGTAAATACATAAAAGAAGCTCTAGCTCCAAGTCCTCTCAAGCTATTGCCTTGGCGGAGGCATATCATCAGCACCTGAAATATTTTTCTCATGTAGGGTGAGCCACAACCCAGTAAAAATAATCCAACACAGTGTATGAATCTTAACAAAGATATAAGGTGAATGATCATGTAATGCTTGTATCAAAATATTTTACATTTCTTTCCAAAACTATGTAATGCTAAGTTAATGTTATGGTTCATAAATCATTTCCTTTACAATAGAAAATTGGGCAGTGAATCACACCCTGGGAATGTTAGAAACAATACAACCTGTACGAGCACAGAATTAATCTTCTCGTATAATTCTGTTGATCAAGTTTGCACTCCTTCAAACGTCGTTGTTTTGTTACCTAAAAATACAAACGTGAGCTAGCTAGCGGGTATGTGTCGAAAACCTCTCCAATGCCTAAGTCAGCAAGTAGACAATGGACAATAGACAAAAGCTCCGTGTGTTCGAGAGTAGGAATTGTGATACTTGTACATAGATCCGGTTATGAGTTTTTATAGATTCTGTATGGCATAATTCTAGTAGGACTCTTATTCTTCTTAGCAGAGCTCTCCTAGGAATCACACTCCCAAGGATAATACCTATCCTTATAACACCCTACTCACTACCAACTAAGTGAGATGGCTCAAACCTCCTCATCTCTGCTTGATAGCAGCTCAACCGAGCTAGCATGGCCTTGCGTTACGCCAAATAGAACCAGGACAGTATTTGACCGAGATAAACCAGTTCAGTGCCCCACCACCATCGCACTCCAGTCATTCTTGGATCAAATATAACCACATCGGTTCAAGTATTGGGCCGAATAATCACCCAGTCTAAGACCGAGCTTACTCCATTTCCATTTCCGCTCACAGTGTGGCCCAATGACCAAGAGAGTGTTCCTAGCTCGGTCTATTTCAACATATGGTCTTAGCTCTGCCCAATAAATTGCCTTCTCACAACCTTTCATGGAAAGTTCGTCTACTGGAAACCGTAAACCGGCATCCATGTAAACGTAGGTTATATAAGCACTACTATTGCCATTTTACGGATATTTCGTCCGTGGGATCGGCACCTATGTATACGCGCGGTTTTTAGGACTTTTGCCAAAGACACTCAGGTCAACTTATTTCAACGAGACAAAACATGTTTCCCAGATTCACCCATTTTTTCTCAAAATGATAAATATTTCCACTGTATAAGTGTGAGATAATGCTCAATGTAAATGAATGAGAAGATAGTTTTAATTCTCTTAATTCTCATTCAATTTCTACAAAAATCATAGATATCCTCCACCGATAGCCCAAAACAGATATTTCTAAACAAATAAACAATTATCAATAAAGATAAACTCTCCAAATTTTTAAGAGGTGAGTAACAATACATATCTAACTCCACTATCCTCGTCAACATCAATCCAATTTCACAATTTCAATATCAATTTTATTATTTATACAAAATCGATATTTCAAGCATTTAGGGCAAAATCCATTTTCTTTCCAAAATCAATCCCAAGTATCAAAATCAACCATTCCTTTCCAACTTAACACTATCATCACAATCATTTTCAAGGATCCATTTAAAAAAAAAAAAAAAAAAACCTTATTTTGATTTTTACCCAAAACCCTAGGTTTGTTTCAAAATTTCCAAAATCGTAATATTGTTTAAAAATAGCAAATAGCTAAGTTAAAACTCATAAAAAGTGTGAAAATATCCTTACCTCAAGCTTAGAAGACGAGAGAGTGAGTGTAGGAAACTCAAAGACGTGAAAAATTAACTTTGCTCTGATTAGAACAAAGCCCTCACTAAGCTCTACCATTTTAACAAAGGGACATGGGTCAAGAACTCAACAGATCTAGGTGTATTTGTAGAGAGAATGAGAGTTTTAGAGAGAAAGAGAATCTTAACTTAGGGTTTTGAAATGTTTAAAGAGAGAGAGAGATGAAAAAGTGATGTAAAAAGTGACTTTTATGGACTGATATACGCACAGCTTGCTTGAGCGCAAGATGTGTCGGTCGAGCGACCAGACACAATAAGTTTCACCGCTCGAGCACAAGAAACTTTTCTCGGGCGCAGAATACAAACTCTCAGTAGTTTTACAGACAGAAGACCATTGCTCGAGCGTAACTCAAGTGAAGAATACAAACTCCTAGTATTTTTACAGACTTGCAAAAGTACTAGAGGTTCACAAAGACCGCTCAAGTGCAAGAAGTGTCGCTTGAGCGATGGAACAAAATTCTGGGCAACAACAATTTGAAAACAAGCTACCAATTTGTTCCAAATGTAACTAACACGTCTTAAAAGCCAAACTCAAAGAGGGATAAAGAGAAACAAGACATGGATAACTATATAAGACAGTGAAACCCATATTCAAAACATTAAATGGGTCAGTCCAAGCCGAAATCGTTATACGAAGACTGCTGGAGCGACTATTTTACCGCTCAAGTGATGTGAGCAAAGGCAGTGCTCACATATAGGTCAACCGTTCGAGCACAACATCTATTGCTCGAGTAGTAAAATATACTTTCCAAAAGTTCAGACTACAGGCAGAAATACTAGATGAATTACTTCACCGCTTGAGTGCACAAATGACCGCTTAAGCGGTGTAACAACTTTGACTTCTCTTTGGCAAACAGTGAAGTGGCAGATAGGAATGCTCAAGTGAAGATATGGAATGTTAGCACATACTCCTCTACATAAGCACAAGTCGGGTTGGATTTGCATCTAAACTCTCATAACTCACAAATACAATAGAGTGAATAAAAGTACAATTGAAAGGTGTTTTGTCTAAGAGGATTGCCAATTATAAAAAATTAATAGAATGATAGAAATAAAAAATTTCTTTTCTTATAGGTAACAGTTCGTAACTGATTCACTATATCGTTGATATTGATATAGTCGGTTCACAATTAATATTGTTGGTTTGGCTATTATGAATCGCTTTTATTTTTTATTTTTTATTTTATTATTTTTAATTCATGATTTTAAAAAAAATTACAAATGCAACATTCGATTCTGAATTCTTTTTGCTCTATTCTCCAAATATGTTCGCACTGATGGTTGATAGTATTAATTCGTCTTCCAATTCTGCTATTTTCAATCTTCTTCTGATGTATTTGTTGTAAGGAAACTCTTTGTAAATTTCAGCCTATGAAATGTCCACCATGGATAATATTCGACCAATTATAAATATACAAGTGTGTAGATATCAAGCAATGAATATCTAATGTCTACATATCATAGATATCTACAGCGGAAGTAGAATTTACCTTAAAATTTGCCTCCTTAATCGTTGAGCTATCCATGTGGATTTATGTTTACGACCTTTAATCTAAAGTATTCTTACAATGGGGCCCTTGGAAACATCTTAGAAGTGTTAGTGATAACCCAATTCACATCCAACTATTGCAAATTGCAATAGCAACAAGGTTTGTCTCTCTCACACCTGTCTACTTACCCAGAGAGAGAGAGAGAGAGAGAGAGAGAGAGAGATATTCAATACATGTCATTGTCCATATGATGAAAACTACTGCTTATGATGGTGGTTGTGGTGAGAAGCCATTGCTCTCCAAATCCAAGCTCAATGGGAAAATACCTAGATTTCAGTTTCCATCAATCTTTTCTCATGATTTATACATGCTACCATGACCTTTGCATAATATTGAGGACACTTGAATTTTTTTTTGGGTATGAAAAAAGTTTAGGACCTCTAATTTGGAGACTTTCATGACCTCCAAATATGTGTGATTGGTCCATGTGTGTTTTTATTTATTTTTTTCCCCTCTCTCTCTCACATAGGATGATGTGAGGATTGTGGGATGGAGTTTTTATGGGGTCTCAATCATTACTTTTTGGATATTGATGTGGCCCACACCACAACATGCCCATTTCATGGTATTTTTTATAGCAAAGTAGATTTTTCATAAATTTTATACATAATATTTAACCAGAATGATATTACAGTTATGTATTTGATAAAAATTATATCCATGGTCGTTGCAATTTCAACTGAACCAACTTTGCCCTCTAAAGTTTTTCATTGTCTTAATTTTAGTCTAATTTATAATATATGTTAAGAAATTAGACATAAATTAATGAACTATTTTAAATTATATGACAACTCCTTATTCATTTTGAGAAGAGTGAATAGATTTTGTTGCCCTTGATTTCATTGTAATTTTTCAAGCCGGAGTTATCATTTAGATTAAATTAACAAAATGTGAAAAATTTAAAGGTAAGATTGATGCAAGTGGAACTATGAGAATCAAGTATTTTAATTTGGAATGATAATTCATCTAAAAAAAAATAGTAATGGAATGATAAGATTTAAATATGTCACATCATTCTATATAATTTTATATTTATAATATTTATTTATTTATATATCATTTCTTTGTAATATGTATAATATGGAGTCCTCTAATCAAAGGTCCATACATACCACTATTAACTAAGCTAATAACATGTTTACATCATCAAAATGTTAAAAATAATTTTTAAGATTGTTGTTAGTATTAAAAAAAATATATATATATATATATAATGTATTAAAAATGTGTAAAGAATGAATAATAATGTGCCAAAATATTTTGTGATATGTAAAATGTATATAAAAATTATAAGTATTTTATTATTATATAATTTGTTAATAATTCTTAAGATTATCATTAATAAGCAGCCATATACCATTCCCCCATTTGAAATTTGGTGGTCAAAGAATTAGATGGCATTGTCAAATAATAACCTTGGATGGCTGGTAGGAATCAAGGTGGGATCCACAAAATTTAGGGCACATACCACCTAATAGGGACCCACTTTGATATGCAAGATAAGTGTCATTTTGGAGTTAATGCTTGTCAAGCCCTACAACTTGACTCACCACTAGCTCTTAGATATTGGGCATCCATGAATTGTGGTGTTTGGCTAGCTGTAAAGGTGTCTGTATCCAAACCATGGACCCAATGCCTCTTCAGGGTCTAACACAGGGACTTTCCAAATTTACTAACCTTGCCATCGTTGGATAATTTTGATAAAAAATAAAGTTATTATTTAATTGTGGACCTTGTGTTATTTATTATTGATTGGCCATGAAATACACTAATTTTTGGATTGTTAATTTCCATGAGTTATATACAAATGTTTATATTGACCATATTTATGTTGGGTTTTGCAGTGGCAACTTAATGGACTTCTTTCCAAGCCCATATATAGAGCCCATCTATATCTATATATATATATAGGAAAATAAGATTTTCGAGGAGAAATAGTCTAAAGCCTTCAAAACATTAATCCAAAATTCTTAATTTTTTGAATTTTAAAAATTATGAAAAACATGTGGCATTAAATTATTGGTTCATATAACCATTTCTAATTTTGAATTTGATGGGCATAGCCCAAATCGGTGGTTCAATGGGTCATTCAAATAATTCCTAACCCAACTTAGGCCCACGGATCAGACAAAAAGAAAAGACAAGCCGCCCCATTTTCTTTCATGATTTCTGTGACATGACAACACTGCCATGGCTGGCTATAGATAGCCACAGACTTATGGTTGGTAGGATAACGTGAAAAGACAGAGACAATGGAGCAATCATGAGTAGGGCACAGTAAGCCAAGAGGCAAACAAATGCAAGAAAGATATCAATACATATATACTCTCTCTAACTACTTCGGGACTTTCATGTTTTCTAATCTAACTTAGCCATCGGAGGGTCCTTAAAAAGGAACCCCACTCCCTGATACCTTCTTACCGGACTTGGTGCAGGTGCTGCTGGGAAGATGAAGTTCGGATAACCCATGGAGTATCTAGATCCTGTTCGACCCATCTCTCGTTTGACCAAACCGTATCATCGGTTGGTGCCGTATGTGGGAACCTTTCTGTTGATAGTTGTGTTCATTGTTGCCGGAAACAGTTTCTTTATCACCCAATTTCGGTGTCAGAGTGAATGGTTACGACACGATCCATAACTTCACAGCACAGCACCGGAAATCCTCAAGTCGAGCCCTCCAACCTAAACAACCCACCTCAATACTTCACCAAACTTACCAACAGTATTAAACGCTTGGCTGAACAAAACCAAGCCATAATCCACGCCTTATTTTAACATGAGCTACGGTTCCACCCCACCACCACAAGACATTCCTCAAAAACAAGACCAAGACCAAGTCCAAGACAACCATCCTCAGCAACAACAAGGACCACTCCTTTCACCACTCGCCCCGCGAGAACCCCTTCCAAATTCGAACGACTTATCTATCCCTCCTTAAGGTTCGCAACTCAATCGAAATGACCCTAAGCCCTTCCAAAACCATCATCGGCAACAACAAAACACTATCACCCATGAAGGAGAAGCTAGCAGTGTTCAACCCTCTCATGCCAGAGGAGATAATATTCCCATTTGTTATGAAGAATTGCAGGCCATGACACTTCAACTTTAGAGGGTTATGCAGAATATGCAAAACAAACCTTCATCCACCGCCAACTCTCCTTTTGCTGCCTCCATCAGGGATAAACCTTTGCCTTCCAAGTTTAAGATACCATTGATTAAAACCTTCAATGGCACCACCGACCTTGTTGATCATCTAGAGGCTTACAAAACGCTCATGATCCTTCACGTTTTCTCTGATGAGATTTTGTATTGTGCCTTCCCAGTTATGTTAAAGGGATCGGCATGACTCTGGTTCGGTCAGCTTAAGTCGGACTCTGTAACTTTTTTTGACCAATTGAGCGAGTCATTCTTGAGCCATTTCATTGGCGTTTAATGTCAGCGACGCTTGGCAACCCAACTGCTGAACATTCAATAGACAGAAAGAGAATCTTTATGCAGCTTTATCACTCGCTTCAACGTAGAAGCCCTCAAGTTAAGGAGAATGATGACAAGGTCATCCTAATAGCCTTTACGGTTGGTTTGTATCCATCTGATTTCCTTTTTTCCTCCTCTAAAAATGCTTCAGCCACTATGGCAACCCTCTTAGCTAAAGCCCAGAACTACATGAATGCTGAAGACTCTATGACAGTTCGTCAAGACGCTATGCCCAAACCCTCACCAGCCAAAGATAAAAGAAAAGAGTTTGAACCAGAACATAACCAATATCTTGATCAATCCACTCGATACTCCGACCGACCTCCACGCTCTAACCGATCGGCTCCAGCTTGCCCGATCAGTCGGTTCGAGTAATACACACCCTTAAATTTCTCACTAGAGCAAGTCTTACACCAAATCCATTATGATTATAACTTGAAAATGGCCCAGACCCTTAGGAAGCCCTTTTGACAAGCGAGATCAATCCAAATATTGTCGCTTTCACCGTGACTACGGTCACAATATAGAGAACTACATCAATCTTAAGATCAGGTGGATGAGTTGATCCATTAAGGCCGATTGAGCCAATTTACCACAACTAAACCCCACAAAAGCCCCCAGACACAATAGCGACGCTCTTGACGAAGACCCAGAAGTACATGAATGTAGAAGACTTAATGGTCATTCACACGGAGGTAGAGACGTGACCCCTGCCAACCTATAAAAAGAGAAAAGGGCCCCAACCTGAGCATCAACTCTGAACTTTAAGGGATTGACATGACTTTGGTTCGGTCGACAAGTCGGACTCAGAACTTTTTGACCAACTGAGCGAGTCATTCTTGAGCCATTTCATTGGCGTTTAACGTTAGCGACGCCTGGCGACCCAACTGCTGAACATTCAATAGACAGAAGGAGAATCTTTTTGCAGCTTTATCACTCGCTTCAACGTAGAAGCCCTCAAGTTAAGGAAAATGACGACAAGGTCATCCTAATAGCCTTTATGGCTGGTTTGCATCCATCTGATTTCCATTTTTCCTTCTTTAAAAACTCTTCGACCACTATGGCAACCCTCTTAGCTAAAGCCCAGAACTACATGAATGCTGAAGACTCTATGACAGTTCGTCAAGACGCTATGCCCAAACCCTCACCAGCCAAAGATAAAAGAAAAGAGTTTGAACCAGAACATAACCAATATCTTGATCAATCCCCTCGATACTCCGACCGACCTCCACGCTCTAACCGATCGGCTCCAGCTTGCCCGATCAGTCGGTTCGAGTAATACACATCCTTAAATTTCTCACTAGAGCAAGTCTTACACCAAATCCATCATGATTATAACTTGAAAATGGCCTTAGGAAGCCCTTTTGACAAGCGAGATCAATCCAAATATTGTCGCTTTCACCGTGACTACGGTCACAATATAGAGAACTACATCAATCTTAAGATCAGGTGGATGAGTTGATCCACTAAGGCCGATTGAGCTAATTTACCACAACTAAACCCCACAAAAGCCCCCAGACACAATAGCGGCGCTCTTGACGAAGACCCAGAAGTACATGAATGTAGAAGATTCAATGGTCATTCACACGGAGGTAGAGATGTGATCCCTGCCAACCTATAAAAAGAGAAAAGGGCCCTAACTTGAGCATCAACTCTGAACTTTAAGGGATTGACATGACTTTGGTTCGGTCAGCTTAAGTCGGACTCAGAACTTTTTGACCAACTGAGCGAGTCATTCTTGAGCCATTTCATTGGCGTTTAACGTCAGCGACGCCTGGCAACCCAACTGCTGAACATTCAATAGACAGAAGGAGAATCTTTATGCAGCTTTATCACTCGCTTCAACGTAGAAGCCCTCAAGTTAAGGAAAATGACGACAAGGTCATCCTAATAGCCTTTATGGCTGGTTTGCATCCATCCGATTTCCATTTTTCCTTCTCTAAAAACTCTTCGACCACTATGGCAACCCTCTTAGCTAAAGCCCAGAACTACATGAATGTTGAAGACTCTATGACAGTTCGTCAAGACGCTATGCCCAAACCCTCACCAGCCAAAGATAAAAGAAAAGAGTTTGAACCAGAACATAATCAATATCTTGATCAATCCACTTGATACTCCGACTGACCTCCACGCTCTAACCGATCGGCTCCAGCTTGCCCGATCAATCAGTTCGAGTAATGCACACCCTTAAATTCCTCACTAGAGCAAGTCTTACACCAAATCCATCATGATTATAACTTGAAAATGGCCCAGACCCTTAGGAAGCCCTTCTAACAAGCGAGATCAATCCAAATATTATCGCTTTCACCGTGACTACAGTCACAATACAGAGAACTACATCAATCTTAAGATCAGGTGGATGAGTTGATCCACTAAGGCCGATTGAGCCAATTTACCACAACTAAACCCCACAAAAGCCCCTAGACACAATGGCGGCGCTCTTGACGAAGGCCTAGAAATACATGAATGTAGAAGACTCAATAGTCATTCACACGGAGGTAGAGACGTGACCCCTGCCAACCTATGAAAAGAGAAAAGGGCCCCAACCTGAGCATCAACTTTGAACTTTAAGGGATCGACATGACTTTGGTTCGGTTAGCTTAAGTCGGACACTGTAACTTTTTTTGACCAACTGAGCGAGTCATTCTTGAGCCATTTCATTGGCGTTTAACGTCAGCGATGCCTGGCGACCCAACTGCTGAACATTTAATAGACAGAATGAGGATCTTTATGCAGCTTCATCACTCGCTTCAACGTAGAAGCCCTCAAGTTAAGGAGAATGATGACAAGGTCATCCTAAAAGCCTTTATGGTTGGTTTGCATCCATCCGATTTCCTTTTTTCCTTCTCTAAAAACTCTTCGACCAGTATGGCAACCCTCTTAGCTAAAGCCCAGAACTACATGAATGCTGAAGACTCTATGACAGTTCGTCAAGATGCTATCCCCAAACCCTCACCAGCCAAAGATAAAAGAAAAGAGTTTGAACCAGAACATAACCAATATCTTGATCAATCCACTCGATACTCCGACTGACCTCCACGCTCTAACCAATCGGCTCCAGCTTGCCCGATCAGTTGGTTCGAGTAATACACACCCTTAAATTTCTCACTAGAGCAAGTCTTACACCAAATCCATCATGATTATAACTTGAAAATGGCCCAGACCCTTAGGAAGCCCTTCTGACAAGCGAGATCAATCCAAATATTGTCGCTTTCACCATGACTACGGTCAGAATACAGAGAACTACATCAATCTTAAGATCAGGTGGATGAGTTGATCCACTAAGGCCGATTGAGCCAATTTACCACAACTAAACCCCACAAAAGCCCCCAGACACAATGGCGGCGCTCTTGACGAAGACCTAGAAGTACATGAATATAGAAGACTCAATGGTCATTCACACGGAGGTAGAGACATGACCCCTGCCAACCTATGAAAAGAGAAAAGGGCCCCAACCTGAGCATCAACTCTGAACTTTAAGGGATCGACATGACTTTGGTTCGGTCAGCTTAAGTCGGACTCTATAACTTTTTTTGACCAACTAAGCGAGTCATTCTTGAGCCATTTCATTGGCGTTTAACGTCAGCGACGCCTGGCGACCCAACTGCTGAACATTCAATAGGCAGAAGGAGAATCTTTATGCAACTTCATCACTCGCTTCAACGTAGAAGCCCTCAAGTTAAGGAGAATGACGACAAGGTCATCCTAATAGCCTTTATGGCTAGTTTGCATCCATCCGATTTCCTTTTTTCCTTCTCTGAAAACTCTTCGACCACTATGGCAACCCTCTTAGCTAAAGCCCAGAACTACATGAATACTGAAGACTCTATGACAGTTCGTCAAGACACTATGCCCAAACCCTCACCAGCCAAAGATAAAAGAAAAGAGTTTGAACCAGAACATAACCAATATCTTGATCAATCCACTCGATACTGCGATCTACCTCCACGCTCTAGCTTGCCCGATCAGTTGGTTTGAGTAATACACACCCTTAAATTCCTCACTAAAGCAAGTCTTACACCAAATCCATTATGATTATAACTTGAAAATGGCCCAAACCCTTAGGAAGCCCTTTTGACAAGCGAAATCAATCCAAATATTGTCGCTTTCACCGTGACTACAGTCACAATACAGAGAACTACATCAATCTTAAGATCAGGTGGATGAGTTGATCCACTAAGGCCGATTGAGCCAATTTACCACAACTAAACCCCACAAAAGCCCCCAGACACAATGGCAGCGTTCTTGACGAAGGCCCAGAAGTACATGAATGTAGAAGACTCAATGGTCATTCACACGGAGGTAGAGACATGACCCCTGCCAACCTATGAAAAGAGAAAAGGGCTCCAACCTGAGCATCAACTCTGAACCTAGACTAGAAACCTTCTTCTTACCAAGCACCTCAGGAGATATTTTCAGTGGAGGTCCAATTTTATTTTGTCTAGTTCCATTTCATTTTTTTTTTCATGTGTTATCTCCACTTTCAATTCTTTAGTTTGCTACTTATGTTAAGCGCTAATTTCAACCCAATTATTGTCAAAAAATTATGTGTAAGTTAAACTTGAGCAGATCCCATCATCAATGAAAAGAGGCTACTACAATTTGATCATTATTTTGCATCCACAAGCCATGACAAAAACAAACACTAGCCAACTATCCAAGGCCTCAGCTAGACTGAGCCAAACCTTGTGGTAAGAACCAAACACTAGCCGACTGTCTGGGACCTCAACTAGACTGAGTCAAACCTTACGGTAAGAGTTAAACACCAATCGACCTTCTAAGGCTTTAACCATACTAAGTCAAACCTTGCGGTAAGAGCCAAACACCAGTCGATCTTTTAAGGCCTCAGCCAGACTGAGTCAAACCTTACAGTAAAAGCTAATCTATCAACTGACCATCCAAGGCATCCATCTAGGGTATACGACCTTGTAGTATTGAAAACTCAAATGCAACAAATAAACACTCCTCTAAGATGAGCACAAAAACAAATGAAGGAGGTCAACATCATAAAGTACAACCAAGCACTAATACACATAAATCTGCTATTTGCTCTAGAGCATTTCGAAGGTGATGCCTTCCATGGAAGACCATCATAAGAAGACCTCTATGGAAGAGACCATGCGGAAGACCACTATGTGGAAGAGCTCTATGTGGAGACCATATGGAAGGCTTCCATGGGAAGACCTCTACGGTGGAGACCAAAGTGAAGACCACCATATGGGAGATCATGTAGAAAACCACAATATGGGAGATTATGCGAAGACCACTATAGAGAAAACCCCTATGTGAGAGACCGCCATGTGGGAGACCATGTAGAAAATCACCATATGGGAGACCATGAAGACCACCATGGAGAAAACCCTCATGTGAGAGACCATGCGGAAGACCACCATACGGAAGACCCCATGTGGAGACTATATGAACACCTCCATGCGGAAGACCGCCATGTAGAAGACCATGTGAAAAACCCCCATGTGGGAGACCATGCGAAGACCTCCATGCGAAGACCACCACATGGGAGATCATGTAGAAAACCACCATGCGGAAGACCCCCATGTGGGAGACCATGCAGAAGACCTCCACGAGAAAAACCACCATATGGGAAACTATGTAGAAGACCTCCATGGAGGAGATTATACGGAAGACCACCATGTGGAAGACCCCCGTGTGGGAGACCATGCGAAAGACCTCCATGTGGAAGACCTCCATGAGGGAGACCATGCGGAAGACCACCATGTGGAAGACCCCCATGTGGGAGACCATGCAAAAGACCACAATGTGGAAGACCATGCGAAAGACTACTATGTGGGAGACCATCCAAAAGACCTCCATGTGGAAGATCCCTATGTGGCAGACCAAGCGGAAGACCTCCATGCGGAAGACCATTATGTAGGAGACTATGCAGAAGATCACCATGTAGAAGACCCCCATGTGGAAGACCATGCGAAAGACCGCTATGTAGAAGACCACTATGTGGGAGACCACCATTTGATCAGCAGCTTGAATCTCACCAACATTAAACAGAGGCTAAGCAAATTGTAACTGCGCATATGTTATCATACTTAACCTTTTCTTTTCTGAATTCCATCAACTGGGGCTATACCAGCGACAGCTTGAATATGTACAACCTTAGCAAAAGTGCACACCAATCTGCTCTTACTTCGAGTCACCATTGTTCGATCAACTGAATCCATCTCGAAAAATCATGAGAAATTTACACTCTTAAGTTTTTCTTCATCATCATTGTTAGCATGAATCTCTAGGAAAATTATAGTGCGCCATTAATAACCCTCTAAGATTACATGAACTAGTAAATGGTGAGTAGAGATTGAAAATAGAGAGAGAGTTCCAGAGAGAGAGAGAGAGAGAGATCAGTCTTCTCGAAAAAACCAACACAATCACTTGTAATTCACTCGCTCCTCCATTTCTTTCCAAAAATGGTCTCTATCAACAACATCACACTTCGCGGCTTCCTCCCTCTCTCTACACCTAAAACCAAACCCAAAAAATAACAGCTTCTAGGCATATGGATATAGTGAGAGCAAGTGAAACAATTTTGCTTCTCTCTCCTAAATAAGTCATTGTGATTCAAGGATTGTCGTAGTGGGTCTCTTGAAATCTGAGAAAAAGAAAATTTTTTATAGACTACTTGACAAAACATCAATCAAGCATGCCACTTAACAAATAAATTGGTGGGGCCATGTCAATTCAATAATTCCAAACATGGATACAAGTATTGAATTTTAGAAAAAGACATGAAAACCAACCAAGTAAAGCAGTCAACAATTAGGAAGTTAACAGGTCCCATGGTGGTCATAATACAACAAATATAAAAAAGCAGATTTATGTAAATTATTTTCAAACAACCAAACAAAAGTCTTGCATGGGCTTCACCCAAAAATCAATTACTACCTCGAGTGGGACTAAGTTGTTGGAATAATGAGCCCAACAAATCAACAAGCTTATTTTACTAAGCACACACAACGTGCACTATTTTGACCAAGCACTATCACATTAAATCAAGCAATGGACCGAGCAACATGTCAAATCAAGATCATGCATTACAAACACAATCGGCCATAACAAACCGGACACTTTTGATTCCTTTCGTTGGACTAAAGCTACACTTGGGAATGGGGGACTACAGATGGGCATAGCCCAAATGGGTGGTCCAATAGGCCGTCCAAATAATTCCTAACCTAACTTAGGCCTAGGGGCCAGATGAAAAGAAGAGACAAGCTGCCCTCTTTTTTTTTTCATGATTTCTGTGACATGATGACACTGCCATGGTTGGCTACAGATAGCTATAGACTTATGGCTAGTAGGACAGTGCGAAAAGACAGAGACAAAGGAGCAATTATGAGTAGGGCATGGTAAGCCAAGAGGCCAACAAATGTATAAAAGATATCAATATATATATACTCTCTCTAACTACTTTGGGACTCCTTTTTTCCCAATCTAACTTAGCCATCGAAGGGTCCTCAGGAAGGAACCCTACCCCCTAGGTCCTTCCTACTAGACTTAGTGCAGGTGTTGCTGGGAAAATGAAGTTCGGCCAACCCGTGGAGTATCCGAATCCTGTCCGACCCATCTCTTGTTCGACCAAACCGCATCATCAGAATTCTTAATAGTAGCTTATGCATATATATGACATTCTTATTTAAGCATAGACATCAACCAAAAAATTAAAAAGGAAAACTTAAATTTCAAAACATTAAAAATCCTACATATACCATAATCATCTCATCAAGAATAATACAGAGTTCTCCATGTTAACAACCCAAAATCCAATCCTCTTCCACAGCTTTCAATTCAATCCTCTAAGGTCTCTCTATTTCAATTTTTCCCCAATACCGTGTTTGTCAATTTCTCTCTGCACTTCTGCTTGTATAGTATGATGATACATATTGTAAATACTATTTTGAATGTTTTGTGAATAATATGACCATCTTTTGTGTTTGTAATTTTTGTGTTTATTTTTGTGAAAAAATAAGATAAAATAAACATAAACATAAACATTACTCATATTTATTGTTTGGTTGGTTTGGAATTGTCAAGTTTTTCTTTCTTTCTTTGTTTCTTTCTTTTCTTTTCCTTTTTTTTTTCTTTTTATTTTTTCATCTTTAGATATTGATGATGTCGCTAATCTAAGGGAGTTTGAGTCAGGCCAACCCACGTTTCCTACACCTTTCACCGGTTTCTGACCTCACTAGAGTGCCTGCAAAAATGTCCAACGAGGAATGGGAGTCCCCCAGCGGACCCTCCGACGATTAAGTTAGAAGAGAAGAGATTGACTGTGTAGAGAGAGAAAGAGAGAGAGAGAGAGAGAAAGAGAAGAAGAATGGAGAACTTGAACCTTTGATTTGTCTTAGAAACCTCCTTATATCCTTTGTCTATCATTTCCTTGTCCACTCCGACCTGTCGTGTTGGCTGAAAGTCTATACTCTAGCTTGCATTGTCCATGGTGAGGCTGTCTGTTCCGACGTGATGGGGTTGTCGCATTTAATGATGTGGGAGCCTCATTAATGGCTGATGTGTGGTGCAATAACTCTATAGGATCTTTGTCTGCTTATGTGGATGATTCCCTGCTTGACATGTGTTTAGATGTCATTGGTTCTTGGTTCAACATTGGGTCATCAAGGGTGTTGGGCTTTAGTACTTGAACTGTGAATTGGGCTCTAAGTGGTGGGCCAAAACCTTTTGTGGGCCCACCGATGTTAGATATATACCGTAGTGGAGCCAAGAATTTAATATAGGAGGGGCATCTATTAGTTATAATCTCAAAATGTTTCCTCCCCAATCAATAACAATAACATAATAATAATTTAATATTAAACACAAAAAACTAATATTCATAACAAAGAAGACAAAAAAAATATGGAAACACTTAACAAGTATTATGAATAAATAAAAAAAAATAAAGAATTTCATACACTTTTAGGATTTTAGAGGTCTTGTGCCAGCTGCCGCTGAAAGCCTTGCCTAGCAAATTTTTTTTTTCTTAGATTGACCCTTGCCCATCAAGTTCTTTTGGGGTTAATCTTTGCCCAGTAAGTTAAGAATTTCAAAAAAAAAAAAAAAAAAAGAGAAAAAGAAAAAATCCAGGCTTTAGAAATTGTTGGGGGCCATGTACGTGGTTGGGGTTGTGGTAGTATTTGGTTAGGAGCTATGTGTGTGTTAGTGTTTAGTTAAGATCCAAAAATAAATAAATAAATTGAAAAGTTAAGATGTGGGGGCTGTGTCAGTGTTTGGTTGGGAACTGTGTGTATTAGTGTTTATCTAAGGTCAAGTTTGGCAACTTAAAAATTGAGAGGGTAATTTATATAAATTGGGCCGAGCTGGGTAATGGGCCGTTATGGGCCACAGTATGAAGGGCTGAGTAAAAAGGCCATGAAGTTACTCCGGTCCGAGAGAGGCTTGAAGTTACTTCGGTCCTAAAGAGCTCGGTCAACCGCAAATCTAGACAAGCAGCTCGGTCGTACCATATCAAGCCAAAGTGTTGAGATAGCCTTGTGATTAGATCGGTCATTACGGTTTGACTGATGGCAGTTAGTCCGGTCCAAGCTTGTTAAAGTTAGTCCGGTCCGAGCTTGTTAAGGTTAGTTTGGTTTCAGCAGGAGAAACCGAGATACAAACTGAAAAAGGAAGATTCGAGCTAAGCAGAGTTCGGTTGTTTCTGCCTGTTTAGTATGGCAGTGATATTTCGGTCGTATGGTAATATGACCATGATAAAACCATCTCACTTGGTTTAAGCAGTGAGGGGCGTGTTGATGGATAAGCATTATCTGTCAGGAATGTAATTCCTAGGAGGACTCTACCTGGAGAAGTAAGAGTCCTATTAGGATTGTGCCACACGGAACCTATAAAAGCTTACCTCATCACCTATGGAGAGGTAACACAACTTTGATTCCCGAATACACAGTGCTTTTTGTCTATTTTTGTCTATTTTGCTGACTTAGGCATCAGAGAGGTATCCGGCACACACCCGCCGGCTAGCTCATGTTTGTGTTTTCAGGGAGTAAAGCGACGTCGTACGAAGGAGCGTAATCTTGATCAACAGGATTATACGAGAAGGTTTATTTCTTTCCCATACAATTGGCGCCGTCTGTGGGAATATCAGACTAGAACAAAACCTCTTGATTAAGTTTTCTTTGCTAATAAAAAGTAATGACGCACAACGAAGATTTGCCACAGTCCGCCATTGATGGACAAACCCCAGAGGGAGGTGGGAGGCTCGAAGGTTTGCCTCCGGTCCCTCCCATGGCGGACTTGGAGCCCTAACGACATAATCCCGGGAGGGATGCTAGAGGGAGGCGAATAATGCCCTGTCACTCTCGTTCACAAAGTCCTGACAGACAAAGGCGGAGGATCAACCCTCAAACTCTAGAGGATCGCGTGAAAGAACAGGATGAATTAATAATGAAGATGGCGGCGGATATGGAGGCCATGAAACGCCAGATCAAGGGAAAAGGGGTGGCGACAAGAGAGGGGCGTAAAGGCAACACGCCCCTTCGCCACTCAGAAGATTGTGGTAGGCATACCACGCCATCACAAACAGAGAGTAGAAGCCTCAGAACAGGCGATACTCAATCAAGAACCTCCAGGACTCGTTGCTCCAGGTCTGAGAGAACGAGGACTGAGAGGTCATTCACTGAGGGAAGCACCTATCGGCCCTCGTGCACGCACCAAACATCTACCAGGCAGACGGAGTTGCCAAGATCATCCAACTTATGGACCGTGCTGGAAGAATGGGCAAGATGGAAAGAGGATAATAAGGCGTGTGACCCTCACAGGGTATCTGTTCTTCAGCGGTTGGCTCCTCGGACGCATGGAAGCGTCGAGGTTGGAATGCCATTACCGCGCCTTGCCTACAAACCAACAGACAAAGCATTAGCAAGGCTGCAGATCTCGCCGTTCATTCCGACAATCGAAAACGAACCCCTACCTTCAGGCTTCCTCGAGTCCAAATTCACCATGTACAAGGGAAAGACAGATCCCTATATGCACCTGAGCCACTTCCGCCAGGTTATGGCGGTATATCATCAAACCGAGGCTTTGATGTGCATCCTCTTCCCATTAAGCCTTGGCGACCTAGGCTTGACTTAGTTCGAAAAACTTCCGTATAAAGATAGCCTCCTCGGCGCATTAGCGGGCGTTCAGAATAAGGTTCGTAATCTAACACCAAAACGTCAGTGGAGATCGACCAGCTTCTCTCCATTGACATGGGTGACAAGGAGACACTTAGATCCTACAATAGTTGCTACTGGGAGACCTTTAACCAGATTGGGGACTGTCCTACCAATCTCACCATCGTACAATACAAAAGGGGCCTTCCAGTTGGGGGGCCTTCCAGTTGGGAACAGACTAAGGGACTCAATCACTATGACACCACCTCTAACGATGGAGGCCTTAATGGAAAGAGTGCACCAGCACATTAGGGTGGAAGAGGATAGTGCCCGTGCTAAAGCAAAGTCTAGCACAACCGCAGTACCAGATAAAAAGACCGCGACAAAGGTCAACGTGGTAGAACGTCCGAACAAAAACGGACGAGGTAGGCGGGACAACGAAGAAGACTAGGATAAAAGATGGTTAAGAGTCCGTACTGCCATTACCACGGTATTCAAAAAGCCAATCTACCAGATTCTAAGCGAGATACGCGATGAACCTTTCGTCAGATGGCCTGCTAAGCTAGGAGCGGCTCAGAAAGACTACAACGAAAGGTCACGGTGGACCTTCTATAAAGAAAAGGGGCACCACACTGAAAATTGCACGCCAATGAGACAGTACCTGGAGAAGTTGGTAGCAGCAGGTCACCTGGATAAATACATTGAAGGAGGGACACAACTAGCCCCTCAAGACCACAATAACCCCAACGGGATGCCAATCGACGCCCCACCTCAAGGTGTAATCAATGTGATACATGGAATCTTCGAACCTGAGCGTGTATGCGAGCTCAAAGGGTCAATCAAGAAGGCCGAGTACTTAAGGGAGGTATTAAGTGCACAACCTACCATCAAAAAAAGGAAGACAGAGGCCACGAACATCATGTCTTTTTCAGATAGAGACTTGGCGAGGATATATTGTCCCCACAATGATGCCTTGGTTGTCACTCTCCGAGTTAAGGATTTTGACGTCAAGCGGATTCTGATTGACTAGGGTAGTTCATGTGAGATAATGTATTACGAAACATGCAAACAATTGAAGTTACAAGACAAAGACTTGGCACCTGCCGTGTCTTCCCTGATTAGATTCAACTCAATGCCAGAATGGCCAGTTGGCAAAATAATCCAACCAGTCAGAGCAGGAAGCATGACAAAACAAGTGGAATTCTGGGTGTTGAAAGTCCCTTCCACTTACAACATAATCTTGGGAAGAACATGGTTGCATGCCATGCGATCGGTAGCGTCATCCTACCATCAAGTAATGCGGTTCCCCAACGAAGCCGGGGTAATTGAAGAGGTCTTTGGAGACCAGATCATGTCCAAGCAATGCTTTGTCACTGTGAATGGCAGCCGCGCTGCCAAGGGATATGTTCATTCGGTGGAAGAACCTGAGAGTAATGAACTGTTCGCAAATGTTGGCAAAGTAGCTAATCAAAAAGTGGTGGAAGACTTGGTAGAGGTAAGAATAGATGAAAAGAATCCGGATAAGTTCTTTTTGCTCGGTTCGTCGTTATCCAGTACTGAGAGATTAGAAGTCTTGGAATTCTTGACCTCTAACATCAAAGTGTTCGCCTGGATACCCTACGAAATGCCAGGCATTGATCGAAACTTCATCTGTCACTAACTCAATGTCCACCCATCCGCCAGACCAATCATTCAACGCACTCGCAGATCGGCACTCCACCATGCCGAGATAGTGGTAGAAAAAGTGGGAAATCTGCTAGAGGCAGGAGCTATCAGAGAGGTGCACTACCCCAGATGGATTTCCAACACAGTTGTGGTGCCAAAGAAGAATGGCAAATGGCATTTCTGTGTCAACTATAAGACAGTCAACAAAGCATGCCCAAAGGACAGCTTCCCCCTACCACGAATAGATTAACTGGTAGACCTAACGGTGGGGCACAACTGACTTAGCTTTCTTGATGCGTACAGAGGCTACCATTAGATCGCCATGTATGAACTAGACCAGGAGGTCACGCCTTTGCAACTCCAAGAGGATCAGATGATATAAGGTCCCCGCCTTTGGCTCAAGAACGAAGGGGCAACATTCTAGAGAATGGTCACCAAGATGTTTAAGCCGTTGTTAGACAGAACAATGGAGGCTTACATTGACGACATGGTGGTCAAGAGCAAGGATAAGAACAACCATCTAAGGGACCTAGGTGAGATGTTCCAGATTCTGAAGAGGCACAAGTTGCGCCTTAATGCATCTAAATGCGCATTTGGTATAGGATCTGGCAAATTCTTGGGCTTCCTGGTGACAAATCGAGTAGAGGCGCACTTCATAGATCAAAGCTATTCAGGATCTAGAGAGGCCTAACTCAGTAAAAGAAGTGCAGCATCTCATCGGCATGGCAGCTGCACTCAACCGATTCATTAGCCGGTCGTCAGACAGACTACGACCATTTTTTCAAGCATTAAAAGCTAAGTTCGAGTGGGATGAAGAATGCGACCGCGCTCTAGAAAACTTGAAAGAATACATGTCTTCTCCACCACTACTTGTCACCCCAATACATGAAGAAGAACTCTTCCTGCACCTGGCAGTCTCGCAGCACGCAATTAGCGCAGTGTTAGTCTGTGCGGAAGGAATCTAACATCTGCTCATCTTTTATGTCAACAAGACATTGCTGGGCGCCGAAACAAGGTACTTGCCACTAGAAAAACTAGCCTTGGCCTTGATGATGGCCTCAAGGAAGTTGTCACACTACTTTCACGCCCATACTATAGTTGTCCTCACAGCTTTCCCATTAAAAGCTTTGTTTGAGAGGGCGAACTTTTCTGGGCGAATTTTGAAGTGGGCAGTAGAGTTGAGACAATTCGACATCAAATTCCAACCCAGAACTGCGATAAAGGCCCAAGCTTTGGCAGACTTTGTCGCAGAATTTACCCCAGGAAGTCATCATATCTGCCCAGTCGACCTGACTGACATAACCGAACTAGGGATGGAAATTAACGCCGAATAAATAACCTCCTCTCGCATAGATACTCAATGACCCCAAGGCGCACTGTAATAAAGAAAACAAGGAAGAAGCAAACCATGGTACACCAAGCCAAGACTCACAAACAAATAAAGACTTTGTACAATCAGATAGCGAGGGGCAAACAGCAATCATGGACCTTGAAGAAAACACCAGCAACATTTTGGACCCCAAGACATCATCTGATCCCTCCACTTGCTGGAAGTTATTCGTTGGAGAGATGTGGAAGCTCTTTGTGGATGGAGCATCCAACCGGCATGGAGCAGGACTCGGCATGGTCTTCATCTCTCCAGACGGCCTAGTAGTGGAGCAAGCAGTCAACCTGGGCTTCCCAGCATCAAACAACAAAGCGGAGTATGAAACGCTTCTTGTAGGCCTCAAATCAGCATTCTACATGAAGGCCACCGAACTAATGGTTTACAAATGACTCACCGGTGGTAAACCAAATTTAAGGCGACTACGAAGCAAAGGATGACAGGATGGCTAAGTACCAAGAGTTGGTCAGAACCTAAATCAAGAAATTTGAAGTAGTCAGGATAGAACAAATTGGCAGGGAGGAAAACAGTAGAGCAGATGAATTAGCAGGCTTTGCTTCAATGGCAGATACTTCCATCCCTCATTCATTGCTGATCGGCTACCTACCTAGACCAAGCATTGAAGACCCCGAAGCAGAAGAGGTATGTTGCGACGAGCTAGGCCCTTCTTGGATGGATCCCATCATACTGTTCTTAAAAGATGGCACCTACCTAAGAAAAGAATGCGACCAATAGAATAAGAGCAAAATCACAACGATTTTGGCTCTCCCCATCTTTGGAATTGTACAAGAAATCGTTCTCAAGACCCTACCTAAAGTGTGTTCATTGAGCAAAGTTGAAGCATTTTTGTTCGAAATACACGAAGGCGTGTGCTGAAGCCATCAAGGGGGAAGATCACTAGCATACAGAGCAATCTCGCAAGAATATTGGTGGCCTTACATGCAAGCAGACTCAGAGAAGTATGTGAAGAAGTGCGAGAAATATCAGAAGTTTGCACACCAAATACATTAACTTGCCAGAGAGCTTCTACCCTTAACCAGCCCATGGCCCTTCGCAATGTGGGGCTTGGATATAGTAGGACCACTTCTAACAGCACCAAGCAATAGGAAGTTCTTTATCGCAGTAACCGACTACTTCACAAAGTGGGTGAAAGCAGAAGCCTTGGCATCAATCAAGGAAAAAGATGTGAAGAAGTTCATCCGCGTAATATCATCACTTGGTTTGGCATACCAAGAGCCCTAATATCGCATAACCAAGACTCGCTTTGACAGTAATCTTTAGAGGCTTTTGTGAAGAGTACAAGATAAAGTTCTACAATTTTACACCGGCATATCCCCAAGCAAATGGTCAGGTAGAAGCATCAAACAAGGTCGTTTTAGATGGATTGAAGAAGAGGTTAGAACAAGCAAAAGGCAAATAGGTAGAAGAGCTCCTCATGTTTTATAGGCTCATCAGATCACACCTCGACGGTCAATAGGAGAAACTCCATTCTCCTTAGCCTATGGTATGGAAGCAGTAATCCCACCAGAAGTTGGCCTCCCCACAATTCGAAGTGAAAATTTTGATCCAGACTTAAATGGCGGAGCCAAAGCATTGGGGCTCGACCTTGCAGAAGAAAGAAGAGAAAGAGAACTGGTTCACATTGCCTCATACCAACAGGAGTTATCCAGGAAATACAACAAAACAGTGTATCCAATGCAATTCAAGATCGGTGATTGGGTGCTGCACAAAGTGATAGGAAACACCATGGTACTAGGAGATGGCAAGTTAGGGCCCAATTGGGAAGGACCTTACAAAGTGGTTGGATTAGCAGGAAAAGGGGCATACCACTTGGAAGATGAGGACGGCAAGTTATTCGTGCCGTGGAACACTGCCAATCTCAAATTATTTTATTTTTAACTTTTTTCAAGCATATGTAATTTTCCTTTTCCTTTCTCAATAAAATAAGTAGATTCTTTTCAGTATAAGTTATTTTCTGTAAAAGATAGTTTTAGTGAGTTAGGAACATTGTAAACATAGTTGGTCGGAAAAACCAACACCCCTCTTAAGCCCAGGATAAGGATCCAGGCTGCAGGACGTTTGGTCGGAATAACCAAGCACTTTACTCTAGGTTGGCTGGACAAACCAACACCCTTCCTAAGCCCAGGATAAGGATCCAGGTTGCAGGACGTTTGGTCGGAATAACCAAACACTTTACTCTAGGTTGGCTGGAAAAACCAATCTAGAGGTTGGTTGGACAAACCAATACCCTTCTTAAGCACAAGATAAGGATCCCGGTTGCAGGACGTTTGGTCGGAATAACCAAACACTTTACTCTAAGTTGGTCGAAAACCAATCTAGAGGTTGGTCGACAAACCAACACCTTTCCTAAGCCCGTGATAAAGATCTCTTGCAGGACGCTTAGTCGAATAACCAAACACTTTACTCTAGGTTGGCCGAAAACCAATCTAGAGGTTGGTCGACAAACCAACACCCTTCCTAAGCCGTGATAAGGATCCAGATCGCAGGACGCTTGGTCAATACCCAAACACTTTAATCTAGGTTGGTTGGAAAAACCAACTTAGAGGTTGGTCGATTAAACCAACACCCTCCTAAGCCCGTGATAAGGATCCAGTCACAGGACGCTTGGTCAATAACCAAACATGTTTCTAAATTAGCAGAATAACCAATTTAGAGGTTGGGATTAAACCAACTCTTAATACTCTTCAATCAAGTAAGGATATCACCAGAGAATGGTTGACCGGATTAAACCAACTCTTAGTACTCTTCAATCGAAGTAAGGATATCCGCTAAAGAGTGGTTGGTCGATTAAACTAACACTTGGTACTCTTCACCAAGTAAGGATATCGGGCTAAAACAGGTTGGTTGGACTAAACCAACTCTTAGTACTCTTCACCGAGGTAGGTATCTCTGCTAAAGAGTGGTTGGTAAGTATACTTATAGTTGCAAAGGTTAAGACCGATATAAAGTATCTCGCAAGTGAATGTCAGATTTCATCCAAGATTTCAGCTAGAAAGTAAATTACAAGCATGGAGATCAACCGAAATAAGAGTTGGAACAAAAAGCGACTTTATTGAAAATTTAAAGCAAGTACAAAGGGTGGGGCCTTAGCCCGCCATAACTGCTTCCAAAAGCAAAGAAAAGAAAAAAGCAAAAAGAAGACGAAAATACAAAGTCAGTTAAACAGATCATGATGGTCAGCATCAATATCAACCCGAGTCTTGCTTCGCACAGAGCACGGTCTCGATTGGGAGCTCGGCCTTAGTAGGCACTGCTGGTCGTCTTCCACCACCGGGTTCGACGAATCGATCGCCGACAGGTCATTGACAACCGAGGTATCTTTGGGCACGGTTTCCTCTTCATCATCTGAATTCTCAAGAAATTGTTGCTGAAGGGCAGCAGCATATTCCGTCATGGAGCTCGGTATGAAATATGCAGGAGCGTAGAAGACCTCGGTCTCTAGACCGTGATCGAGCTGCACTACAGTCGCCCTCTACTCACATTTGAAGAAGAGATTCTTGACAGCTTCACATTGTTTAATGTAAGTTGCCTCCCCCTCCTTGTAACCCCGGAGCTCGGCGTCATCGGCACTCTTCTTCAGCTTCTCTATCTCGGCGTTTTTCTTTCCCTCAAGTTTAGCCACAAGCAGTATTTTCTTTTATCACTACTAGCCTTTTTGTTTTTCTATTTCAAATTTGTTAACAAGTCCTCAAGACCGTTCTCGGATTTTGGCTCGGCTATTTGCTTCGTGGCTTGTTCTAGCTCGGCAATTTTTTCAGTCACTTCAGCCATGGCTTGCCTTGTAATCTTGCGAAGTTCCAGCACACGCTTATGAGCGATGTGGCTCTTTTGCATGGCCTGCAAAAGAAGGGGAAGACTTGTAATCAAACCGAGATTAATAGAAAAAGATTAAAAGAAAAAGCTACTTACAAGCACCATGGATTTCGTGGCTGAGCGGATGGCCTTTAGTTCGGTCAAATATTTGTGGTGCTCCATGTCTGCTGGAAGGCAAACACTCTTGGCAAGGTTAAACGTCATTAAGTGATCTTTTTCAACACCACGAGTCAAGGTCCCAATTGCTCGGTTTTGAAAAGTTATTTTGGGTGCTCACTTGGAGGAGCTAGCTCGGTTGAGCGCCTCCTATGGACTTCGGTGGAGGGCTTAGTGGAAGAATGAGTTTGTTTTCGCCAACAAGGCGTTGCTCGCTTGGGGTAGTCCGAGCACGCTTGTTTGGACGTGATGAGGAGGGTTGGTGAGATGGAAGAGCTACCACGGTCTCAAAGGATCGACGGTTTGTGGTACCCGCTTGGTGTGTTTCGTTAGCAAAGCCCTTACTGCTCCTCTTTGCCATCTCTTGTTCAGCGGTAGTTTGGACCAAGTTGATTTGAGGTAAGGATGGATTCGGTTCGGGAGAGGCTTCCAGCAAGAAGTCTGTTACTCTGGCTTTTCGTCGGCTGTTGTATCTATACGTTGGTTCAAAATTTAGTAGTTTGGCCCAACTTCTCTCGGGATATTGTAGTGCAGCATGAAGTACGCCTAAGTTGGGATAGCTATACAGTGATTTGAGATGGGCTGAATCTGCAGAAAGAAGGCAAACAATTAGTTCGGTTTAGGGAGTGGAAACCGAGGTAAAATAAAACATGCAATAGAGCCGAAGTAATTATACCGGGGGTTCCTTTATCCCAGTTTATTCTACGACCAGAGATCTGGGCTTGGTGGTCTTCAAAATTCCCAGATACCCAGAAAAAATCATCGCTGCTAAGTGTTTATCTGGTGTGTCCTTTATTATTTTTTCTCGGCGGCAGCGTATTCTTAGATAAAAGACCCAGCCATCTTCTTTTGATCCTATGGAGTATTGATGGAAGAGTTTGGCTAACCCGAGGTTAATACCAGCTCGGCGGTTTAGCTCGGCTATGCCACTTATTATGCGGTATGAATTTGTGGAAAGCTGGGTGAGACATATCCTAGTTTGCCTAAGGAATTCACAAAGTAAAGGCTGTACAGGGAATCTTAGTCCGGTTTCTATAATGGATGAGGGGTAAGGTACAAACCATGGTTTCCCCATGGTGTGACATCTTGGTTGGCTAAGGTGAGGTAGATATTGTCGAATGTTATACTCCTTCAAATTCGGCCAAGCCACCAGGTGTATCTACTAAAAACCTATATTTACCCATTTATCTCTTAAGTTATGAATAAATTAAACTTGTGTTAGCTCAGTCGAAGAAAGGTGCTGAGTAGCTCGGTTGCGCTCAAAGGAGTGCCTGGGCAACCAAAAAGTTTGCAAAGTGAAAAACAAAAGTGTTAAGCACAGATCGTGGGACTGTGCTAAAAGAAATAAAGGCAAGATAAATGTAGTCCTAGCTTGGCTTGAGCAAGGGGTTCGATAGCTCGGTTTGTAAAAAGGGTTTTTGTTATCCCGGTTTGCATAAGGTTTTGTTATCTCGGTTTGTGCAAGGGTTTTGTCAGCCCGGTTGAGCCTCTAGAGGCAGCGCTCTTAGTTCGGTTTGAATTACGAAGGCTGGTTTAGTCCCAAGTTATAGCTCGGCTGTGATTAAGACTATCAAGCACACTATTACGCAGCCTTAGTACGGTTTGTTAGCTCGGCTAAGGTAAATCAAAAGATGGTTTGACTTGTTAAAACTGCTGGGGTAGCATGAAGTGTTAGTTCGGTTGAATGGTCTTCCTAAATTGACATCAACTACAAATGACTTTTTACTCCGGTTATATTATGATTTTGGATCAAAGCTAGTGTTTCTCATATTATGTCTTGAATCCAAGTGGTTTTATTACTAAGTTTTTGTAGAAAACATAAGGCAAGGCAGAAAATGGAAGTAAAATGTGTTTTGCAAAAACACATAAAACAAATGCTATGGATTAAAAAAGTGCGAAAACAAGAAAAATAGAACAGATTTCTAAAGCTTACCAGAGAGAAAGGAAATGGAAGTCGTAGTAATGAAGGACACAGCAAGCACGAAGTTGAGGAGAAATGGAGGCTCGAAGAGAGAGGAAAAAAGGTGAACAGTAGAGTGAATGATTCAAAATGAAAAGTTTGTTTTTGTGTAGAAGGAAGGACAAAAAAGAGCGGGACTGTTCAAATTTCACGAGATACGAAGACGGCGTGACAGCTACGCCTAGCTAATCAGAATCTGCCACGTGTACAAGGAATGGGAAGCGGTTCAGTTACAACAACTGAAGAGACGCTTGACCTGACAGTACAAAATGGTGAATTTAGCTCACGAAAGGCTAAAAGGGTTTTTTAGCTCGGCTAGAAAGGCTGAAGAGTTTTAGCTCGACTGGAAAGGCTTAAGAGTTTAGCCCGGTCGTCAAACTAAAATTGTTAGCTCAGTTGATAAACAGGTAATCTCTATCATGCTACGCAGATGGAATTAAGGGGCAATTGAGAGGGTAATTTATATAAATTCGGCCGAGCTGGGTAATGGGCCGTTATGGGCCACAGTACGAAGGCTGAGTAAAAAGGCCATGAAGTTACTCCGGTCCAAGAGAGGCTTGAAGTTACTCCGGTCCGAGAGAGGCTTGAAGTTACTCGGGTTCTAAAGAGCTCGGTCAACTGCAAATCGACAAGCAAATGGCTGCATTTATATCAAGGCAAAGTGTTGAGATAGCCTTGTGATTAGATCGGTCATTGCGGTTTGACTGATGGTAGTTAGTCCGGTCCAAGCTTGTTAAAGTTAGTCCGGTCCGAGCTTGTTAAGGTTAGTTCGGTTTCAGCAGGAGAAACCGAGATACAAACTAAAAAAGGAAGATTCAAGCTAAGCAGAGTTCGGTTGTTTTTGCCTGTTTTGTATGGCAGTGATATTTCGGTTGTATGGTAATATGACCATGGCAAAACCATCTCACTTGGTTTAAGCAAAGGAGAGGGTGTTGATGGATAAGCATTATCTGTTAGGAATGTATTCCTAGGAGGTCTCTACCTGGATGAGTAAGAGTCCTATTAGGATTGTGCCACACGGAACCTATAAAAGCTCACCTCATCACCTATGGAGAGGTAACACAACTTTAATTCCCTAATATACAGAGCTTTTTGTCTATTTTGCTGACTTAGGCATCGGAGAGGTGTCCGGCACACACCCGCCAGCTAGCTCACGTTTGTGTTTTCAGGGAGTAAAGTGACGTCGTACGAAGGAGCGCAATCTTGATCAATAGGATTATACGAGAATGTTTATTTCTTTTCCGTACAAAAATAATTCATCTTTTTATCTTTTTTCCATCACATCGCCTCTTTACTTTTCTACACATCTTTTCATAAAAAGACAAAAACTACACTTATTTAAGTTATCCTAAACAACCTTTAAGACCTAAAAAAAATGACAAATTAAAGGAGCATGTGACCCCCTAATCGCTAGTAACTCGACTCGATATATAAATGTATTTCTTTGTGTTATATTCATTTTTATGGTGAGAAATAAAACTAAAATAATCATCATTTTTTTTCCGTTGTTGCATCGTCTAAAGTTTTAATCCAATATATAACAAAAGCATGTCATATGTAACATGTTTGTTTTTTTAGTGTTGAAAACCTTGATTCTGAGCTTAATACTAAAAAAGTACAATCCAAACCGAAAGCAATACCAAAAAAGATGCAAGAAGATTTTTGGACACGGTTTCAATACTACTTATGCTCAGTACTTTGTTGTTGCTATGGCTCATCTAATTACAATCTGGACAGCTCTTAAAAAAAACAAAGGCACACATTTAATGAAATTTTAAAATTCAAGCATTTCAAAATTCAATACAGTCAAAGTTGTGAGTATGACTAAAAATGAGTAGAAAAAATAATAATAAAAAATCATAACATTCTCCGAGGGCTGACTACGGAAAATAATACTAAAAAATCACACTTTGCAAAATTAGTTAGGCGATGGATTAATAAATCTTAAATAGTAATTTTATAAACTGTTTGATTTTTTGTTTTCTTTTTTTTATGGATTTAAAAATCTCATTCTAGTATGAATTATATAAAGGGTCAAAATATGAGTTTTCTCATAATGTTAAAATTATTAAACATAACACTTTAACCAAAAAAAAAAAAAAAAACTCTCTAGTTTATTTTTTATTTTATTTTATTTTTTAAAACATAACACTCTAATCAATATAACACACACTAAAAAACTTTTTAATATATTTTTATCAAACGCAACAATGTAACATTAGAAAAAAACTTATTAGTGTACTTTTTTCAAACATAATATTTTAATTAATAAAACACACAAACATAACATTCTAATGTAACATACTAAAAAACTCTTTAGTATGCTATTCGTAAACGTAACATTCTAATGTAACACACTAAAAAATTCTTTGGTATATTTTTTTCAAACGTAATTACATAACATTCTAAGAAAACTCTTTTGTGTATCGTTTTTCTAAATGTAACACTCCAATCAATGTAACACACAAAAACCTCTTAGTTTACTTTTTCCAAATATAACACTATAATGTAACACCAGAAAAACCACACTAATGGCAATATAGATTTCCACATTCGACAATTAACACTTTGGCCACCAATTTCTCCAAAAAGAATCTTTCACACCCCACCTTTCCATTCTCATCCCAAAAATGAATAAAAAAATTAGAAAAATGAATCATAAAAAGACATTCACTTAAACTTAAACGATACCAAATCAAATAAATACAACTTTTCAAAATAAAAATGGCTAATTGGTTCATAAAAAAACTTTTAGGATTAAATGGATCAACATTCACCCATATGAGATTTATGAGTAAATTTTCCAATCAATTATAGCAATCTATTTAAAAAATAAAAACAATTTTTCTAAAAACTTGATATAGAAATAAATACAAAATGACATCTATCTATCTATCTAATTATATAAGAAAAAATGTTATTAGCTTTTTGAGGGTTAAAGTTCTAATCTAATTTTCTTAATTTTTTGAATTTTTAAATATAAAAATATATTTTTAATTATCTTATTGGTTCTTTCCATTTTATTGATATTTTTCTTACCATTTCTTTAAATACTATAATAATCAATATGGTAAGTTTTCTATTTCTCTTAGATTATAAATATTGGAAAGATTATGCAATAATTTAATTTGGCCCATCTAACTGTATCTATAATTTCAAATTTTTTAAATTTTTATAGAAGGGTTTTTTTTATTGATAAATCCCATTTATATGTCCTCTAACCCAATAAATCTACAAAGGAAAATTATAAACTAGTTAGCCATATGTGTTTATACTTTTATTTCATGAGATTCTTTTTTCTTGATTTATATTATTTATTAGATTATTATACCCTTACATCTATTGTTGATACATATTAAATAGGAAAATGATATACACATTTCCTTTTGTTGCTATATCAGTTTTGGTAGTTATTATTATTCACGTTTTTTATTCTGATTCAGTTTCATTCAATTTTTTTGTATTGTTTCATTGTGCTAGGGTTTCGTTGCTGTGAGAGGGAGATGACGACTTAGAGTTGTGTTTGTTCCAGTAGTGTGTTCGTTTTCGTAGTTTATTGTTTGTTTGTGCTCTGTTTTGTTACATAATTGTTCAAAGATTTGGTTTCTTTCATAGTTGAGGTTCAAAACTCTGTTTTCTTCAATAGTTGTGGTTCAAGGATATGTGTTTCTTCTCTATGAAATCGTTTGTTGTAAGATTCTTGCTTACACATTGGTGGTTGAGATCGAAGGAAAGAGAATGTTTTCATGCTCTGTTTTTTTCTTAGTTGTTATCAAAGTGAGAGAAAACGATTCGAAGTTCTGGGTTCTTCCATAGGTGCAATTCAAAACTTTGTTTTTATTTTTTTATTATTATTTCTTTTATATAATTTTTGGGTTTGAAGATTTGAAGATTGTTTTCTTCTATTGTTGTGGTTCGAAACTCTATTTTCTACCATTGTTGTCATTTTAGTCGAAAATCGAAGGGAGAGAGATGATTTGAAACTCAATTTTGTAATTTTATTACAAACTTATTTTTGGTTTGATTTGGATTGATGTAATGGTGAAATTTCATGGGTTGTTAATGATAGTGATAATAATGAAGTTAAGGATGTTGGTGAAATTTCATGGGTTGGTTTGATTTGTTTGTTTTTAGATAGATTGAGATTTGTTAAATTTTTAGTTCCATTATCGCTATTATTTTTGATTTTTATTAACATCATCACATCATTAATCAAGATAATAGTCACATCATTTGTAATGAAAATTTGTCATTTGTGTTGTCAATCAGTGTGAATATTCACACATCCATATAATATTGAATAGTATATATATTTTCACTGTGTTTATTATCACTATGCAATTGTGATGTTAAAGTTCATATCAAACTCTTTTATTTAGCCATATAAAGACAAGCCACAATATTTATTTGGACACAAAAATGATGTGAGTATTCACAATGCAACAAATTAATTTTAGTATGTTTGCGGATGGATTATATATTTTATTTATGTATAATGTGAATATTTATGCCTGTAGTTAACCATAATAAACATATGACATAATGTGATTGAAAATGGATCTTAACATAAACTATGGTGTGAACATTCACACTAACTTCAACATAAGAGATCAGATGTGGATGTTCACACTTTATATTATTTGAAATATTGTTTGGTCAATTGTTATTGTGTGTATTAAATATTCTTTTCTAGTATGTTTGTGGATGAAACATACACTCTACATATGTAAAATCTGAATATTAATATTAATATATGTAGTTGGCCACAGTGAACATAAGACATATTTTAAATATTCACATTCATTGAAAATGGGCATTAACATGTAAATATTCACACAAATTTCAACATAAGAGAACAAATGTGAATGTTCACAATTTATATTATTTAGAACACGCAACACATCAACATCAAATATATATCATCAAAACACATAGGTGCGTGAGAAGTAGATTATTGATTTATATATATGTTGTTAGTGTTTTCAACTATAAGTTGCCAAAGTTATAAAAAATAAAAAATAAAAAATAAATAAATAAAACAAAACTCGCATTGTATTGTAGTATAACTAGTGTATGGTGGATAACCCCCAACCATAGGATTGAATGAATTGGAAACATGTTTCATTTTTGTACAAAATTTATCACGGACTGACTTGTCTTGTTCATCCAAGAAAACATTGATTAATGATTGTCGTAGTATGCACCATTTAGCATGAGACATGTTTGGCTCTATCAGATCATGGTAGACATCTTGTCTTATAATTTAACAAATGTCCAATGTCCAATGTACAATCAACACTGCAAGGTAGATGAATGTGGTTAATAATTGCAATAATTTACATTATACTGTTCCAAGGTAATGATGATATTATGTTGAGAGTTATAAGTTCGAGCCTTATTGAGGATAGTTGTTGATTGAGATAATAGACTTTGAAGTATTGTGAGCTGCTAACTTACCTCTAATTAGAATAATAAAGTTCTGCTATGATTGATTTGACGTAGGATTTTGGCCACATTGAAAATAAGTAGTAGATCATTTATGTAATATTAATGCACACATTTACAAACACAAGTAAGTGCACATATGTGATTTATCAAGGACATCAATATTGTATCAAGTCACACAACCAAAAGATATACTAACCCTTATGCACTAGTGACTGATTAGAAAACATTAAGACAATTGTTATGTATATACATTTATATATAAATATTATCAATGTAAATGTTTAGAAAACAACATGACATCATGACAACATAATTCTCATGTGAATGTTTACATTGTGTGAATACTCATAGTAAACCAAGTGTTCAAAAATGGACATCATAATAGACATTTATATCATTATTTTTGGAGAATTGTTTTTTTTTTTTGGGAGAGAGGAGAGGAGGAAGGGGTTCAAATCCTTTGAACAATATCAACAATCAACAACAATTACAATAAATAAATAAATAAATGCGCACATTTATAAGTATATAGAACCATTATAAATGTTCACAATGGTTATAGACTACTAAAACCATTACAACATTACCAATGCATCAATTACAAACTATAAATTTTTGTGTGTACTCAAACAAAATGTGAATAATAAGTTGGCACACATGGACAACATTATGTAGGAATGGATACTTTCAATGGTAATCCAACAACAACATCAACCGCAAGAAGGTGAAAACAATAACAATAATATGAACAACAAGGACTAAAGTTATATCAATATGATCATGGCAACATTTGTGAACATCCGCATTGGGGCAAAATGGACAACATTAAGTAGGAATGGATATTTTTCAATGGTAATCTTCATATTGTATCTACATACATATGTTAATGTTATGTCGAGGTTCACATTAATAACCTTTATTTTAAATAGAAGAATGATATTAATGTTCACATTGTAATTTACAAAATACAAAAACATGTCAACATCAACAATGCATTAACCACACACCACTATTTTTTTAGGAATCAAACATGATGTGAATAAGAATGTTCAGATGATGTGAATGTTCGCATCATTATGCTATCTACATACATGGACAATATATCAAACAACTATTTCATCATTTTTTTTGAAAAAAAGCAAAAAAATAGGGGGTTCACATCCTTTGCACACCATCAATAAACCACCAACAACAACAATCACAAAAAGAGGGAAAGTAACATATTATCACCGCTTAAAAATAAGAATGTTCACATATTACACTATTTACACACGGACAATATATCATGCCACAATTTTATTATTTTTTGGAAAAAATAAAATAATAGGGGGTTCATATCCTTGAACACCATCAAGAATAACCAACAATAATCACAAAAGGAGAAAAAATAACAACAACAATATGAATAATATGTGCGAAAGTTCACATTGAGCCAAAGAATGTACAAACAAAAGAGCGGGAAAGAAAGGTGCTTACGTTTGGTTCTCATTTTGATTGTTTACACAAGTCAACTGATGGTTAATGATCACAACATTGATTCTTCATTTCGAAGTAGGGTTCCAAATGATTGGCAATGGTGATTCCAGTGAAGACGGAGCAAGAAATAGCATTTTCGACGAAGAACGACGCAGGGATAATGAATACTGCGATGAGATGACGAGAGAGAATATATGGGATTAACGACTAGGGTTTAGGATTTTGGAAGGTTAAGAGATTTTCTACGTGATATTCGTAGAGAGAGAGAGAGAGAGAGAGAGAGAGAGAGAGAGAGAGAGAGAGAGACTATAATTGATTCAAAGATGTGAAACACGCATATTAGCTTGAGGGTTTTTTGGTCTTTGTATAGTGAATAGGACCTAATAGAATATTCTAAAACATTTTGGATTGTATGGAATAGAACTCTTAAAAAGAGAATTTATTAAAAAAACTCCCTATATAGAAAGTAAAAAAAAAAAAAAAGTCTAGCCATATTTAACCTATTTCTAATTTGAAATTTAAAATTTTTGCTAAGGAAATTCCAAATATAACTTTAATCTTGTATAATTTTAAAATTTTAAAATATTTATTTAAAGATAATAATAAAAAAATTATTTTTAAAATCTAAAAAATACATGTGGTGTCAAAATATTTACCACACATTTATAAATAAAAAAAGAAATTTCAAATGTACATGTAAAAAGAAATTAAATAATACAAGTGTATATTTTATTCGACATCTAAAAATACATTTTTTGTGATTAAAAATACATTATAATTTTAGATATATATTTTAACCAGATGTAAGTTGTCACACCCCACTTTTTATTACTCGAAGTTCTATTACCAAGCCTTTATTATACATTCAATTTCAGAGTTAGCATACAGAAACTCATTACATTTTCAAGGAATAGATCAACACAATTCTCTCTGTCGAATTAAAATGAATGCAAAGATAAATATACAATTAAAGATTTTGCTCTTAAGCTTACAACATTTTGAAAAAAAATCAAGAGGAAGGGTGTATCCCTTTTTCATCAATGGCTTTTTGACAACACGTAAAGAGGCCCCGTGGCCAACAAATAAAGAAGATCTGAAATCTTGTAGCACATCCCGGTAATCACCAAAAAGATTCAACAACGTGATAAACATATAGTTTAGTAGGGATCTCAACATGATCCTCACCAATAACAACTTACAAATAGCTATGATCATGAATGCTAGTCTCATACCATATAAAAAATGTGGCATTTTATAACCAAAGTATATATATATATAGGTACTATTCTCAAAATCATTCACTTATTTAACAACATCAATTTCCATTATTACTACCCTTTTTCCCAATGAACAACTCTTACCCATGTCCATGTTTCCATTTATGACAAATACCCATAATACTGTTGGAAAAAATATTTTTTTGGTGACTTTAATTTAATATTAAAGTGTGGTGGCTTTAATTAAATATTAAAGTGGGTCCAAACCATTTATTGTGTTGGGTCCAAGTGGGCCAAAAACCATTGAGATTTGAATAAGAAATTGCCAAGAAATTGCCTCATGATGTTAGATTCATGAATGGGATTTTAAAGGATATTTAAATCCTTTTTCTTGGCTAAAGGGTATGAAGCTTTTGGGCATCCAAACTTTTCAATTTTTGGAAAGGGCTATGGATGATGGTTAATGGTGTTTTAATGACCAAATTTTAAAGGTCGGAGGCTCTTCTTCTTCCTTATACATGTATAAATTGAGACCTTTCACAAGTCTCAATATAGAAATTTTGCTTTCATTTTACAAGTCGGTTTGCGTAAAGTTCCTACAAAGAGAGAGTGTCGCCACGCTTTTGTTCCCTGTTAGACAGAGCGCTTCACGCAATGGTTTTGATCGTCCTATCTCGGAGACAGATGCCGGGATTCCTCAAGCACTCGATCCGTAAGTAGAAATGGCAACGAGCCGGGGATCACACTCCCCGTCCCCGATCCCCGAAGGTGAAAACTCCCGCCCCGCCCGCCTCGATCCCCGACAGGAACCCATCACTCCCTCCGCCCGCCCGCCTCTTCTAATCTGGATTGGGTTTCCTCAAATATCCTCACTAATTTTTTGTTTTTGCTTTTGTTCAAGACACAACACAAGAACAAAAAAAAAAATCCTATTTTCAACAACAATCATCAATAATTTAACTGCTTGCATGCAAATGACTCTTAATTTCACAAGGAAGGAATCAATTTTCTCACCTTTTAGTTTACTTTTCCATATGTCTCAGATTTTGAGAATTTATTTTGGACAGTAGAAAACTCTGCTTTCAACAACAATCATCATCAACAACTTAAAAAAAAAATTAGAAATTGAAGAGGAGAGGGTCAAAAGCGATCTCAAAAAAAAAGAGGTCGAAACACAAGAACAGAAAATAAAATTACTATGTGGCAATTCGCTTCATTATCATCAACAACAACAATAATAGATCTAAACTTACATAATAAAAAATAAGATTCGAGAGAGAAAGTGATAGGATCTCGCACCAACAATAACAGATCTGCTCAATGGTGGATGTAAATCTAGAGAACAAAGAGTCGATCTAAATATGACAGATCTCGCACCGATTAAACAAATACAACATCAAATACACACACACACACACACATACAAATAGAGGTCTTCACAATCTTTCCATTGATTAAGACATCGATCGAACGGACCACAGTTCACGATCTGTTTAGATTAGTAGTGGTGGTCGATGTGGATAATGTTGATAATGATGATAAGAAGTGAGAGAAATCTGAGTGAGATCTCAGTGAGGGATAGAGAGATGAGAGACGCAGTGAGAAGAAAGAGATGAGACAATGCGTGAGAGACGAGAGAGAGAGACTGTGATGAGTTGGTGAGACAGTAAGACTAAGAGAGAGAGAAAGAGAAGTAAAGTGAGATAAGGTTTGGTAAAAGTGAGATAAAGTTTGGTTTATATATATATAGAGGGGTAAAATGTAATTTCACTTCGGGGATAAACGGGACGGGACGAGCCGCATGGTCAGCACTTATCCTCGCCCCGGGTCGGTCAAATCGACGGGATTGATTTTGAATACCATCCTCGTCTCTGCTAGATATTTTTCTCGAAAAATCGCCAAATCGGGTCGTCGGTCAGTCGGGTTTAAATTTCCATCCCTACCGTGAGGCAAATGAATTGCTTAAGGAAACTGCTATTTATGCAGCTTCAGTTTGGTTTCTTTACCATTTTATTGTTTTGTGTATTTCTGTTGAAATTTAATTGTAATTATTAGCGTATATTCTTGGTATATAATTTTGATTTCTTCATAAATCTATTTATTTAATTTCACAATTTGGACAACAAGCTTAATACAGATTTTTTTTATATATTTTCTATGAAATTGATAGAATAGATTTACATAGACAATCAAGTTAGCTTTGTATAATGTTACTAGGAACTGTTGCGGAATTGCTCACTGTTTCAATGATTGTAAATTATGCAATGTTATTCTCTAATTGTTTAGTTTAATTAGAATGCTCTATCATAATTTGCATACTTAATTGTATTAGTATGATCTTATTTTATGCGTATGGTTCATCATTCCCCTACCATGATTTGCATGAATTTTAAGGTTATAAAATATAATTTATGGATGTTGCAATTTTGACATGCTAATTCTATTCTAGTTTTTAATTTGTTACATGCTTATTATTTTCTAAACTAGATTGCATAATTTAATTTTTTTTTTAGGATTATTTGCATATGTTAATTGCTAAATGGTTATTGGTTTGTAACTCTTGCCTATTAATTTTAGTTTAATATATTTTGGAGTTATAGAGTTTTATGAATTGTGTACATGATTAATTTGAATTTAATTGGGTGCATTAATCCTAATTATCTAATTGGAAGCATTAATCAATTATTTAATTGGGTGCATTAATTTGAATTTAATTAGGTGCATTAATTTAAATTATCTAATTGGGTGCATTAATGTGAATTATTTAATTGGGTGCATTAATTTGAATTTAATTGGGTACATTAATCAATTATCTAATTATGCGGCATTAATTTTTGGTTTTGATTTATTTAATTGGAGTTACAAGTTTACATGGTTGTTGTGAATTAATAACTCATGACTATTAAATTTTATTTTAAAGTTATAATTTAATTTTGAACCGTAACTCGCAAATCTCCACACAAATCCCCATTATTCACAATCCCAAACTCGACTCCTTCAGAATCGACACAAAAAATCAAGAGATACACAACCATTCGCCAACATCATCTCGCTTCAAAAATCACACAAATACAACAAAAAAAACAAAAACACACACACACCCAACATCGTCTGGAACATCACACAAAAGACGCCGACACACACAACCCTTCAAACCCACATACACAAAAAAAAAAACCCAAACACACCCAAGATCGCCACACCCGTAACCCCCCAATCGCAAAACATCATCACACAAACCCCCCCATTCTTCACAATCACAAAATCGACTGCTTTGGAACATCACACAAACATCATGACACCACACACACAATCATTCAACCTTATAAGAAACATAACGAAAAGGAAAACCACAACAGCATTGGTAACACGCATTTTCGCAGACATCGTTCCACTCCGACTGAGAAATACCAACGCCTTCTTCAAATCTTCTTCACATAGATCACAATCACCGAACAAACTCAATCGACAAGAATTAGGGTTCCCTAAAAATGCTTAAATGAGTTTATGTGATACAACGTTTTTACGGACACGGGGTGTCGAACGGGTTGGGTCGTAGTATGTGTTGCACGTGCTTCATTCTCCCAAACGTAAAAAACGAATAAAAGCATTAGTGTACTTTCTAGTTTCGTGGCACCCACCAAAAATAATCAACGTACACGCCGCAATTTAATTCCAGAATCCTCAAACGTGCATCATTAAATACCAAATCGTATTTATGTCATTTGACAACACAAAGGACCAAATAGATCATAAGAATATATATTAGGACCAAATGGAGCACAATCTCAACATTTAGGATTTATTGGTAACTTTCCCTACTTATATAATTAATAGTTGGCTAGATGGTTTCATTTAATTTATTAAATTTACTTTTTTCTTAGACTATTTGTTTGTATTTTGTTGTGGTTTGCTACTAACTTTCTTTGTAGGCTTACAAATGCGAAAGGAAATGAGAAAACAAATACAAAACCAAATGAATAGTTTTTGGGATGTAAAAATAAAAATATTTAGACTACTACCTTTTGTGTTGAATAGGAATACCTAAGCGTGGAAAGGCTGTTGGACTAAATAGAATCCTTATGGATTGGCTATTTTATTTAAATGTTTGAAACATGTTTGCTTGAGATTTAGTTAGTTTGTTTACCAATTTGTAGTAGCAAGTTTTATTTGTTTATATTGTTGTAGCAATTATTTTACATTGCTTGTAAAAGTTTTGGACCTTGGTTTGTTTTAACCTAATTCATCCCTAAGAAAATTTAATTCTTAAAATTGTTTATCACGCAGTAGGAGTCAACATGCTTTTGAAAGTTTTGTTAAAAGGTTAACTGGGTTTTAAGTGGGACCGATGTGACCCCTCCAGTTTTCCCATTAACTTTCTTAACCATGTTCAATTCTAAGTCTTGTGGTGAGACTAAATTTTGAATTAACTTTTCATCTGAGGGATTTTCTAAGGGTTAAGTTTAATTTCTAGAAACACAGAAGTGATATTCTGGTGTAATTTTCAGAAATGGCAACTATCATTGATGCTGCTGCTACTGCTAATGTTGGTGGGGATCTCGAACCCTGTGGCAACTAGGTTGAACCGTCATTGTGACCTTGTGGTCAACCTCGGCGTTACTCGTCGTTCGGAGGACCGCTTAGTCACCATGAGCACCCAGAAAAATTTGCTACGATAAACTTTAAGAGATAGCAGCAAAAGATGCTGTTTTACTTGACCACGCTAAACCTTGCAAAGGTTTTGAGCGAGGATCCTCCAGCCGTGGCAGAGAATGAGCTGACAGGCAGAAAGTCAAGGCTCTTGACAAATGGAAGCGCATGACTATCTCGCCAAACTATGTGTTCAACAACTTGGCAGACTCACTATATAGTGTATTTTGTGCCAAGGGCTCAGCAAAGAAGTGTAGACACCCCATTTTTGACCGTCCTCAAGACTTGGGCGTCATCATTTGGATATTCAATGATTATCCGTGTTTGTGTCCGCTCTTGAGTTCTCGGAGGTTTCGGCTACGTGCCTTGCCCCAAGACCTCTCGACTTACCTGTTTTGTGTTTGGTTTTGCTCCAAACACTTGTGTTTTTTGCTTCTGAGGGCAGGGAATGGCTTGATTGGACATCCCCACACCTCACCGGCCATGGCTTGAGGCCACCGGCCCTGCTTTCTTGCCACCGGCCATTGGCGATGGTCGGTCGGCACTATTGGTGGTCGGTCGGCACCTTTGGTGGCCGGTCGGCATCTTTTGTGGTCGGCCGGCCATATTTGTAGGCCGATTGGCTTTTTCCGCCGAGACCTCTTCGGGAGGCTTGATCCTTTGAACCCCTGCTTTAGCTTCTTGAGGAAGCTTGAACCTTTTGAACCCTTGGGTTTAGCTTCGAGGAAGCTTGAACCTTTTGAACCCTTGGGTTTAGCTTCTTGAGGAAGCTTGAACCTTTTGATTCTTTGTTCTAGCTTCTCCAAGAAGCTTGAACCCTTCTTAGCTTCCCTTGGAAGCTTGAACCCTTTGACCCTTTTTGCTTAGCTTCTCTTAGAAGTTTGGCCCCTTTGCTCCAAGTTTCTATAGAAGCTTGGACCATTTTTCCTCTATAAAAGAAGAGCTTCTCTTCTATTGCAAAGATTCCAAGAATTTGTCTAAGGCTCCATACATATATCTCTCTCCATATCTCCTCCATTTTAGCTCCAAATTGCTTGGTTCTTGGCCCCTTTGCACACCAACCCCTAACCTAACACCTCCATCATCAACCTAAGGATCTTGGAAGCCATTTTCAGAGGTTGAAGGTCTACATTTTTGGCCCATAAGCTGCTAGAGATTCTTGGCTACAAGGGTAACACTTTTTACCCTCTTTATTCCCCGTTTTTGCACACACTTTTAGCCTATCTTGCATGCTGTTTTGAGCTTTGCCATAAACTAAAAAAGTCTTATTTTGAGCTCCTTTTTAAGTTTGTTTTAGACTACTTTTGTGTTTGGGGTCGCATTACCCCTGTTGGGCCTGGTTTGGCCTCATTTTTGTGCATTTTTGGTGAGCTCCGAGACTACCTTGTTTGGGCCTCCTCACCACTGAAATCTTGAGGGATTTTAGTGGTGAGGATGGTGGTTTGAGGTCCTAAGAAGGAGAGGGCCATCCCTTCTCCTTATTGTATTCAAAACTTGTCATTTTAGCCTCATGTGTGAGCACCTTGTTTAAGTTCATGTTCGCCATGTCTTAAGTAGTATTTGTGCTTATTTTTCCATGATATAGCACTGTTTTAAGTTGGTTTAGACACACCATGCTTGCTTTGCATACTTGTCTTGTAATGCCATGAATTGCCTTAACATGTGCTTAGCATTTAGACCACTATGCTTACTTGTTTTGGCTTAGCTTTGTGAAGCTTTTATGCATGTTTTGGTGTGCTTGAGGACTGTTTTTGGTTGTTTGGGTCATCCATGCTTTGCTTTGTATAGCTACCATGCAATCTCCCTTATGAGCCTTGAGTGTTGACCCCTCTAGCATGCTTTACTTGCACTATTTTAGTGATTTAGAGTCACTTATAATGTCATTTCAGTCCTCATGGTATGCTTGAATGTTTGCATTTGATGCTGCTTTAATGCTTTATAAGGTTGTTGTCCTATGCTCCATGTTTGGACCTTTGTCTACGCTTCTATGTTTAGACAATTTAGATGCCATCTAGGTGTATCTTTAGTCTTGTTTAGACTTGCATTGGACCTGTTTTAAGTCCCTTTGGCCCTTTGAGGCTTGGCTTGTATACCCATAGTTTAAGCCCCTTGGCTTGCTTTGAGTTTTGGACCATGTTGCATGTTGTCATATGTCTTGCATACTTGCATGTTTTAATTGCATTTTGTATGCTTGTCATTAGCATAGTTATTCCATGCCTAGCATGCTTGTTAACCTAGGTTGTGTGCCTAGCATACAATGCTTGTGTCCATGCTCATTTTGCATACTTAGCCTCCATGCCTAGGATGCATTGCATTGGCATACATGCCTTGCCTCTTGATCAAGTAATAGAGGTTGGGCCTCCTTGTTTGCTTATGTGTATTTCATTCCATATCAAAATGCATACTTGGTTTCTTGGGCCATCACGCATTGAAATGCACGATTGGTGGTCCGAGAATCGAGAACCATGTCCCTTTGAGTCATAAACATGATAAGGGATGTGTTGGTACATATATTTGCTTGAAATGCATTGCCATGCCTTGTTTTGCCCTCTCGTCAGCCAAAACAGATTCTCAGAGAAGCTTTGTCGGCCAGAACCACCATCTTCAGTGCCGACCGGCCATCCATCAGTGGCCGATAGTTTAATCAGTGGCCGGTGATCATTCCCCATGGCCGGTGACCATTCCTCCTAGCCGATGGTGTTCCACAGTGTCCAGAGAGTGTTCCTTGGGAATTGTGCAATTTTCAGAGGAGTAGAGCAGGGAAAACAGAGGCAACTTATGCATCGCGACAGATATCCGACCAAACCCGAGCACACATGCAGTGGACCCTCTTCCTGACTCCTTTCATTGCTTTCCTAAGCTTAGTTAATTTGTTAATTAATTAAGTGGACTGTAATATTTAATTAGCTTGTAGGTTAATTAAGTTGTATTATTCTTTCGGACCCTCCGAGTGAGGGCAATTGTGTAATAAGTGTAGGTGAGTGTGTGCATGTCTTTCAATCCCACGTCTTTCTTCCCTTTTATTTACCCGCTTATGATGGTAGACTAGGGCATATTTAAATTAGCATACCTTATGATATGCATGCGTGCATCCATACATTTGTCTTACATGCACCGGGCTCAGTACATCATGCTAACTACATTTGTATTTCAATTCCAAATCGAGTACTTGTTAATTGCAGCATTTCACATGTCATCTTTAGGATAGCCAAGCCTATTGTAGTTGCATCTTGCATGTATTGCATTAGCCATCTTAACATGAATTAGGATCATGCATATGATTGCTAACTAGTTTCTGTTTTGGCTTAGAGTACTAGGTGAGCTTTTTATGCTTTAGCATACCGCATGCGTGTGAGTGTTGCCATAATAGCATGATTACCATGAGGCTAACTGCTTATGTGATATAACTGCTTGAATGCCCGTGGATGGAGGTTGAATTACCTAAATTGGAATGATTACCATGAGGCTAGCTGCATTAAAACTGCGAGTTTTAAGCCCACTTGAGGGTGGCAAAAATTTGCATTTTTAGCCTACTTGCGAGTAGCAAATCTCAAATCATTTTCCAAACAAACGGATATGCAATGCTTTGTTCCAATTTAGGCGACTTAGTCTATACTTGTTTGTTGTGCGCATAACATAGTAATTCTAAGCTAATAACCGGAACAAGAACACATAACGTTTTCAAAATAGGATATCATGGTTAGTAGAGGCCGATCTTCGGATTGGGCGATAGAGGGTGCTCACTTTGGTGATGACGGACACGTGGCCTTTAGCACCGAGTTAGGGTTTCCTAAATTCCTCCATTAAAAAATATTTAGGTGGCAACTCTGTATCTGGTAAAGCAGTCCATGTTTGGCACTTCTTTCAAAAAAATCTGTTTCTCAAAACGATTTGCCGGATTTGGACTCTTTGGTTCAGATTTAGAATCAGAATTCAAAACGAGTCCTAACTATGGTAGCACAAGTCCTTCTGGAGCGCCCATAATTTCGTGACTCATTGGGAATTTAGAGAACTTGACTCGAACTCATGATATCTTGTTTTGACTACACTTATGTGTTTCTTTGCATTGCATGTGCATTGGTGCGCCTAAGACACTGTGTTGGTCATCTGCTATTCCTGAGCGGTTTGCCAGAGGCTTGACTTTGTCAAGCATGAAATAAGGTTGACTGCTATGGGCTCGCCAAGATAGAACACAAACCCCGGTTTTACCAGGGCACCCTTTTCGACCATTCGACCTAGTGCATATTTGGAATCCATAGTGACCATTCCAAACCAGGACAGGTTACTTACCCAATGTTAGGTTATTTGAAACCGCTACGTGAGTGAAACCCTAACTCCTGACAAAATAGGACAGGGAAACCCTACCCCAACATAGGGGTGTTTTGGCTCTCACTTGCTTGCTATGTGCTTTTAGAGTGTATCTCTACAGGGAATGCATATACCAGCTTATGAAGTCGGGTATCCCTGCAAGCACCAAGATCGATATTTTGAGAATCGCTATATCTCATGTATCGATTCAGATTTGGGGTAGTGATTTCGGGGAACTGTGATCAGTAATAGAATACAGTCGTTCAGCTTTGCTCAAATCTGTTTTGGTGAAGTTGAGCTGAGATGCTATCTGTTTTCTCTTTTGCTAGAGTAGTCTTGGAACCATAGCTTCAGAAGGCTCCAATATCCCCTCGAGGTTCATCAGACTTATGCTGATAGACTTTGTCAGGTCAGAGATTCAGTTCAAGGGTAATCAGCGTTCCTTTGCCAGAGGTAGGGTAAAAGGGCCAGTCAGACATAGACCACCAGTACGACAGCTACCAGATCAGTGATTTTTGAGCAGTCGGGTTGAGATTTCCAAGCCTACTGCAAACACAGATATACCGGTTGCTCAGTTAGACTAGGACAATATGTCGGGTCTGGAAGAGATGGTGCGCCAACTCCAGGATAGTATGAAAGCCATGCAGCAAGAAGACACCGTCTGCTAATTCGCTAAGCAACAGTCAGGTCATAGCCCAACAGGCAGAGACAATTGCCAGGTTAGAGCAGCAAATTGGAGTATCTATTTTAGCTCCTTTCCTACCAAGGGTTCCGATACCCGAGGAAACACCAAATGTCCAGGCAGATACGGACATTCCAACAAGGCCGGCTCTGCCCCCGGTTCTACCCCAGCTATCCAAGACACCCATCAACCTACCGGACTCCCCTTTTGAGTTCGAGACGGATCCAACGACATTAAAAGTGAGCAAGCTTGAGAAATTGTTCAAAAAGTCTCAAGGGGCCCACTCTATTCCTGACATAGATGATGGTTATACCGACTCAGTGGTGACATTACCGGATCGGTTCAAGATGCCACATATCGACCGATTCGATGGCTCTGAAGACCCAATGGTGCACCTCCAACTGTTTTCCGATATCCTGAGGCCAATGGGTTTGACCACGCCCCGAGCCGCCACTATTCAAATTAACCCCGTCTCGATAGCCGTAATCTGGTATGTGAAATTGGAGAACTCTGTGAAACAGAATTGGGAAGAGATGGTTGAGGCCTTCAGTAATCAATACTCCTATAACACACAGATTGAGGTCACAACTCGTGATCTTGAAGTCACCCGCCAAGAGCCGAATGAGGGTTTCTTAGAGTTCGTGACGAGATGGAGAGCAAAGGCCTCGATGATGGCTACAAGGCCTTCCGACAAGGATCAAATACGGATGGTTGTGCGCAACCTCCAACCCAAACTGATGCAGAAGATGATCGTGCTCCCCTTCCCTACCTTTTTAGATCTGCATGAGATGGGAGTACAGATCGAGGACGCTATGAAGCAGGGCCTCATTGACCAGGAGAAGGAGCAACCAGAGGGCATTTACCGCAGTCAACGCGACCACTGCATGACGCATTGCTAGGACTTCAGACGTGGGCATGGTTGCCACCACCACACCAAGAGCTGCCACCCCCTTTGTTGGTGCATCCACTTCAAACCCCCGAACTTCGGACTATCTACCCCGAGGCAAGAGGGTTTTCACCCCACTCTTTATGCCTTTGTTTAAAGCTCTAGGGGTACTACTCAAGAAAGGACATCTAAAACTGTTAGAACAACGGCCTCTACCCGATCCTCTCCCTGCAAAGCATGACCCGACTAAGTATTGTGCTTTCCATCAACAAATCGGTCATGACATCGACAGTTGCATCCGTCTCCGCCACGAGATACAAAATCTGATTGACAATGAGGTCATCGTCGCACCAAGCTCTACAAAGTCTATCGGCACTTGATCAGTGAACTTGTAGGGGATAATGTGACTTTGTGATCGGGGGATGAACCATATGCGGGCGGCGTTCAGTTTATTCCAAGATGTAGTGTTTGGCATGCACTATTTTGAGCATTTACGAATATTAGTTTTGTACTTTCTGATTTGGGTATTGGGTCAGTCTTTTCATACTGAGTCAGTCGGGTTTGTCTTGTTGTATCGAGTCAGTCCTGTTTTGTTAGAGTCGGGTGATTTCGGGGGTGTTACCTCAAACATCACTTGCTTGTTTTGTGTTTGTCTTTTTGCTTTCTTTTGAGTTTGTTTCTACCTTGGAGCCAGTTACGCCAACAGATTTGAATGGAACAACGGTGATTTTCACACTCTTATGTTTGCTTCTGCCGTGTGCCAGTTGTGCCAGAAATTCTAAATGGGATGGCAGTATTTGACTAGAAGTTGTGTCTTTTCTGTGCCTTAAAATCATTACATTGACCTAAGTTTTTCAAAACTTTTTTGAAACATTGTGATAAAAAAACGAAGAGGAAGGAATTCCTCGGGTTTTGCAAAATTTGATCAATTGAGAGAAAGAGAGGCATGCTAAGCCCTTAATGAATGAAATCATGTTTGTTAACATGAGTACTGAGAAGGATCCTGGCTTGATCCAGATTGGTCCCACACCGTCTTTAGCGCGAGCGATTTGTCGCTTTCTTAAAAGATTTCAAAAAATGTTTTACGCGATCCTGCGAAGATCTGTGTGGAATCGCTCTTAAGATTGTGCAGCCTAGGATCGTTCTCAACCTCAAGACTTAAGCCCTTGCTTTAAAACCTTGAACCACAATTCGAAGTGTTCAACGATCAACCATCAAGAGAGGCCTGTGTGGCCAGATTGGAAGCAGCCCTCGAGCAAGAGGCACCAAAGTTAGATCAAAAAGATTAGACCTCATCAGAAGAAGCTTGTGAAGCTAGAACAGAAGCATCCCTCGAACTAGAGGCACAAATGTCTGGCGCGCCAAGAGCCAAAATGGATCCTTCAAATCAACAACAATTATTCTCTTCTCTTGGATTCAGATGATTTCGGAGTCTCAGAACCATTCGGCATGGACTTGTTACACTTTTACCCTTTGAGAGGCTCCCTGCCGAAAACCCGAAAGGGCGACCCAGGCAAAAGTTAGAGCAAGAAAAGAAAAAAAGAAAAAAAAAAGAAAAGATACAAAAAAGGAGAAAGGAAAAAGAAAAGAAAAGATACAAAAAAAAGGAAGAAAAGAAAAGAAAGAACAAAGCTCGCAAGGTCGAAAACCCGCAGCGAGCGCCTTGGCAAAAGTTAGAGCCCAAAAAAAGTGAAGGTTAAATACCCAAGTGTACCTTACCCGGAACTACGTAAGGCTTGATTCCCATGTTTGGGATACGAGGCAACTTCACTCAAGTCCAAACCACAAACACTTGCAATACAACTGTGTCCATGTATTGGTTTTGAGCATCTTTGCCTTCTCTGAAGCTAAGGATTTGGTTGTGTTCCTTCACTGTGAAGATCGACATAACGCACCGTGGTGCCGTTTAAACAAGGCAACTTTCCGCTGCTATTCAATACGCCAAGTGCCATTCAAACAAGGGGCAATTTTACTGCCATGCAAATTTCTCTTCAAGCAATGGGCAATTTTCCTTTCGATCCGAGGTTGTGCATCTCAAGAGTAGGTTCCGTGCTCGTTGAGCAATGACTGTTTGCAAAAATAGTTTTTGAGAATTTTTACTGAGGTTGACTAATTCTCTTGAAAATTATTTCATTTTTCTAAAACTGGACCATTTTCTTGGACCCAAAAAGGAAAATTTTCAGTACTCATAACCTGACTTGCATGAATTCAAATCAAAAATCAAACAAGCATGTTAATCTAACTCTCATTTTAATCAAAATTGTTTTAGTAGAAAGCCAAAAACAAAAAATGGTCAAAATGATGAATAGCATAGTTGAGTCAGGCTTCCTGTCTTTCCCCCATTTTCAACATACTTGCCAAGAAGGGCACTCTACTTGCCGTAAGAGGGCACAACCGGTTAACAACAAAAGGTCAAAGCTCTCTCATCCTCCAAGCAACGAGGTACCAAGCCAAGTGCGAAGCACGAACTGGAATGGGACAAGATATTCCACTCCCTTATCTGGACAGATCTGATCACATCCAAACTCCCTAGTAGAGCATCGTCAACCGATGTCAGCTGCAGATTTGCTACACACCCAATTGTAGCGCAGCCCCTTTGTGGAAGAAACTCACTGTTGTGAAGAAGAAGAAGAATCTAGCGGAATGCTAGGGGCGAGAGCCCACAATTTCCAGCTTATCCATCAACCACCCAGGGGAGGGATGAAAAAATGAGAGATTGAAGAATAAAGAGATGTGAGCTGAGAGAAAAAGTGAGAAAATGGCTTTTTCAGAAAAACAGAGCATGAGGGCCGAGTGATGTAAGAATCATAAATGAGAAAATGGTGGGAAATAATACCCGGAGAAACTGGCTCCTCGTACACTGAGAGGTCCATCGTCTTTGTAATACGTCTGTGTGTCGTGTCTCTTGTTTTGTTTGTCTCGATTCTTGCTTTGAGTCGTTCTGAGTGTGTCTCGATGTGTTTAGGTTGTTTACCTTTTGTTTTTCGTTGATTGAGTCTTTTTCGCTGTGTTCAGTTGTAAGCTCAATACCCGTTTAAGAACTTATTTCTTAATTTCAAAAATAAAATCGTTTTGTGCTCAGAGTGCCGTGCCATTCTTCACGTTTGTGCAAAACAAGATTTGTTCTTTCATAAAACCGCAGGGTTCAACCCAGGTCATGTGAGAACAGTAAAACAAGGGCTTATCTAAAGCTATGTAGGTTCCAGACTGCAAAGCAAAAGAAAAGAGGAAAAATTGAGCATTTGAGTTCGCTTTCTCGTGATTATATTCAATGTACCTCTTGCCTTGTCAAGGTTCAAGTATAAGTATGCCTCTACCTCAAGCTCAAGATCAGTCCGCTTGCCGTAATGGCAATCAAAGTGTTCTCGAAAACCAATCCCCGCCTAAGGCATCTTGGTTGTGTTTGCAATGAGTTCCTAGGAGACCAATCATGACGGTGGAAACTAGAGTTCAATACTATTGCCTAGAACACAAAGGTTCGGATTTTCGAGACTAAAGTTTGGTTTAAATACCCAGGTGTATCCCTACTTGAAATCAGATGGTAGCCCCATAGATTGAGATAGTGTGTATGCACCTCAATTCTGGATACTGAACCAACCTAGTCTGTCACCCCGTTGGAGAATAGGGAAAGTTGTAAACATGGCCAGGAAGGAAAGAAAGTAACTGCGGTTTGGAACTATAAGCAAGAAAGTGCAAGAGGAACCCACTTTTCAACTCAATTTGTTTCTGTGGTATTTTCAATTCATGTCTTCGATGCGTAGCTCATCGTCAGTTGGCATACACGAGGTGTATCCTTTTGAAATATATGGTGACCCCTCTGAGAGGTAAATTGAGGTCGCGTTTGAATTTGGTCTCATTAAGGCTTGTATTCCCTTATTCGACATTTTGTTTCAAATATGCTTGTCACGCACCTTCGCTGCATTGATTGTGCACATCTATCTAGCATTGTTATGCTCATTGCTTGCATTTTATGCACCTTGTCACTTGCAATTGTCATTCTTTCTCCTCGCGATGCGACGCGTTAGACCTCCTTCGGTTTAGAGCATTTGGAATACGCCCAATGCTTATACCTTTTCTCAAACACCGGATACGCCCTTCGCTTTCCCTTCTTTCCAAACACCGAGATATGTCCCTATGTTTCTCTTCTTTCCAAACACCGGATACGCCCTATGTTTCTCCTTTCAAACACCAGATACAACCTTATGTTTCTAATTTCTGCGAAACACCGGATACGCCCCTATGTTTCTCATTTCTGCAAACATCGGATACGCCCCACGCTTTCCTTTCAAACATCGATACGCCCCTACGCTTTTCTCTTTTCCAAACACCGGATACGCCCCTTATGTTTCTTCTTTTTCCAAACACCGGATACGCCCTTATGTTTCTCCTTCATTCCAAAAACACCGAGATACGCCCCTATGTTTCTTCTCCCTCTTCAAACACCGGGATGCGTCCATATGTTTCTCCCTCTTTCTGAAACACCAGGATACGTCCCTATGTTTCTCTCTCTTTCTGAAACACCGGGATATGTCTCTATGTTTCTCCTTCATTCCGAAACACTGGGATACGTCCCTATGTTGCTTTCTTTCAAACACCGGATACGCCCTTATATTTCTCTTCTTCAAACACCGGATACGCCCTATGTTTCTCTCTTCAAACATCGAGATACGTCCCTATGTTTCTCCTTCATTCCGAAACACCAGGATACGTCCCTATGTTTTTTTCCCTTTTCCAAAACGCCAGATACGCATCTATGTTTCTCTCTCTTCCAAACGCCGAGATACGCCCCTATGTTTCTTTCTTCCAAACACCGATACGCCCTTTGTTTCTCCTCTTTGGTTAAGAGCATTTGAATACGCCCAATGCTTGAACCACTCAAATACCGGATATGTCCCTATGTTTCTCTCTCTTTGGTTAAGAGCATTTGGAATATGTTCCAAGAGTTTATACCTTCCAAACACCGGATACGCCCTTATGTTTCTTTGCATGATCATAAGTTATGCTCGGCTTTGTGCATGTCTTGCATTTTGCCCCCACCTTCGGGCGCATATCTTTATCTCAGAGCTTCTATGCTTTGTCTAAGTCTTCGCCTTGTCAAAATGGGTCGTTTCGGGCTTTGACATTCACTTCCATCATTGTTATGACTTTCGAGTTCACAAAGAGGGGTAATTGTAGACACCCCATTTTTGACCGCCTCAAGACTTGGGTGTCATCATTTGAACACTGATGATTATCCGTGTTTGTGTTCGCCTTGAGTTCTCGGAGGTTTCTGCCACGCACCGCCTCAAGACCTCTCGACTTACTGTTTTGTGTTTCGTTTTGCACCAAACACTTGTTTTTTTTGCTTCTGAGGGCAGGGAATGGCTTGATTGGACATCTCCACACCTTACCGGCCATGGCTTGAGGTCATCGGCCCTGCTTTCTTGCCACCGGCCATTGGCGATGGTCGGTCGGCACTATTGGTGGCCTGGCCGGCACCTTTGGGGGCGGCCGGCATCTTTGTGGCCGGGCCATCTTTGTTGGCCGATTGGCTTTTTTTCTGCCGAGACCTCTTCTTGGGAGGCTTGACCCTTTGACCCTGCTTTAGCTTCTTGAGGAAGCTTGAACCTTTTGAATCCTTGGGTTTAGCTTCTTTAGGAAGTTTGAACCTTTTGACCCTTTGTCTAGCTTCTCCAAGAAGCTTGAATCTTCTTAGCTTCCTTGGAAGCTTGAACCCTTGACACTTTTGCTTAGCTTCTCTTAGAAGTTTGGCCCCTTTGTCTAAGCTTCTCTTCTTCCTCTACAAAAGAAGAGCTTCTCTTCTATTGCAAAGGTTCCAAGAATTTGTCTAAGGCTCCATACATATATCTCTCTCCATATCTCCTCCATTTTAGCTCCAAATTGCTTGGTTCTTGGCCCCTTTGCACACCAACCCCTAGCCTAACACCTCCATCATCAACCTAAGGATCTTGGAAGCCATTTTCAGAGGTTAAAGGTCTAGATTTTTGGTCCATAAGTCTGGAGCTTCTTGGCTACAAGGGTAACACTTCTACCCTCTTTATTCCCTGTTTTTGCACACACTTTTATCCTGGCTTGCATGCTGTTTTGAACTTTGTCATAATCTAAAAAATGTTTTATTTTGAGCTCCTTTTTATGTTTGTTTTAGACTACTTTTGTGGTTGGGGTCGTTTACCCCTCTTAGGCCTTGTTTGGCCTCATTTTTGTGCATTTTTGGTGAGCTCCGAGACCACCTTTTTGGTTCTCCTAACCACTGAAATCTTGAGGAATTTCAATGGTGAGGATGGTGGTTTGAGGTCCTAAGAAGGAGAGAGCCATCCCTCTCCTTATTGTATTCAAAACTTGTCATTTTAGCTTCATGTGTGAGAACCTTGTTTAAGTTCATGTTGGCCATGTCTTAAGTAGTATTTGTGCTTATTTTCCCATGATATAGCATTATTTTAAGTTGGATTAGACACACCATGCTTGCTTTATATACTTGTCTTGTAATGCCATGAATTGCCTTAACATGTGCTTAGCATTTAGACCACTATGCTTACTTGTTTTGGCTTAGCTTTTGTGAAGATTTTATGCATGTTTTGGTGTGCTTGAGGACTGCTTTTTGGTTGTTTGGGTCATCCATGCTTTGCTTTGTATAGCCACCATGCAATCTCCCTTATGAGCCTTGAGTGTTGACCCCTCTAGCATGCTTTACTTGCACTATTTCAGTGATTTAAAGTCATTTATAATGTCATTTCAGTCCTCATGGTATGCTTGAATGTTTGCATTTGATGCTGCTTTAATGCTTTATAAGGTTGTTGTCCTATGCTCCATGTTTGGACCTTTGTATATGCTTCTATGTTTAGACCATTTAGATGCCATCTACGTGTATCTTTAGTCTTGTTTAGACTTGCATTAGAGTTGTTTTTAAGTCTCCTTGGCCCTTTTGAGGCTTGGCTTGTATACCCATAGTTTAAGCCCCTTGGCTTGCTTTTGAGTTTTGGACCATGTTGCATGTTATCATATGACTTGCATACTTGCATGTTTTAATTACATCTTGTATGCTTGTCATTAGCATAGTTATTCCATGCCTAGCATGCTTGATAACCTAGGTTGTGTGCCTAGCATACATTGCTTGTGCCCATGCTCATTTTGCATACTTAGCCTCCATGCCTAGGATGCATTGCATTGGCATGCATGCCTTGCCTCTTGATCAAGTAATAGAGGTTGGGCCTCCTTGTTTGCTTATGTGCATTTCATTCCATATCAAAATGCATACTTGGTTTTAGCCATCACGCATTGAAATGCGCGATTGGTGGTCCGAGAATCGAGAACCATATTCCTTGAGTCATAAACATGATAAGGGATGTGTTGGTACATATATTTGCTTGAAATGCATTGCCATGCCTTGTTTTGCCCTCTGGCCTTCGTCAAAACAGATTCTCGCAGAAGCTTTGGCCGGCCGCCATCTTTCAAGGCCGACCGGCCATCCATCGCTGGCCGATAGTTTAATCAAGGCTGCTGATCATTCCCCATAGCCGATGACCATTCCTCTTAGCTTGGTGTTCCAGGTTCAAAGAGAGTGTTCCTTGGGAATTGTGCAATTTTCGTGAGGAGTAGAGCAGGAAAACAGAGGCAACTTGTGCTTGGCGACGGATTTCCGAGCAAACCCGAGCACGTATGCATTGGACCCTCTTCCCGAGGCCTTTTACTGCTTTCCTTAGCTTAGTTAATTTGTTAATTAATTAAGTGGCCTATAATAATTAATTAGCTTGTAGGTTAATTGTTGTATTATTCTTCGGACCTCCGAGTGAGGGCAATTGTGTAATAAGTGTGGGTGAGTGTGTGCATGTCTTCCAATCCCACGCCTTTTCTTCCCTTTTATTTACTCGCTTATGATGGTAGACTAGGCATATTTAAATTAGCATACCTTATGATATGCATGCAGCATCCATACATTTGTCTTACATGCACCGGGCTCGTACATCATACTAACTGCATTTGTATTTCAATTCCAAATAGAGTACTTATTAATTGCAAAGATTTCACATGTCATCTTTTAGGATAGCCGAGCCTATTGTAGTTACATCTTGCATGTGTTGCCTTAGCCATCTTAACATGAACTACGATCATGCATATAATTGCTGACTAGTTTCTGTTTTGGCATGGAGTACTAGGTGAGCTTTTTATGCTTTAGTATACCGCATGCGTGTGTAGACAATACCTTTGAGGGCCTCACTCTATAGTTCAGACTGCTTTTGTTTTGTTTTGTTTTGTTATGTTCTTAATCCGAATCAAATTCAACTCGCAAATCGCTTGAGAAAACAGATTTTTGAAAAGAAGTGCCAAACATGGATCGCTTTGCGACATGAGTCGCCACCTAAATATTTTTAAAATGGGAATTAGGAAACCCCGACTCGTGTCAAGGCCACGTGTCCTCATCATCAAAGTTGTCTTGGCTCGAGCTTGGGTACGATCGGGAAGGTCACTGAAGCACTTTTCGCCTATCTCAAGACCGCCTCTACTAACCGTGATATCCGACTTTGAAAACATTATATGTTCTTATTCCAATTATTAACCTAGAATTATTATGTTATGTGCGCAACAAACAAGTATAGACTAGATTGCCTAATTTGGAAATAAACATTGCATATCCGCTCGCTTTTGAAAATGCTTTGGGTTTGTTACTCGCAAGTAGGCTAAAACACGGATTTCAACGAGTTTTTCCAACTCAAGCAATCCAACCTCCATCCACAGGCATTCAAACAGTTTATTTCATATAAGCATTTAGCCGCATGGTGATCCTACTATCATGCTAACATTCACACGCATGTGGGATGCTAAAGCATAAAAACTTACCTAGTAATTCGTACAAAACAATAAACTAGTTAGCAAAACATGCATGACCTAGCTCATGTTAAGATGACTAATGCAACACATACAGAGTGCAATTAGGCAGTGCTCGCTTATCCTAATCATGGCATGTGAAATGTAACAAGTAACAAGTATTCAATTTGGAAATTGAAATACAATGCGCTTAGCGTGATGTACCGAGCCCAAGCAGATGTCAACAAATGCATGGGTGCACGCATGCATTGCATAAGGTATGCTAAAATAAACGCGGTCCTAATCTACCATCATAAGGTGTAAATAAAAGGGAAGAAAGAAGTGGGGTTGGAAGACATACACACCACTCACTCATACTTATTACCGATTTGCCCTCGTCAAGGGACCAAAAGAATAATACAAATAATTAACTACGCATTAATTAAATATTACAAATTAATTAAATTAACAAATTAATTAACCTAAGGAAAATAAAGAACCGCCGGCGAGGACTCAATGCACGCTGTCGATTCCGCTTTAATTGCATCGCCATGCCTAGCTTGTCTCTCCTCGCTTTGTTCTCAAACCGCCAAAGTCTCTTTAACTACTTTTGGATACCGAATCACCACCGAATGTAATAGCCACCGGCCATTATATGTAATATCGGCACGTAATTCATCCATCGGCCGATAATTGATCGCCGGCCGCATCAACATCGCCGGGGCAATGAATTCTCGCAGAACTCGCAACTCACAAAGAAGAGAGGGCGTAATCGCATGGCAAATTAATTCAAGCAATGTATGCACCAAACACATTCCTTATCATGTTTGTGACTCAAAGGAGAATGTGTTCGATTCCTGCCACCAATCACACATTTTCATGCATGATGGCCCAAAGAATCAAGTGTGCAATTTCATGTCAAATGCATGCAAACCAACAAACAAAACAAGGCCCAATTCCTATCACCAAGTCAAGGAACAAGGCATGTATGCAAGGTGCAATGCAACCTAAGCATGTTAGTTAATATGCAACATGATCATGGCAAGACACTTATGTAAGCATGCGAGCAAACATGAGGCAATGCAAACCAAGCACATGATGGTTTTAAACATGGTCTAGGCAACTCTAAATAGGCCTAAAATCAAGGACCAAAATGCCCCAAAATGAAAGCCACCACACACGCACACATGCATATGTTAAGACTTAACACTTAGGCACTAAGTAAGCAACCCTCAAGCACACTTGAAAGGGGATATCATGGATACTTAGCATGCATCATAAGCTTTGAAAATCATGTTATAGAAGGTTCCAAACCAACTAAATAAACCAAGTAAAGCATGCAAAAAGGCCCAAGCACTCAAGGCTCCCCAAAGAGGTAATGGACTACACTTAACACAACCATACATGGCATGCATTAGGTGACCAACACAGAGTTTTAACACATAAAACTAAGTCCAAAAGACCACTTAGATGGCACCTAAGTGACTCAAATTCAAAGGCATGCACAATGGCCAAAACAAAGGGCATACAATGCATCCTTTCAAAGCAATAAAGAGGCGACTTAGGCAAGCATACGAGCATGCCAAAGGGACTGAAATTACATGTTGGATGGTTCCAAACCACCAAAATGATGCAAGCAACACATGCTACACATTCACATACTTGAGGCATACAAGCCCGCCAAGCCACAAATGCAAAGGAGCTATGCTAAACATGCTAAAATCGACCCAAACGACTATGGACACCTAAAGCATGGCAAAATAAGCACAAAACATTCATAAGTCTAAGCCTAAATCATGCTCGAACAAAGGCTAACAACCTAAGACATGTTAAGGGAATTACAAGGCATTACATGGCAACTACACTAAACATGAATGGAGCACCAAAACCAACACACAACATGATTATATTATGGCATAATAAGCATGAAATGCAGCCTAGACATGATCAACACACACTTGAACATAAGGCTCCTTAAGAGATCAAAAATAGTCCTTTCAAGGACAACAAGGAGAGGGATGGCCTCCCTTTTGAGACTTCAAGGCACCATCTCCACCACCGAAATCCTCAAGATTTTAGTGGTGAAGAGGCCCAAACACCAAAGTCTCGAAACTTGCACAAAATGGCACAAAATGAGGCCTTTCAAGGCCTAAGGTGGCCAAACACACCCAAACCACAAAACACCCTTAACAAACAATTAAGAGGGCTTAAAACAGAACTTTTTGTATTATACACTAAACACAAAAACAGCTTTAAGATAGGTAAAAAAAGGATGCAAAATGGGGAATAAAAAGCAAGTTTTCACCCTTGTTGACCACCTTCACAAGTGTTGATGTTGTTGCTTCCTTGGGCTCAAATCCAGCCAAGAACACCAAGAACAACCTCTTGGAACCTCGTAAACCAAGGGAAGGTGAAAGACTAGGTGCTTGTGTGCAATAATATGAACAAATGCACCTAGAACACTTAAGAGAGAGAGGCATAGAGATATGATATGTATCAATCCTAGACCTAAAACCAGAGCTCTCTCGAAGTTGTTTTCTCCAAAAAGCCAACCCTAAAGTTAACGGAAAGGCCTCCTCTTATAGAAGAGGCAATCTTGTAAGTTTAGTCACTAAACAAAACAAGAGTGCATCCCTCCATACACGCAGTATGAGGGGAAGCAAAGCCATACAAATTGCTTCAAAATATCTCAAAAAGCAATCGACAAGAATCGACTCCAGAAAGAATGTCATTTTGACAAAATTGAGTGCCGACTGCAACAAAGAGTGCCGACGGGCAATATATATTGCCGGTGGCAAGAAAAACTAACCGTGGCCTCTAGCTAGTGCTTGGTGTGGGATGCCTCACAAGGCATTCCTCGCCTCTCGAGGCAAAACACAAGTGTTTGGTGCAAAATTAGACACAAAAAATGAAGTTCGGAGATCTTGAGGCAAGGCGCCAGTCGAGAACTCCCGAACTCCAAACAAATACAAACATGGATAATCACCGAAAGTGTTCGCTTGAAGTCCAAGCCTTGAGGACGGTGAAAATTGGGGTGTCTACAGTTGCCCCTCTTTGACAGAACTCGAAAATCATAACAATGACGGGAGTGAATGTCAAAGTCCAGAGACGACCCATTTTTGACAAGGCCGAAGACTTGGACAAACATGCAAAACAAACAAGGTATGCACCCGAAGGCAGGGGCAAAATGCAAGACAAATGCAAGAAGCCAAGCATAACTTACGAGCATGCAAAGAAAGTCAGAATGAAGCACGATACAACAAGAAGTTAGCAAACACCCATCTACACTACGATGCAGAAGGATGTAAGAGAATTATGCAATTCTCAAAAGTCTCACTGGAGGATACAATACTGGCGGCTCGTCGGTTTGCCGGCTTCAATGAACAGACATACAATATCGCGGCTCTAAAAGAAAGTAAACTTAATGTACAATATTGTTAACAATATGCATGACAATGCAATGATTTAATGCAAAATGATATGTAATATATACAAAACTAAGTATAAACAATACAAATGATAATGCAATGCAATTGAAACAATGCAACTAACATAGAGCAATCGAATCATGATTCAATCATGAGCGGTTCAAACTACACATATGTCAAATAGATTGATGGAAGTAACGAAGTCCGCTTCACCATAAAACGATGTCCTAATCCATGAGTGATGTAGACGGACACAAGAACAAGTATTGGTGGAATGACATAAGTGGGGTGACAACCCGCTAAGGAAAGAACAATGATCCTAATGTTGGATGCAATAATTACACTACAATGTAATATAAATGGATATGGCGGTAGCCAAAACCGTATTTTTGTTTAGGAAAGGCATGTACACGCATGCCATGTCTAACATGTAAAAGGTGCCGCCACCTCAAACCAAGTTCATCAAGGAATAGGCAGACACATGCAGTAATCAGGCTTCAACGTGAAAAGTATAAGCACATACCGCACTGCTTAACAAGGAAAGGCGAAACCATAGATGGAGGTGGTGATGCAATGATGCATGCAACTAAAATGCAATACATACAATATGCAATGGTATGGATATTTACAAAGGATGCATGACATATGCATGTGTTTACAATGAAATGCATGACATATGCATGGTTTTTTTTGTTTTTTGAAATGCATGACATATGTAATATTCACAATGATGCATGACATATGCAATATTTTTGTGGTTTTTCAAATGCATGGCATATGTACTATAATGCGATGAAATGCATGACAATGCAAGATGATGCGATGGCTATGATTGTAGTTTTCCTATCTTCCCAACAGTATGCATACACTAGGTTGGTTCAAGATCCAGAAATGAGGCACAAACATGTCATCAACCTATGGGGTTTCATACGTATTTCAAGTCGAGGGTACACCCTTGGGTATTTAAACCGACTTTAGTCTCGTGATTACCATGAGGCTAGTCATGTGATATAACTACTTGAATACCCGTGATGGAGGTTGAATTACCTAAATTGAATGATGCATTAAACCGCGAGTTTTAAGCCCACTTGAGGGTGGCAAAATCAGATTTTTAGCCTACTTATAGTAGCAAATCTCAAATCATTTTCCAAACAAAACGGATATGCAATGCTTTGTTCCAATTTAGGCGACTACCATACTTGTTTGTTGTGCGATAACATAGTAATTCTAGGCTAATAACCTAATAAAAACACATAACGCTTTCAAAATAGATATCATGGTTAGTAGAGGCCGATCTTCTGATCAAAGCAGAAGGGTGCTCATAGTCGACCTTCCCGATCGTAACCAAGTTCCCTTGAGCCGAGGCAACTTTGGTGATGACTTGACACGCGGCCTTTGGCACCGAGTCGTGGTTTCCTAATTCCCCATTAAAAAATATTTAGGTGGCGATCAGATTCAGCAAAGCACCATGTTTGGCACTTCCTTCAAAAAATTGCTTTCTCAAAACGACGGCGATTTGGACTCTTTGGTTCAGATGAACCGTGAATTCAAACGAGTCCTAACTTGGTAGCACAAGTCCTCTCGCAAGGCCCACAAGGAGTTATGGGAATCTCTAGACAAGAAATACAGGATCGAGGATGCCGAGGAAAAGAAATTTAGTTGGCTTGTTCCCCGGACTTTAAGATGATCGATTCAAAGACCGGTGATTAGCCAAGTCCAGAGTTCTAGTGATCTTGCATGAAATTCATGCCGAGGGGATGCCTTTGTACTGGGCCATTCCAAGTTGTCAGGATCTTCGAGAAACTTCCCAATGGTTGGAAGGACTTCAAGAACTATTTGAAGCGCAAGCGAAATGCCGCTGAGGAGTCGTTGTCCGAACTCCAGATTGAGGAGGATAATAGAAAAAATGAGGGAGTACTCTCCTCAAAGAAGGTCAATGTCATTGAGCATGGCAAATTTTCTGGTTAAAGAAGAAGCCCTCGTGAACAAGGGCTCTAAGTCAGCCAAGGGGTGGTGTTAGAAAGAAGCCATGTCAGAGGAATTTGGTTATTCTGCCTTAGAGAAGTGCTATAACTGTGGTAGCAGGAGGCATCGGGCTAGTGATCGCCACAAGCAAAAGAAGCCATACAAGACCAAACCTCATGTTCATATGGCGATATGCAAGAGCACTCCCATGATGAGAATGACATACACTTGTTTGTCGTTGTCTTTGAGGTGAATATGGTGGGTTCAAATCCAAAAGAATTGTGATTGATATCGGGCTACACGCCTACATCTCGGCCTGAAGAAGTTGTTTATAACTTTCGAATCGTTACAAACGGTGAGAAGTTGTTTATGGGAAATTCGCTACCTCTATTATTGAGGGAAATGACAGTGGTCCCGGTTGATGTTAGGAAATGAGTTAACTTGAACGAAGTCTCAGAGTGTTCCTACATTCGTAAGAATCTTGTCTCTGGTCTCTTCTCAAGAAATATGATTTTCGTGATGGTTTTTGAGTCCCATAAGGTCGTTCTAACCAAAAGCGAATATATGCGGTAAGGGTTATATGTTGGGGGTATGTTTAAACTCAATGTAATGTCTATTATCCCAAAGATGAATAAAGGTCCATCTTCTTCGCTACATGCTTGAGTCTTCTAATTTGTGGCATGGTAGACTAGACATGTGAACTTTGAATCTTTATGTAGATTAACTGCTAGATCACATAGCATCTTTTAAGATTAATCCAAAACATAAGTGTGAAACTTGTGTTTAAGCCGGTTGACAAGATCTTCGCTTTCATTCTATTGAAAGAAGTTCGAACTGCTGGATTTAGTGCATAGTGATGTGTGTGACTTAAAATTTATACAATCACGTGGTAGCAATAAGTACTTCATCACTTTTGTTGATGATTGCACTAAGTATTGTTATGTCTATTTGCTCAAAAGCAAAGATGAGGCTATTGACAAGTTTGTTCTTTATAAGAATAAAGTTGAGAATCAAGTAGGCTATAAGATTAAGGCTTTAAGAAGTGATCGTGGTTGTGAGTATAAATCTTCGTTTATTGAGATTTGTGCTCAATCTGGGATTATCCACCAAACAACGACGCTTTATTCTCCTCAATCTAATGGGATTGCTGAGCGGAAGAATAGGACGCTAAAGGAAATGATGAATGCAATGTTGATAAGTTCTGGATTGCCATAGAACATGCAAGTAAGCAATTCTCTCGCAAATTACATTCAATAAAGTACCCTCGAAGAAGGTGCACAAGACAGATAAGTTATGGAAAGGCATTAAGCCTTCAGATAAATTCTCCATGAATGTGGGGTGTCTTGCAAAAGTGGCGATTCCTACACCCAAACCAAGTTAGATAGGCCCGAAATCCATGGGTTATATATTCATTGGTTATGCACATAATAGTAGTGCATATCGATTTCTTGTACAGAAATATGAAATTCCAGACATACACAGCAATACCATCATGGAGTCAAGGAATGCATGTTTCTTTGTAGACATTTTTTCCACGAACCCATGAAGGGGTTCTCGAGTCTTTAGAGCAATTTGATGAGCTTGCTAGTGATGATGATCATGTTGATGATCAAGGTGATGATCAAATTGAGGTTTTAGATGAGCCTAGAAACCAAATCTTTGGTCTAGACTTCTGACTTATATGGTTGAGAACAAACCTTAAACTTTTCACAAAGCTGTGACTTCTCCTCAGAGTCCTATATGGAAAGAAGCAATCAAAAATGAGATTGACTCCATCTTACAGAACCACACCTGGGAGTTGGTAGATTTACCTCCAGGTTAGGTTGCAAATGGATCTTTAAAAGAAAGATGAAGGCCAATGGGTCAATTGAAAAGTATAAGGTGAGGCTCGTTATCAAAAGGCAGTACGATGGCCCGACTACTTTGATAATGCATCACCAGAATTAGGATAACATCCATTCGCATGGTGATTGCGATATTCTATGTTAACTGGAGGTACACCAGATGGATGTAAAGATTTTCTTAAATGGGGATTTGAATGAAGAAATCTACATGGAGCAACCTCAAGGGTTTTCAAAACTTTAGGGTAAAGCAAGAAAGTCCGTGAACTTGTCAAATCATTGTATGGTTTTGAAGCAAGTTCTAAACAATGGCATGAGAAGTTTGACAATGTAATGTTGTCAAGTGGGCTTAGAATCAACGAATGTGACAAGTGTTGTAACGATGAAATGATCATTTTGTGTCTATATGTTGATGATATGCTCATTATAGGTAGTAACGATGAAATGATCAAAACTACCAAGAAGTTGTTAAACCTAAGTTTGACATGAAGGATATGGGTATTGCAGATGTTATTCTCGAATTAAGATTACCGTAACATCTCGCGAATTGTACTTTCACCCTCATTATGTTGATAAGATACTTGAGAAGTTTAGTGGATCGACATTTGTTCATCGACTACTGTGAGACTTAAGTCTACATTTTACCAAGAATAATAAAGAGAGTGTCTCTCGCTTAGAATATTCTCAAGTAATTGGAAGTTTAATGTATCCGATG